>JAGFBZ010000165.1:600000-1026030 GCA_018398805.1 Hirundichthys speculiger
TTTATTTGTCTGTCTTGCCTGACATTGATTCATCTTGCGCTTGCTTTTTTAAGTGGACTGAGTGGTGCTTCCCAGTGGACAGCTGAGATGTGCTCTCACAAGTTACCTGGAGACTCATTTATAAACGTTGCATACACAGGAAACAACGCCTGAAAGTTGTGCATGTCTCTTTCCATGCAAAGATTGTGATCTATGAAAAAAAAAAAAAAAAAAAAAACATCCCAGTGCATGTACAGGTGTTGACCGCTCTCGGTTTATGGGGACTGGCTCTTTCCAACAGGAATTAGCCAAGCAAGTTTTCTTTGGCACTATTTCTTCTCATTGCAACAAACAAAAATCCAGAACCAGTAGATATTGTGTGTCATTGTATTAAAAACAGGGATTTATGGTGAGGATCTTGAGCAGGGGTGTCCAAACTCAGTCCTTGAGGACCTTGTTTTGCTTGTCTTAGATGTTTCCCTGCTTCAGCACACCTGATTCTAATGAATGGATCATCATCAGCTTGTCATCCAGGTCTGCACATGTCTGTTAATGATCCATTTATTTGAATCAGGTGTGCTGAAGAATAGAAACATCTAAGACATCCAGGACAGCGGCCCTCGAGGACTGGAGTTGGAGTTTCCACTCCTCTTGTCTGTTTGCTAAACCAAAAACATAAGGGGTGTACTCAGAGGCGATGCTAATGGATTAGGGATGTATGTTAAGTCTAAAACCAAAGTTTTCAGTGTCACAAAGGTGGGGCTCCAGTAACCTGACAACATCACTACTGAAGGTAACCCTGAATACCATGTTAAACCATTCTGGTCAGAATTTGAGATATATTTTGACTGTAAAAGGTCATATCCTCAAACTGATCCTTTTACTGATTATGTTGACTACGTGTCATGTAGACTGTCAGCTGAGGTAATGTTACACTTATGTAAAGACCAATAGCTGTATATTAGCTATGCCACTTATGATGCTGTAAGGTTACAGCAGAGCTAATTCCATGTGTCACCTTGCCACAGGAGCTGCATATGCATTCAGATGCTAATGCATAAAATTATAAGCTTAATAACTTTTTATGTGTAGTCCTAATTTGCTGCTAAATTTGTTTTTCACTCCCAGTAGTATAGCTATTAGGACTCAAATTAGAAAATTGATTAGCCTAATTGTATTTTTCACAGAGAGTATTCAATCAATAAGTTTAATCAAACTTTTATTTGGCCAAAAACCAAAGTGATTTTCACTTATCCTTCATTATGGGTCACTGTCAGACCCATCACCATAGCTGGTCTTTGGACTGGGCCACATGCCAGATTAGATCAGAGCTACCTCAGTAAATTCTTTGATAGAAATTTGAAAAGTGTGGGATAACTTTAAATGATGAAGAAAAAAAAGGTGTTTTTACCTAATTAACAACTCCAAACACATAGCACAAAAATGTGCACATTATTGTTGCACCAAAGCATTTTGCATGCAGCAGTCCTGTATCACATACAGCAGAGAGAGGGACAGATGGTTCGGATGCAGTTTGTGTTGTGATAGAGGGATTTTAATCACAGCATGATGAGATGCCTGCAATGACTAAAGTAAGCACCAAACTAAAAGCTCAGAGAGGAAGACGATGGATGGTGAATTTTGACACTGTGGCTGTCACAGAGCAGCTGGTGCACATGCCAACAAAGCTAACTTAAGCAGTTTATTTTAGTAAAAGATATGACAGCGTTTTTCGGTCTGATACAGACTGTGTGTCTTATTTTATTTTGTTTATATTTATGTATTGTATTGGTATTTTGTGGGTCAAAAAGAGAAATGAGCTCCATTATAGCCCACTAGTTTATAAACTGGACACCGTGAAGCTGATCTCCTCTCAGTATGAGACCTGTTAAGACAGGATGCTGACTGTCCAACAGATCTGACGCTCTGTTGGAGACGGGGAGGGGTTAAGTCTGATACAACTGAGACTACATCCACACTGGTCCATATTCGATTAAATGCTACTTGCAAAACATAAACAAGCTGTATCTTAGTGTGTCAGCTCAGTTTTGGAAAAGCTCTCCATCCACTTGACATCACCGCAGTCACCGGACATGCTTGCAGAAGCGATAACAGGCTGAAAATAATCTTTGTTGCAGATGTTGATTTCCTTTTGCATATGTAGATACCTAACAGTTTTATCAAATATAGTCTTTGGTTACATAACTCGGCAAAGTCTGCAGAGCTCAGGAAGGTCAGAGCACAGCTGTGCAATGTGACATCTTTGAAAAAAGAATAATACATTTTTAGTCTGTGGCACTTTTTAATCTACCATTTCCTCCTGTTTTGTTTATTCATGCTTATAGTGGTGATATTATAGTGAACATTTAAGATCATTTTTAAATGTATTTGATTTTATTTTTAGGATCAGTTGTGAAAGTGTGGTGAAAGCAACAACAACTGACGAACTAATGTTCTATTTGAATAATATGATACACTGACATGGGACAACACCTAAATTCAATACCCAAACCATTAATGGATATGGATCAATTTATATCTCATTTTAGAGACTAAATTCTCAGTTTAGTTTTAATGGTATGACTTTTAGTTGACAGCGCACTGAAGGAGAGATGGGAATAGAGAGAGGGAAAGAGCAGGATGGAGTCAGCATAAAAAGAGAACAAGAAGAACCAGGTCAGAAGGTGGCCAGAAATATTAAGATTTCTTTTTTAGACAGTCCTGCTTAACATCCACAACTCTGAACCATCAAGTGTGCTGAGAGGGCTACACATATGACTGAAGTGCAAAGGGGGGCAGGACAGGCTCCATTTTTTTTAAATAATTTATTATTGTGGAATGTCAAAGAATGCAAATGTGTTGGTTTAATGATTGGACTCAGGTTTTGGTATTTTTTGCACGTTCAGAGTACAACTTTTACACCTTAGGTGTGAACCAATGTTCATAATGAGTTCCTTTTAAATATAGGGATTAATATCCCTAGATTTTCACCTTCACAGCTGTTTCAGCCACAGTTTTAAGGCAGAAACAGTTATCGTGGGCTTATGTCTACTCCACTTTCCATGCACATAGAAAGATGATGTGATTGAGTAATAAGGGAACTGCACCCCAGCAGAGCTTATGTTTAGCTATGCCTCATGTCACACCTGAATACCGCTCCATGAGTGTTATGTTTATATATTAACTTTAGAAATTAACAGCGTTATTATGCAGCTACGTTAGTGATAAATGTCAGGCCTTTAGAGTGCATTGAATGATTCTTTTGTCGTTGTAACTATTCATTTTCTTCACTTTGCCACTTTAACCAACCTCCTCTTATAATGGTCAGTGCACACAATGTTTTGCAGAATTCAACCAATTAAACTGAAAGTGCAAATAATTCAGATTTATGCAAGCAGTTTCAAAAAGCCTACCTCTCACAATTGTTCAGCTCATTTCTGCAGTTTTAATTCAATTTTGTGGTTACTTGAGATACATGAGGAAGGCATTCATCAAAACATATATTTGATGTTGTTAGTTTTCTTACCTTTTGTGTTTTCCGTGCAACTTGGGGCAGCAGAATTTAATGCCAATACACATTCAAGGGCGAAAATGTAATACAATGATGCAGACATGGACATTCACAAATAAAAATCATGCATTTTGTTACATGAAAAGATTGTTGCTTTGCAAAAGCTTTAAATTTATATATCTCACACATTGTCAGTGATGAAAACTATTTAATTTGAACTCTGTGATATAAAAATGTGGTCACTAAGTGAAGATTGACCCAGTATAAATCCCTTTGGACAGTAAACCATGCAAACACTACAAAGTAATTAAAACTCGCAGTTGGTCTAATATTGTACCTTTTATCCTCGTAAGCTCAAATATTTCACTCTCGGCAGTAAAAAGAAAAACCCTGTTCAGTGCAATAAATCTCTCTGTAATCAAACCCATCAGCCGGAAGACAATGTTCTAACGCACAATGTGGAGGTGTAGGTCAGACTTTAATCCTCAATAAAAGCATGTCCAACTCTTTGGATTTGCCTTGGGTGAAGTCCAGAAACATCCCATCAAACTACATTCAATAGCCATATTAAATGAGTCTGTGCATTCACTGGCACCAATCTTCTTTAATAAAGCTAACATTCCTCCTGATAGAGGTTTTAAAAGTGGTTGCAGTGCACTGGACTCTTTTACTCTTTTGCCAATATTATCTCTATTGTTGTAGTGTATTGTGTTACATTAAACAGATGTTCCTAATAAAGTGGTCTGTGAGCATCTATTCCCATGCGAGATGATTTTGTTGCGTCTGTATACGTGCATCTGCACTGATCCTTCATGCCCCTTCAAGGTTGGCTTTTAATTGCACTCCAACAAACCTTTAATTTGATCTTCCATGAGAATATTTCCATGGAGGATTTTTATACAGACCAATGCCTGGCAGCGCAGGAAATCCAGACATATTGTGTAAACAACCAGAAACCCTTAATTTTACTTTGTCACAAGGCGCAGCATACCTGTAGGCACACACACACACACACACACACACAGAGAGAGAGAGAGAGGAGAGAGAGAGAGAGAGAAAAGAGAAATCGGTCTGTTTACAGAGACACATTACTGATCTCACAGGGAAAGAAAAGGGGGAGTGCAAGCGATGGAAAGTAACTGTGCACCTCAGAATGCAGGACACCCTCAAAAATGTGCTTTTTATTCTCAGTGTGGTCCACTGTTACTTTTTAACTTTTTTATTTATTTCTCACTTCTGCCTATCTGAAATTAAAGATTGCAGATGTCATCCCATCCCCATATCCGTTTCTGGCCGTTTCATATGCGCTTTATTGTTGTTGCCAACCCAATGTATTAGATGCATGGAACTGTGTGCCTTTCAAGTACACAAGTACTGGACTCTATTTTCTCACACACACACAGACATACACACACACAGAAGTTTATGAGTTTGTTTGGTCTGTTTTTTTTTTTTTTTTTTAACTGGCTGTGAGGTTGGGAAAGTAGGGGGGACCTTTTTGACGTCCTGGTTTCTTTGTAGTGGGAACCCTTGGATGTTCCACTGTGTCCTTAGCTTCAGCCGAGGCCAGCTCGTCAGGGGAGTGAGGATTAATTCTCTCCGGCTGCGTGTGGATCAATACATGCAGTCGCTAGCTATTTGAGAAGGAGGGAACCATGCTGTTTGTTTAGGCGACGGGAGGGCAGGCAGCTCCTTTGAACGAGCACAGACAATTTGCAAAATGTATTTGAGCAGTCGCAAGGTAAAGCTTGTGTAAGCAAAGTGAGCAAAGTGCAGTGTATGTATTGTTGGCAGTGGCATAATTAAAGGTACGTGTTTGCATTTGTGAATACCTGTACTGTACATTTCTGTGTGTGGCTGCGCCTGCGTGTGTGTTCAGAGATGCATGATTATAGGAGTACTACTTTGAGAGCGGTGGTCCAGAGTCTTAAGCCCCAGAGGTCTTGATAAAGAGTATAGGTCACAGTGGCAGTTGGGACTGTCTGTGCCACTGCCTGCACAGAATCGATAAAGAGTGAGAGAGCCAGGCGTCCTCAACGAGGCTGTCAGCGCTCATGGCGGTTTGATGCTGGGGTGAGCTGGCCTGTGCACTGCCAAGGTCGCCCGCAGTTATGAAGAGGTCGAGGATTTGCGCTGGGTAAACACACCGTCTTTTCACTGAGAATACAAAGCAGCCGTGCTGTGATAACTGTCAGTGAAAAGAACACACTCACAAAGCAGCGAAGCCGAACTGGAGGACGAGAGGGGAACAAGACAAAAGCCAGGAGAAGCTTGATAATGGCAGAGATAGGCAAAGTGGAAGACATGAATAAAGAGAAGCAGTGAGCAAAATAGGTGTATTAGCAACAGAAAACAAGAATCTCAAGATTAACAGCAGAACTGAACAAAATGATCTCTTGTGACATAGATGAATGGCATCTGTCTGTTCAACAGTGCCAAAATGATCCGTAGAGACACAGCACAAGTGCAAAATGAAGATTTGTACGTGAAAAAAAGTCATAATAGAACAACATGGATTGGTGTACGAGTGAATCATCTGAAAAGTGCTTTGATAGTGACAGTAATTTCACTGGAGGCGATTATCATTCACTCACACAGATGGGTTCAGTCTTTTCATTCAAAAAGGCCAAAAGCTTTTTTTTCTCTGTGCACATTCTGCTCTTCGTTTCTCAACACAAGGCACATTTCCACTAGGCTGATTAATGCATGCAGTAATTAGTGTTTAATAGAAACTACGGTTTCAGATTTCATTAAGAATCCACCACGCAACTCATTCCAGATGAGAGTACACAAATTAGTCAGCTGATGTTGTGTGATGAGTGAACATGTTGACAGAACACACTGAGCTTTCGCCAAATCATCCTAAAAAAAAAATTACAAAAAGGAGAAATAAATGATAGATTACATTTTTGCAGCTCATTTTTGACAGAAGGAAAATTAAAGATTTTTAGAGATGAAAAGTCTACAGCCATGGTAGCAAGTAGCAGTGAGGTGGCGGGGGGGATCAGTTTGTTTAATTGGCCAGACGAGTGTAGAGGTAATGTGCTGCCATGATTTAGAATGAGTGAGGGTGAAGCTTTTCTTCTGACTCCTGACTCCCAACAGGAACGGGATCAAAAAGTGATGAGCAGAGATAAAAGATGCTGCTGGATACTGAAAATTGCAGAGTTGGTAATAGAAATTATGTTTCGTTCAAAAGATTGCGTGAGTCATGGATCACATGCAAATCAAATGGGCCCTGAAAAGGTTTTTCAAAAAAAAGGTCTATAAGCTGCAAATTGTCCAAAGGTTTTTCTAAAATTGGTTTTCTAAGCATTCTAAAAGAAAGAACTGTTGGAAAAAGGATGCCCTTTTTCCTGCATTATTATTTTTTGTTTCCTTAAGTCACTGCCTTTAATGTGATAAAAAAAAAAAAAAAATAGTAACTGAAGCTTTAGGAATCAAGAGGGGTTAAAAAAAAAATAAGAATACTATATTTTCTGCTAAAATTAAGTGGACCAGAAGTTAAAATGTAAATAACGGTAAAATTTAAATATAAGTGCTCAAAGTCAACAGGCCTACTAAATTAAAGTTTTGATGAAAAATATGGTTATATGTTACTTATTAAGTCCTAAAAAAAAAAAGGAAGTATGAGAATTACAATGACTTAATTTGAACTTTTGCTTTTGTTTCGTTTATAAAGACTTGTGTGAGAAGTATTCTCACCTCATGGTGAAAATTGGTTGATATTCGTTTGGCAGATGCATAACATTTCAGTCTCCACACCTGTGCTACTAGCGTGGCTAACAAATGTAAACTTAAATTAATAAATAAATCTTGGTCTTTCTATTACGTTTGGAACACTGGTTTAATTTATGATAAAAATGCATTCAACAAATTAAACTAGGCACTAGCAATTTCAGTATTCCCATGTTTTGAAATCTGTCAGATTGCTTTATAGCATGACCTAGTTTGAAAACAACAAGCTCAATGGAAGGCTTTCCTGCTCTTTCATCACAAACTGAGCTAAGACTTTGAGCTGTTATTGATTCTGTGACCTCTTTGGGTGTGGTTTGACGCACATGACTGCTCCTCATGAGCCTGCTTCCGCTGGAGGTTTCTTCCGGTTGATGGGAAGTTTTTTTTTTTCCTTTCCACTGTTACCGTCTTCATGCTTGGAAGAGATATTTGAATCGGAGTGAAGAGTCGATGTAATCTGTTGGGTTTGTTAGCTAATCTGTTTTATTTACAAACTGGTATTATATGAATTTGAACTGGATTAGAATTAATTGTGGATTACAACAAATTGGATTTCACTGGAATATGGCTGGATTGTGATTGTAATGTATTTAATCAGTATCCCCAGAATTTCTTTACCTTCTGTGTGAAGTTTATTGAGATGACTTTTGTTGTGAACTGTCATTGCACAATAACAATGAAATGAATGGAACAGTGCTGGCTTGATTCGCTGTCTTAGAGAAAGCATGTGGGTTTTGAGAAAATGATACCTTAATGCTCACAGATATAACCAGAGATACCATAAGCCTCACTGTGAGTCTCCTCCCATGTCTGTGCATGAAACAGGTGAGGTGCTCCGTCTCGGGAGAATCTCCGGCCACGTAGTGAATGGCGGCTGGTCATCCTGGAGTTCCTGGTCTCAGTGTAGCAGAGACTGCAGCCGGGGCATCCGGAGCCGAAAGCGGACGTGCAGTAACCCAGAGCCCCGGTCAGGAGGTCAGACCTGCCTGGGTGCAGCACAGGAGTACCAAGAGTGTAATATCACGCCCTGTCCAGGTAGGAAATGCAAATATATAAAAGATGCATAAACTACAGTTTCAGCTATATTATTTGAGACGGTCACAGATTTTGAATAAAGAAAATCTAAACTGACAGCAACCAGATGACACATAAAGATAGCAATTACGAGACCATGACCCAACACTGTGGGATATTCTCTTTTTCACAGACAGAGATAAATACATACCACTGCACACCATATTTAAGCTACATCTTATTTTACATTTTGAATAATGTATAGAGAATTGCAGTGACAAATGACTTACCAAATCATCTGAACCCACAAAAGAAATCAGTTGCAGATAACTGACGTGACGAAGACCCCAAATTAGACCAAGAATCAAAAAGACAATCCCTGTGGCTCTAGTATGTAATTACATTTCTCGGTAATTGTGCTGCCAGCTATGGGAGGCCTTACTGTGCAGTGAAAAGCCCTGAGACAATGCATTTTCAACACTCATCTGGTGGAAGAAGGCAAAAGGAAGCTTTTTAATTAAAAGAATACCCTGTCTGACAAGGGAAGTAAGCCGTCTAAATAGAATCCAGTACTTAGATTTGGCATGAGGCCTACCCTGTATCCAGCAGGGGTGCCGAACAGGCAAGCAGGACTTCATCTCAGATGATTATTAATCAAGCCCTCAGAAGAAATGCTTTGGTATCTAGCTGAAAGCCTGGAGCGTCTCTGCACTGTCTCCAGCATCTGCAATCTGTCTTCGTAACTGTTTCCAAGCTGTAAGCAAACGAAGTAGACAAGATAGTGAATGGCCATCAATATTGTTCTTACCGCTTGTTAATTCATTCAGTGAAAGTGCAGACGGATCTAAAAGCATCAGATATGCTTTATCGAGAAGGATGGAAGGGTTCACCTTGAGCAAAATGACACATGGATGTACTTTGACTCCCCCGTGGTGCATATCTACACGAGTACATGCAGTTCACCTATTCTGGGATGTTGACTGTAATAATTCCACAGTTACAGTGTGTTGATGAACAACTCAACACTTCTGTCCCCCCCAAGGAACTGATTTATCCCAGTCCGAGTTGCAGTGAATTCTAATGCATGCTCAATTAACACCTTTCTGAAAGCGAGATATTATTAAAAGGCGGGCAGAGTGCTGGCAGACCAATTGTAATCCTCCCGTGGCTAATCCAGTGTTTTTAAACGTGTTATTTCACTGTGAAGGTGAAAGAGAGAAAGGGTCTTTACCCTTTCCATCCACTGAGTCGGGAAACAAATGAATCCATGTTTTTATTGCATCTGTGCCTCAGATGAGACGATCCTTCATCGAGAGGGAAAAAATCGACTGATATGTCACTCCGTGATAGAGAAATTACACCAAGATGACAAAAAGCATCAGCAACTTCAATTACCTGTTTAGTGCTGCAAGCCATCTTCAGGTCTTTAAAAGGAATCAAGCAGGAAATTTCTCTGTTACAATGAAGTGAAGCCTTTAAAGATTGGAGGATATTTACCTCTGCTGGTGCTCATCTGCTTCTTTTATTACATTTGTTTGATTGTGTATCTGTGCATGTGAATGGATGAAGAACAGCACAAATCATTTAAATCATATATAATTACAAATCAAGTGTAAGTTTAAGCAGTGTGGGAACCAAATATTTTCCGAAATAGCCAGATTAAACATATTTTCTAACACATCATGATTAAAAGACTTATTCTCATACAAATGTTCCCTCATATTTCTCTTCTTGCTGTTCAAAATGGATTTGAATGACTTTTTGTTACTACTACTACTGTAGTGCAGTTTCCTCCTATCTTACACCTGTTAGAGGAAAAATAATTGCTTTTTTTTTTGCATTATTGATTTGACTTCGATATCCCTGGTTTTAGTGGACGGCAGCTGGTCATGCTGGTCTTCATGGTCCAAGTGCTCAGTGACGTGTGGAGGGGGACACTACATGAGGACACGAACCTGCAGCAACCCCCCACCAGCTTATGGAGGGGACATCTGCCTGGGTCTGCACACTGAGGAGGCACTCTGCAACACACAGGCTTGCCCAGGTACACACAAACACACGGCTACTCACACACTTTAATGACAAGGAGCACACAAACTGAACGATCAATCCATTACCCGTCCATTGCTTATTTTCTTTAGTTTCTGACAGCCTCTCAGAGGCCACTCATGCATCACTAATATACATAAAGTCAGTCATTACAACACACACACACACACACACACACACACACACAAACAGACGCACTCCCACACACTAACTGAGGAGTGCTGTCATTATCATTTCCAGAGAGTTGGTCCAGGTGGTCGGAGTGGTCCCACTGTGACTCCAGCGGCTCCCAGCTGCGTGTGCGTCACTGCAATGTCCTTTTCCCCACTGGAAACCAGTGCTCAGGAAACAACAGCGAGACCAGGCCCTGCCCTCCTGACTCCAATTTTATACCAGGTGATCACACACTCACTACATGCAAGCACACGCAAGTTTATTAAAATCTCTGTCACTCATGACTTAACAAACAAGTTTAAGCAAGCAGCATTCTGCACCCAGCA
Organism: Hirundichthys speculiger; assembly: GCA_018398805.1. Classification (NCBI taxonomy): domain Eukaryota; kingdom Metazoa; phylum Chordata; class Actinopteri; order Beloniformes; family Exocoetidae; genus Hirundichthys; species Hirundichthys speculiger. The sequence goes on from JAGFBZ010000165.1 coordinate 610,792, forward strand.
TCACAATATCTTCACGACATTATTTCAGTTTATTTCTAATAATTTTGTGATAATGGGATACATTGTTGATGCCTTTGAGGAAATTATATCAGGGCTGAGGTCAGGTTCGCTGGCATGCTAGTCTATTCAGAGATTATTCAGGATTAGTGGAGTTGTGCACAAGGAGTGTGGAAAGTGATTACATGGGGATATGAGCTCCAGGTCTGTCCTCAAAGGAAATGCACAAAGCCCCTTTTCACAGTTTTATAATGTGTTTGTAAAGTGTCTGTGACATAGTTATGCAATCATAGAGATTATGCAATTGCTCCCTTTTCTGTCCTGAATTTCCAACTCCTTCTAATAGCAGGTGTTACTATGGGGTGCAATGAACTTCTCATCTCCAGTCCAGCCCTCTCCATAGGAAATGCCTTATTGGAGTTCAGTTCTACAGCTTCAAACAACCATGCCAATGTAAAATTACACTCAATAACTGTTGAATAACATTGTTATCGAATAAGAGAGCTTACAGAAACTAGCCCAAGAGCTCCCACTGATATGAACAAAGCAGAAGTCACACAAGCACACCCCATGCGGATAGAAAAATATGTAACTGGCAATTTTAGTCTCAAATACTTAAATTTCCCCTGCCTGTAGTTCTGATGGATCGCTCTGGTTGTCTAGTGCACAACTGCCAGCTGTCAGGGCACAAAAAAAGGGTCAGGATTGTGGGTTTTGGGGAGATTTTGATTTGCTAACAACTTTAGACATGACAATATATTTATTTATTTATTTTATTTATTTATTTTTGGGAGGGGGTGTGTCATAGTACTGAGGTAATTTCAGATGTGCAGTAGAGATAGACTTTGACTTGAATTGATGATTGTAGTCAAAGGCACGCAAAACACACTTCCACCAGCAGTTTTACTTTTCTTTATTAAAATAATAACTCTTGTATTATGTTTTCTGCACCTGAGGTGGGTGGTGAGGGGGCTAAACTTTGATGGCTTCTCTGTTTTTGTGGCAATATTACCTTTATTGCTGAAGAAGCTAGTGTAAGACACCAAAACTAGTAAATTAAAATAAAATAAATATTATTGATTTCATACAGAGAACAACAGTTTACTGGGGTCGCCAGCTCGCAAAAATGACTGCTCTCTGTCCGCTGTTTGAACAAATTGACTCAAAATAAGAGTAAGCCTTAAAGCCACTCTTTAAAAAAAAGAAAAAACAAACATACAACTTATCAGTTTATAAAGATTAAACAGACTATTTTTTTTTACACAAAGACTAATGATAAGAAGCGTTAACAGAAATACTTCTTCCTAGTGGGTTGTTTAAAAAAAAAAAATATATATATATATATATATATATATATATATATATATATATATATATATATATATATACCTATATATATATATATATATATATATATATATATATATATATATATATATATATATATATATATATATATATATATATATATATATATATATATAAGTATAAAAAACACCTGAGCATAAACATATCACAAACAAACTCAAACTACGCATGATGGATTGGGGGGGGGCATAGCGTCCCCAGAGAAAGCTCACAGCCTCCAGGCACATTGCACTTCCACCACAGAAGGGGGGGGGGGCAAAGGCAGTAAACACACACACACCTTCCTTTGAAGGTGTGTGTATTTACATGTGTTTGCATGCTCATGTGTGTAGTAGAGAAATCTTCCATGTTGTTGCCTCTGCTCCAAACATTCCCAGACAAAGTTCACACAGTCTTTGCAATAAGATGTTGCACAGCCAATTAAAATTTGCATCTTACTGGTGCACTGAATATGTCAACCAGTATGTAAGGAAATGCCTCACTGGTTAGACACAGTTGTTTACTTGTGTTGAGGAAAGTTTAAATTGATAATGAAAACCTCCATCATGTGAGAAAAACATCTAACATGTTTATACTAAGTGTTTACTTGTTTGACAAGTAGTCTGAATAGTGGGAAAAAGTCTTCTACACTAGTTAACTTGTGAGAAAGATATCAGTGTCACTCGTTACCTTGTCACTCTCTTTGGATCTAACTAGCTAACTAGTAAAACAACATATTTCTTACTTATCAGTTAGTGATATCAACTGGTTTCCAACTAGTGTAACATGTGGGCATTGTGTACCTCACTAGTCAACTATTAATGTTGCTTAGCCACAGTAGTTAACTGGCAAACTCAAAATAGACCCCAGCTAGGTAACTAATTAAAAAGCTTGCCTTGACAAGTTAACATTAAAGTTACATCATGTAGCCACTTGTTTACCAGTTGCAGCTTCACAGGCCTACATGTTATCTAGTGTGCAACATGCAAATGAATTGGGTGGGATACTTGTAAAACCCAGAGTTGAGATTGGCTGGCTGGCTTTAAATTCTGACGCAAAGAACCAATAGGAAGGCCCTGTGCATACTTTTACCCACCTTATTAGAATTTCATTCAACTAGATAACTAGTAAGAATGTTGGTTTTTAACTAGTTTAGATTTTGACATTCACTAGTTCACAAGTTAAGTAGAATATTTCTAACTAGTGCAATACGCGGGCATTTTGGACCTCATTAGATTGCTCAAAAAGATTCTTAGCCAAATTAGTTCACTAGTAACACACAGAGAGGTTTCTACCCTCTCAAGTGAGAGTATTATGATCTTTATTTTTTCACAAGTGAACATTTCTCACTCCTACTAGTAAACAAGAGAAGATATTTGATTGTCACTAGTTAACTAGGAAACATAACCCTGCGTTATCTAGTAAACATGTCTTATAATTTGAAGCTCACTAGTTAACAAGTATAATGTAATAGTTAACTAGTTTAACCTGAAAGTCCGCTAGTGTGTTAAAAAGGTGATTAGCATAAACTGTGATACTACTGGTGAAAGACATGGCTTCACTAGTACAGCCTCTGCTTAAACTAGCTGAACAAAAGTGTTACAAGTTGCTTGAAAATTGTGATTAGTATAAGCTTTTGTTCAACTAGTGCAACACAATACTGAACTAGTGCTAAAAATGTTCTACTAGGGTAGGCAAAGTGCAAACTAGTAAAGAGAACTGAGGTCTGATATCAAGGATATGGAATAAATGCTAAAACTGCTTGCCATACTTGAGAACGTTCCGGTGCAGAGCCACAGGTGTTATAGGAAAGGGGGAGGTGGTGGAAGGAGAGCATCCTTCGACATAACATCCAGGAGAAATTCAGACACCAGCCTTCAAGGCCGATTTCTGGGGAGCCAATACGTTTGGCTCCCCAAATTTAAGGTCAGGCAAATTCGAGAAACATTATGCGTCTGCCTTAAATTCACTGGTACTTCTTAGTGGGAAAATCCGAAATGGTCCAAATCTTGGGGGTCACTTCTCCCTTAGCAGAGCATGCAACTTCTACAGGTTTATATCAGTTCAAACATGACATCCAGTCTGCAGTTCAGCACCGGAACAGCATCCAGTCTGCGTGCGAGTTCTCCCATGCCTAAAGTCTGAGCATTCACAGCCCTGCTCGGTCCCTCACACAATTCAGGCAGATTGGCTGTGCTCAGATTTGCTGCCTCCATCTTCTTGATTTTTCAATACACCAGGCAACTGCCAGCTCCAAACAGCAGAAATCCGGTGATCAAAAATCCAAACTAGAAAAGCACTCGGAGAGCGCAGACCTCCACCAAGCGCAACAATTCCCCCATATAGCGATTTACATATTGCGATAAAATCTGCCTTCCGGATCAGATCCGAATCAGCCTCTGAAATTTGATAGAGGTTCCCATTGTCAGTCCCTGAGTCAAATTTCATAAGTAATAATTAATAATTACCGGAGATATTGAGAAACAAAATTCTTGGTCCTATTGACCGCAATGTTATCGAAAATTTGAAAGTGATCCAGAATCCAGGATTTTTTCCGGATCACACCCAAAAGAAATCAGTTGTTCTTCACATTTCCGACAACTCCTGAAAATTTCTTCAAAAATCCATCCATAAATATTTGAGTTATCTTGCTCACAGATAGACAGACAGACAGACAAACGCCGGCAAAAACATTACCTCCTTGGCAGAGGTAATAAGTAAATATCTTCAACATCCTCGATGGATGATGGAGCCAAACATGTCATCTTCCATTTATGAATCCATGACATACCCAGCTGCTAAAGTTCCGTCAGGGCACAAGGGTTCTCCTTTACTCCTCCTCCTCATTGAGAAAATTTGATCAATTGCGGTGAGAGACCTGCTGACCAGATCCATGTTGAGGGCCAGAAGAGAAAAAAAAAAACATTTTACATCCATCTATGACTTACTCTTGACACATGGCAAGACTTCAAGACCCCTGTCTCGGTCACGTGATACGTTTAAACCCCCAAGCTGGCAAGATGAGTAAAAAATACTAACGTCTTCAGAAAGTGTCTTTCCGAAGAATGTTACCGATGTTCTTTTGTCGGTGCAATGTTACGAGGACGCTACTAATAAAGTTGCGTAAACTCTAAATACTTTGACAAAAACTGACAAATTTACGTTTGTTATTACATATAAAAAATGCCATAGTTTACATGCCGGATGTATAATTTTATTTTGCTTTATTTATCTACGACACATTTTACAAACCGGTCCGTGAAAATATTGCCTGACATTAAACCGGTCCGTGGCGCAAAAAAGGTTGGGGACCACTGCTCTGTTGTATATCAAACTTGAGTGTCATCTGGCAGTGGTTCTGCTGCAGACAACCACTGCACCAAGCCAGCAGTGCTTTACTAAATGTAGTTCCTTTCATTTTTATATATTTGTTTATAAGGTTATTATGTCTAATTTTAATGAAGAGTTTATAAAGTGGCTGCTAGAGGGCTGTCTTTTTTGTGTGTATGCGCTTTGATAGAACAATATATTACTTGGTATCAATAGACTACTCCAACAGTAAAATATTTGACAGCTGGAGCCCTTCATATATCCATTTTCATATGCAAAACAAAACAACCTCTCTTCCTGATTAAAGGAAATCGTTTAGTGGTATGGGGAGATGTAACAGGAGAATACAAGGAAGAAGACATTTTATTGTACCATGACTTCCTGTTGTCAGATGATCTGTCATTACAGATTTCTTTCCTGTAATATCACAATTTCATTTAAAATATTGAATGAGAAAAATAGAAAGCATATTCAATCTTCTGTTGTGTTCATTAAAATACGCTATACTTTCAGACAATTCAGTTGATTTCACTTGTCTGTTTACTACAATTACAACTACAATAACTACTTTCTTAGTAAAACCTATTTTAAGATGTGTATTCTTCCATGTAGTTTGTGATTTACAGGTTTGCAGATTAATGAGCTTAATTTTTAATGTATTTGTGTGATAAAAAGCAGTGATCAGTACAACTGTGCCAAATATACAGTGTAATCAGTAGAACTGGCTGTTCTTTTGAAATTAAAATATAATCTGTAAAAAGTGTTCACAGTAACGTCTGTTTGAAATTTGCATCTCCATCCTGTTGAGAAAAATGAATGAAAGCCACCTGCCTCTATTACAATCACAATTAACAATTAAAAAGAAAAAAAAATGCAACTAAAAACGATTCCAGCTGCTAACTGACAGCTAGCCTGCAGTTCACTAAACCACCCTCCCTCCCTTTATTTTTGTTATACCTGGCAGGCTTTCAGCTTTAACGTGCAACACAGACAAGTTACACTGATAGTTTGCAAAACTGTCCTTTTTATTTTTTAATAAAACGACATTGATGTTGGCCATCTACAATAGTCTCGAATGCTATTTTAGTCCTATTGAGAAATGTAAAACCTGTCTTTGACAAATGTAATGTGACCTGTTCGCTGCATTCAATAAAGAGGAGGACAAGTAAAGTAATGGTTATTTACATTCGCTCAAGATGAAAGACTGAAAGTTCGGGAAATACTCCTAAATGTCCAACGCATACACACTCCTATCCCACACAAAGCATTGGTCATGACATGTGCGTAGACAAGCATCTCCCTATTGACAGTTCGTAATATGAGATACAGAAAAGAATTGATCTCCGCATCTCTGCTCGACAGAGATCATTAAAATTCTTGCCTTTAACAACGGACAACTGTGCTCCACATTGTTTGACTGGTAACACTATAAGCAGTGTCATCTATCATTTTAATAAACTTCAGCAGGGGCAATTAGTTATTAGATAGAATAAATATTTGATTGAAACATATATTTATAACCTTTCTGTATTAATTAGTGATGACATAACACTCATTAGAAGATTCTCAGATCTTTACAGAATTACCCATCCGCCTTTTTATCTTATCATCCATCCCCTTTTATGGGAAAGGTAGTCCATTAAGGTTCATTAGCAGCGTCTTGTACTTCATTTCCTTTTAATGGGAGCTGATACTTTTCATAAACTACTCCAGGTGCCACAGCCGTGATAAGCTTCTGGAATTTTTACAATTATCTGTTTCATAGTAAGTATAGCTCTCATGTCTACACTCACCTTGAGGAGTACAATTTGTTATGCTAACAGGGAGGGGGTGGAGGGGGTGTATGTGTAAGGTTTTTAGCTCGAATATTGATGCCTTTTGGTGTTTCTTCTTCTTTGTCAGAAGTGTCGATTGCACGCTCCAGCCAGGAGGAGAGGCACTGTGGAGGTAAATTTATGTGTTCATGTGAATGTGTGTGGAGAGTATAATGGGTTACATGGTAGCTTTTTAGTTCCTGTGAAGAAGCATTTAAATTCTGGTATAAATCAACTGAAATTTGTACTTTAATTTTAATAATTGTAGTGTGATTTGATTATCATCCAATCTCTGTAGTAATAATCATGGTGGTCCACTGTTCTCGTAAACAATTTTTTATTAAAGTTTACTTATTTGATCAATTATCACTAAGTGGCCTTTTCAGTTGCTTGAAGCTATAAAGATATATTAAACATAATTTACTTTAAAAAAAAAAAAGTAATTGACTTTTTTCAGTATTGGACTCATCACTCAAAAAAAGAGATTAAAAAAACATTTATGACTCATTATATTGCTTTACTTTGCAACACATAAAGTTGGTAATTGCTTTCTTTCTCCTAAAACTTTAAACCTGCATGTGTGTCTGTGAAAGTGTATCTTAAGTCCTATTAATGCCTGTAAGACTCCAGTAAACTCATAAACTCATGATAATAACTATCCTACTATGGCTCTTTCAGTTAATACTGGCCTTGAGAAAAAAAAAAGATTTTACTCTTGAAACTACAGTTTTTCTATGTACCGTTGAAGCCTTAATAATTAAGTGATCATCACGGTGATCTGAGAGGGCATCTGTGATGTCCTTGAACATTACCTCCCCATAACTGCAGCATCTTCCTCCTCACATTCAGAATTAGCTGGCTGGTACATTTTTAAGACAAATGATCCACTATCAGTAACCCTTGGTTAGAAATCTAAAAAAGATGAAATGATTTGTTCAATTTCTGCACCTACATCATAATTATGTTTCCCTTTGATGTGGTTGCGCTCCAGAGCAAGACCTGTTGTAATAAAATGTCATGTCAGGATCACTTTTAATGTTTAGCAGTCTAGATATCAGCAGTTTTAGAAACACGGTCCTGGTGGGAGTCTTGTTACAATTGATTTTTGACAATAACATTCCTGTCATTTTTCTACAACTTAAAATAATAGACACATTTACAACCAGTGAATGTCAGAGCTTCAGACTCCATCTTCGTAGCTAACTAGCTAATTGCTGCTGTGTGCGCTTGTTACCAAGCTAACTTAGCAAGCTAGCTTTGACTCTGACCCCAAACCAGCCAGAGAACACCGTCATTGATTCAGCCCTCTCAACAAACAAGCATTACAGGTTAAAAAAAAAAAAAAAAAAGTTGAAGTTATTACCTCAAACCTGGAGGCATTTTACTAATCTTCTTGGTGAAGAAGATGGATTAAATCAGTAGTGTCCAAATCCAGTCCTCAAGGGCTACTGCCCAGCATGTCTTACGTGTTTCTCTGCCACACACACCTGATTCAAATGAATAGATTACCATTAGCTTGTCATCGAGGTCTGTAGATGTCTTGGACACGCCTGAGTTAAATGGTGCACAACCAGAAAAAGTGTCTCTGTGTTCCCTGTAACAAGTCAGGTACCCTCCCATCTTGTGCCTATTACAGTATAAACTATATCACAGTTTAACATTCCTTGTGTGACATCAAATAATTGGTGTGTGGATGTGTATGTGTCTGTTTTGAAGTAATTAGTTCAGTATTTTGTGCTTAAGCAACTTCTGTCTTTTAAAACAGGAAATTAGTAAAAAGAAAATAAAAATAAAAAATAAGAAGAAGATATGACTGAGAACCACTGAAACTATACAAAGTGTATATGTTATTTAAACTAAATTTAATTATTAATTTAATTAAATTATTTTAATTTTTAAATTTCAAATTAAATTATTTTTAAACTATAGATTAAGACCACTAACTTATTTTGTAAGTGTTTACTTACTCTGTAAATACAGCGGCTGTTGCACACTGTAAATTATGGCTATCAGTTATCATGTAGATTTAACGAACTTCCTCACCATCTAAATTTTTCAGGCAAGAGGTCCTAATATTTTTTTACGTACAGTCTCTGAACTCAACATTGCTCTTAGCTTTCTGCAGCTATTGCACAAATGCATAATTTAAAACCACCAGAGATTTTCTAATATCTCAACTGGGGGAACAGTTATTCTCTCAATCCTAAAAGACCAAAGATAAAGTACGCTTAGAGGACTTCCTCATTCGCTGAAATGCAGCATTAATATGCAAACAGCAACTTCCATCAGGGTTTTACACTAAAGTATAACGTATTGTGATAAACAGGTCCAACGATCCGATCCAGACCACCTGAGCGTATAAAGAGTGGACCGAAGCCCACGTCAGATTATCAGGTCTTCAGGTTCTCTGGAGTGAACATAAATTCAGAAAAACAAAAAGATGTCAAAAGATGTTAATATTCTTTCTTTTTTCAATGTTCTTTTTTTTTCCTTTGTAGTGCACTCCATTGTTGTTTGAATGGCTGCTTGAATTACTGAACTCACGAATCCCCTCTTTTTCTACTTCCAGATTTCAACCTTTTCCACATGATCGCTGTGGGGCTCAGCAGCTCCATTCTTGGCTGCCTGGTTACCCTGCTGGTCTATTCGTATTGTCAGCGCTACCAGCAGCAGTCCCACGATGCAACAGTCATTCACCCAATCTCAGCTGCGCCACTCAACACCAGCATCACCAACCACATCAACAAACTGGACAAATACGACACTGTGGAAGCCATCAAGGTCTGTAGACAGATTCTTTTCTGTGGGTTGACTGTGGGTCACGCTTGACAGATGTCCAGATCTGTAGAGGCAAAGCATCAGTTTGCAACATTCCCTTACTGCTCGACTTAATCAACTGATGTCACAGTCACGCTTGAAGTCAGCGAGCAATGACTTGACTCTTCCTCCAGTGTCAGTTAAGATTAAATACACTCCTTACTGCATGACTCTCACTGTCACACCACCTCCTGTCACACGATAACACTCTATAGTCCTGCAACAGATAGGCAGTTGTGTGTTCATCCTTTCTTCGTGTGCTCCTCTACTATGTGTCTCAGAGTCTGACTTTGTTTAATGTCAGTGATCATACACTGCTTTCTCATAACATGCAATTTCAACTATTTATTGTATTGTCGGTAGGTAGTGAAGAGTTGACCAGTTCTTTGTATCGTGATTGCATCTTGAAGTGCAGACAGTGATGTATCAGAGGCGGTGAAGGAAATCCAGCTTCTGCCACAGTACAAATAGCCTCTTATCCACCAATACATCAGGCCTTCACTGCCAGACTTGGCTGGTGATTAGTGCTTGTCCACAGACACTTCATGCTTCAAATGAGTTTTTTTTTTTCCCAAGAATTCCCTATGCTCTATATTAAAAGGGGTTTCAACTACTTTCACACCCTCATGCATGTTTTACTTTGAAAAGTGACTTCAGAGACAATGAATGTGGTGCAATAAGCATGAAAATTTGCTAGGATATAGCTTTTTTGTGATCTCACTTTTTAGTAGCAGTTATTTGATATGACACTTGCAGAGCAGAGGAGCTAGACTGGGAGTTTTCTTAGCACTTTTCTTAGTTACCGGTCTTGTGTATCTTTCAGTGCTATGTCTTTATTTTTCATATGGGTTAACCTAAATATTACTTTCAAGTATTTGCTCACAATGCTGATTTCAAGCCAACAATAGTGGTAAACTTTGTGATGATGTTTGAAACCATGCGTGTCCTTGCTTTCAGACATTCCTGCCTGAATTATAATAAGCATATTTACCTTCCAAATGTAACTTTTTTGCAGCTTAGTTTACATTCTTTTCAAGCAGTGAGAGTTGTTTTTTCGCCTCACAATAAAAGGAGTTTAGATGGATGAAGCTACTGTAGTTAATTGAAACTCCACTAGCATTAGTCTCTAGAGTGATGAAAAACAAACTGCTGCATATGTAATTGGAGATTTTTATAGAACTTTTAACCCTAAATCTATATGCAAAGTTGTAAGTTAAGGATGTGCAAATCTCTTTGAACAAATATCTGTGCATGAAAACTACCGAGAGTGCAAGTAGAACATTCTGGTACTAAAAACTTTTCAGTGTGTGTTTGTAGCCTGTTAACTTCCTGTTGGTTAAACTCAACTCTTGAGTGTATTCTGGTTGCCTGCAGGTAAACTTTGTGTGTAGAGTCTTAAAGAGGTAGAACACACTGTCGTTACTGTTTTTAATTTTGGCAGCATTTATGTGATGACGTTTTAACTGATGTTTCAACTTTAGAGGACTTTGTGCACAGTCATTTTGAGATCGTCATACTCTCACATTTAAATAGAAACCATAGCATGTTTAAGAAAGATCAAAAAGCACCAAAGTCTTGGGTGAAAGTTTAAGCAAATATTTTTTCTTCCAGGTTATGATGATTTATGTGGCTGAATTATCTCCTACTGATTAGCTTGTATGCCATTTTACAAATTAAATGTATTATAGGGGCTCAATTTCAAGTATATCTTTAAAGCTCTACTGTTTTGTCAAAATATGAAACAGAAGTCCATAAATCAAACAATGATATCAAACTGGCTAGTTTCATCTTTTATTTACAATCTACAATTGACAAATACTGAGCTTGGTATTATAGATAAACCTAATTGAGTCTTCTGTAATTTTAGAGAAAGTAGTTTCTTCATTCATAGTTTTGAAGACTGTACTTTGTACTTTCAAAGTAAAAGCCTTCATGGTCAGAGACTGCCTGTTACCTGGATCCCTGCATATAAAGTTACTTCAAAGATATGAAAATGTTTCATTACATTTTGAAGTTTGGACAGATGCAGCTAACTTGGTTAGAAGTCGAGTCTTTGGAGATGTGGAGATTGTTCATCTGTCATGCAATTAGAGTCAGGAGCACCAGGCATAATTCTGTTTGTGCAGTTGCAGATAGAGGTGGATATATATACTATAGACAGTCCGTAGAAAAACCCTTAAGGAGTTGCATGATAACTGAAGAATGTTTAATTTTCCAAGATTCTGTCTCCAACTCTCAATCACTGAGCCAAAGCAACCTTATGTTACAGTTAATTCTGAACTATCAAATGTGCAAAACCATAATTTGCTTTTTTAGTGCTTATTGGAGGAAATGATGAACACCTGATGCCATATTTGGTAGAGTTTTGCTCAAGGTTTGAAGCTGATGTCACATTAGTCATTGTTATGCCCAATGCATCGTTTACACCTTCATACTGGTTTCTTGGACTTTTTCCAGAACTATCTTTTATAAGGTACCATTTACCTGTAGTTTTATGTGTAGTTTATCATATTTCCAAGCTTCCTATAAGACAGAGTATGCCCTTAGCATTTCACTGAGGATGACTCTCGCCCATTCCTCTCCTCCCTGCAGCCAGATGTGTCGGTTCTCTTGCCCCTGGACGACCCTGCCATGCACCAGCCTCTCTCTGCTAACATGGGAGTGTCTATGCGTGGACTGGAGATTTTCTACTAACCACTGACCTCTACAGCATCCTGCCTCTTGACCCCCCACCCCAACAACTCTTTGACCCCAACCACTACTACTTCCTCTTCCCCAACATGCTCTGCCCTTCCACTTCCTGTGGCACTTCGTGTGTGTGGCAGGTTGGAGTATCGTACTCTAGTTTCTCTTTCTTTGCTCAGACCCTTTCATCCTCCCATCATGACTGCCTCCCTTCTCCCTCCCAGTTTGTGAGAAGGCAGTGTATCGCTCCTTTTTTTGTTCATTGCATTTGCATGTTTTTTCATGTCTGTCTTTCTTATTTTATTTAATTGTTTTGTATATTTAATTGATATTTTTGATTTGATGGATTGAAAAAGAAATCATTCTGATGTTGGTTTATCAACCTCCTCTGTCACCTCTCTTTCACTTAAATTTTGTATACTGCACCAAAAAGACCAAGCCTAATTATTCTTAAGCTAATTAAATACATTTAAGGCAAGAAGACAAAGTAGATGATACTAACAAGCATCACTGCACAGCTGGTTAAAAGCAGCCATGGGGCCACCTGCAGATATACATAACTGTCCGCAGGACTGCAGGAAGCTGATTACATTCCCTTTGTGTGCAAATCACATAATGGGAACACAGCAAAAAAATATGAGTTTTTTGCTCAGCAGACTTGTTCCCTATCAGTGTCAGTCGGAAACATCCATCAGCTGCAAATGCAGCATCATCAAGTGTTCAATTACGCCGCCCCAAGGGACTCCCATCAAACTCTCTACTACAACAGACTGGATATGAACACATTTATTTGCCAAATTACTGATGTTGTACGGAGAAACGCATCAGCAGTTAAAGAAAGGGGGAAAAATAAAAGAGAGAGAGAGAGAAGCTCATCAGCAGCAGGTCAGTCCATGTTTACTGTGTGATGCAGGGACAGAGAAGATGCCCCCATGGCTCTTCCTTATTGTTTAACAGAAAAGTAACTCTCCTTTGATCGATTTTAATGGCTCGAGTTGTCCTGAAGGACCAACAATTTGGGGGCCATAAAAACTGCTGATGCTAGTTATTACAGAGGACAGAGGTGGACATTTGGATGTGCATCAAAATAATGTAGCCGTGTGGTAGCTGATCATTTCTCCAGCCTGTGCGCAAATGCTTTGCCCTTGCTTCGTGAAATGTATGTTCTGAGCAGCCTCCCACTGATTTGTGTTGCTTGTTTTGTTTTTTTTTCCTTTTTTCCCTTTTTTTCTTTTCTTTTGAGAGAGATAGATGGATTTGCTTTTACCTTGCCATCTGGGCTGAGTAATCACTTGATCCATGTGGCACAAACAAGTCCATACTGACTCCTCTCCATTTCTTCTCACCATCTACTTATTCATTTATTTATTTATTTATTTTTCAGGCCTTCAACAAAAACAATCTGATTCTGGAGGAGAGAAATAAGTACTTCAACCCACAGCTTGCCGGGAAGACCTATACCAATGCATACTTCACCGACCTCAACACCTATGATGATTATTAACCTTAGACTTCCTGCCAGATTGGAGACCTCTACCCTAGCCTCCGTTTTGACTGTGTTCTTTTCTTTGTGCTTTGTATTGAGATTTGTGACACCATGTGGGGGATAGTCCCACTCCGAAAACTCTACGGCAGCTGGTATGTAATGGAAACAGACACACGGTGCTGCCAACAGAGGGAAATGCCCACTTTCTCTCAGGTGCCTTGGGGTATACTTGGAAAGCGCAGTAGTTGAGGACATATCTTGCCTGGATTTTCTTTATGAATTGGACAGTGTTGACAAAAAAAGGAAAAAGAAGAACTTTGCTCCAAGATGCTGTGGGAAAGTGATCCCTTTCAACTTTCCTGTGATGCCCCTAAAACAGACCATTATTTGTAATGATGGGATGTAAACAAAAAAGGACAAGGAATAAATATTGCTCTGCATGAATCATATGACTTTTCCCTCTGCTGTTCTATTTTCTTTTGCATGATGGACCCACTCCAGGGCTCCAGTGCATTTCTCTGCTGGTCTTGGCTACAGGACTGGTTTTGGAAGTCCAAAAAAAAAAAAAAAAATGAAGCAGTCTTGATGTTTGGTGGCTTTTACCATTTCCTGCTGCGCAAATGGATCGATATCATCCCCCAGTCCTATAATCAGGATGTAGATATTTGAAGTCTGTGGTCAAGGTTGTCCATGTTTTTGTTTTCTCTTGCATTTTTTTCTCTAGCAGCTAGAAGAGCCTTTTTATTTCATTTTTATTTTTATTTTTTGTACAGGAAGTTCGGTTTAAATCCTACCAGTTTGTCTGTAGATTTTATAAATGCATTAATTCAATGTTTTAAATGTTTAAAAAGCCTTTTTTTTTTTTAAAGATAAAAAGATTTATGTGCATTCTGGGAAGTTATTGGGCGTAGTCATTAGTCATTGCAGCCTGCATCAAGTTAAGTCTTTGTCATTGTACTTTTATATATATTTTTTTGTAAAAAAGGAAAAAAAAAGACCTTTGAGTTTTAATAGTGTTCACTATTCCTTTGGCTTCTGAGTTAAATATGTATTTGTGTGAGCAGGATGTTAATGGCATTAACTGTACAAGTGAAGCGCAGCAACTGCTGCTTTCCTCAACCCCAACTTGAGTACTACCCATATACCGTGAGATGAAATTTATTCACCAGATACTTCTGTTCAAACAACTACTATGTTCTTCATTTTCTTTAGTTGTAACTAACTCTTTTTACATGTTTGCTTGTGTTATTGTGCATAAATTAAAATTTCTTCCCACAAGACTTGTCCTCTATAAATTGTACATATTTAAAGGTTTGAAGTTTCATTTGTAATACTGAATGAATCTGAAAGTTCAAATGTTTGTTTTCTCTCAAGCTGCAATGGATGACATAAAGATGAAGTCAGCTTTAGTGATAATAGGCTGTGATAAAAGCCTGCAGGGACACATCTAGCGTGGCTTGCAATGACAACTTTGCAGACTTTGATATTGCTCATGAAAAACACAGTAACAACAAAATGCAATAAGCGCACACCAGCACCTCATAAATCATCCAAAACCAGAGTAAAAGGTTCCCTCCACCTGTTTTCTAAGGGAGTCGTCAGCAGGGCCCTGCTGTGACAAATGGCGATGACAGCAATGGAAGGAGACCTGAAGGATACAAATCGTGCCAGGCAGTGTGGTAAAGGTGTTGGGGGCACTGTCTAAAGTCTGAACTCTAATCTGTTTGATGGGGTGTAATACCACACACAGTGCTGTTCTCCATCAACCTCCAACCTGATGTCCCATCTGTGTGCAGAGGGTAATGGAAGGGTGTTATCAATCACGCCTTTGTTTGGTTGCTCTGATATCAGAGAATTAATCTCTTTACCTTGACTTCTTCGTTCATTCTTCACACCTGTAGTGTGAAGCAGTGCATCAACAGGCACGCAGGTGGTTAAATACAAAAGGGGCCAGGCGGCTGTAGGGTGCAACAGTGTATGTACTGAGTGTGTGTTAAAGGTCAGAAAAACGTCGTGTGAGAAGTCGCAAATGCATGTCTTTTTTTTTCAGTTTAGTTTTTTTTTTTTTTTTGGGGGGGGGGGGGGGGTGTTAGAGAGAGAATCCAGTTGTATAAAACAGTCAGATGTTCTATTCTGACCTCACTTCGGCTTGATTGATTAACTGGATGCACACATTCCCATAATTCCTACTGACACATCCAGAGCCAGCACAGTGGTGCTTAAGTGTTCCACTGCACTTTCATCTTTCCAAGAATTTGCAAGCAATATGAGCTATGGAGCTCATAGAAAGTCAGACACGTGTGGCATTCTACTTTGACAGCAGGGCCAAGGACGATAAACGACTTTTTGCAAAGTGACATTTGGGAACTGCTGAAGTTCACAGATAAAGGTCACAAGAGCAGGGCTTGTGTATGTCAGAGAAAGTGACTGTGTGAGTACTTGCATGTACATCAAGAAGTCAAAGTGTCATGAGATAGACCACAATCATTAATTTATGTATGGGGTGGACTTTTTGAGAATGGGCATTTTGGCCTTTGGTGCTGACAGACTGCTGAATTCTAATGACTTTGGTGACTGTAAGGCTGATCAATTCTGATCATTTCTATGAGGCCAGTTCCACTGCTACTATGGCAAACTTAACTGCAGTTCAATATGGTAAAAGCTAAACCACAACAGTTACACAAACAAGGACAGGTTCAACTGATCTCCTGGAGTCTGTTTCAGGAAGCGGGTTATGTAGAAGCTCTAAGTACGTTGAATCTGAACTCAAGAAAAACTTCCATTTCACAAAATGAGGTAACTTGACCCTGAGCAAGAGGGTTCAGTTGAGCCTGATTCAGAAACCAAGGTAACTCATACTCTGAGTTTGTTACCACGGTAACTGACTGTGAACTAAACCTGGTCAGGAGCAGGTCTACTTCCACATTCCCCAAGTTTCTGTCTCATCCCCTTCATTAAACTAAAACAGGTTCAGTTTCAGCAGACTGTCATCTATTAATGCACATTTTGAAGACATTTTAAAAAATGAAGTGTCACATTTGCGACGGAAAAGAATTTTGAGGCTCTACCACAGTCAAGCCAGCTGTCACTATTTCATCCATCCATTATCCATAGCTGTTTAGGGTCACGGGGATCTGCTGGAGCCTCTTTGGGTCAGAGGCAGGGGTACACCCTGGACAGGTCACCAGTAGACAAACAGCCATGTACACTCACAATCAATCCTATGGGTAATCTAGAACCACCAATGAACCTAACATGCATGTCTTTGGACTGTAGGAGGAAGCTGGAGTACCCAGAAAAAAAAACACACAAGCACAGGAAGAACATGCAAACTCCACACAGAAAGGCCCTTGCTGAGGTTTGAACCAGGAACCTTCTTGTTGTGAGGCAGCAGTGCTGACCACCAAGCCACCTGTGCTGCAGCCATCACATTTATGATACCCAATTAATTTTTTTAAAGAATATCAGGTCCGCCATTTTTCTCCATGGTTACAAAACATATACATGATCTTACTCTCATCATATTCCGATGCTTCACATAAAATACCTTGGGTTATTTTATTTCATAGCTATTATTTATTTTCTGTCAGTTTTCTTTATGATAACAGGGATGCTGATCATAGACGATTATAAATGAATGGCAGAGCTGTGAAAAAAGCAACCTGGCTCATGACTTTGAGTAACGTACATGATTGAAGTTGATATCATTAATTATTTAAAATAACTATTTGTTAGTATCCTGCTTCCACTTCTGTGATTAAAGAACTTTTCTTTACCCAGAGTGATTGGATGTACTGACTGCATCCATATTTCCACTGAAACTACTTGAATTATTTTCTCATTTCTTTGTTAATGTTGACAAAGGTTTTTATACTTCATCAACTATGTCAACATTTTTTTCTCTCTCTCTTTTTTTTTATTACAAAATACTTCCACATTAACTGTCTGAGACTGTCTATTTCTGCCGGTTCTTTTGTTTCTGCAGAAAGTCATGCGACTGAAGAAAAGTAGGAGGATCTCTTCCCTCCATTTGACTGCAAAAATGCTGGAGAGGAGGAAGGTTCAAAACCAAAACAACCTTTAATTATAGTTCCCAGAAACAGCTCAAACAGAACTAAAACAAGATAAGTCCAAAGCAGGAACGGCACGGCAGGAACAGGTTCCAAACGAAGCCAGGAACCAATGGGGAAACATGAAGAAACACAACAGAGAAAAGCAACAGTACGATTTTTGGAAAATAAACAGGGGAAGACAATACTTAAATACACAAAGGGACAAACGAGAGGCAGGTGCAAACAATCAAGGTAATCACAGAAGGAGGTAAAGCAAAACACTATGAAGACAAGAGAGACATTCAAAGTAAAACAGGAACGAGCTAGACTAAGGACAGGGGGAGACGAGACGAGACGAGACGGGACACTAACCAACACTAACTAACTAACTAACCTGACAGAGGATAAAACCCAGAAAGCAGGCCCCATAACACCATAACACAATGTCATAATTAACCCTGGAGAGTCCGTTCAGCCTATAAATTGATTGTTTTATGGATAAAACTGATTTAATAATATGGGTATGGCAAAATTTTTTAAGGACACTGCAATTAAGATCAAAATAAACTTCAGCTTCAGGTTAAACCCATAGACACGAACGACAGAGTGCTGGTGTTCAGGAAGTCAGAAAGGAGTTTAAAACTGGATTAACTCTAAACCTCAGCTAAACTAGTGATGGTGCAGTTGGCCAACAATGTATACAAAGCGCTGGGTTATTCATAAACACCTGTGCAATTAATGACACTGCAATGTTTACCAGCTGTACTTTGATTGCCAGTAATTAGCAAACGCTAACATTTAGCTAAAGTGCACACAACAGCTTTTCTAATGGTTTACAAGAAAACAACCAAGCTCACAATGCTGTCATAGAAAACGATTACAGCAAATGATGTAACCATTAAAATATCACTTGAGATATTACATTTTTTTCAGAAGATGAAGTGAGTTTCTCTGTGCCTTGAGCATTCAGGAGCTCTGACAATTATCAGCCTGTACACAGAGACTCCTGAGTGGCAAACAGGGTGAGTTAGTGAGACTGCTCCTGTCATG
This sequence comes from Hirundichthys speculiger, assembly GCA_018398805.1. Classification (NCBI taxonomy): domain Eukaryota; kingdom Metazoa; phylum Chordata; class Actinopteri; order Beloniformes; family Exocoetidae; genus Hirundichthys; species Hirundichthys speculiger. The sequence goes on from JAGFBZ010000165.1 coordinate 629,370, forward strand.
TAGGTAACAGAGCGTGAACATCTCATTAAACACCTCTTTTTCCTCTTGAGATGCAATTCTTTTTTCTTCCTTATCCACAATAATCAAGATGCTTTCAGTTGGTCTTTTGGCATCTCCATCAGCTGATCCACCATCCTGTTAGTACTGGAATATCAAAAGTGCTAAGGTGGATATGCCCGCAGTTTATATCTGTGGACAAGTGGACACAACAGCAGCTGGAGAGAATCAGAAGTTACAGCCAAGTCCTGCATGTCAGTGCTGAAAAATATTTCAGTGAGAAAGCCCAGTAATGAATGTATGCTGATGTGTTTGTATGAATTTGAAAGGATGATGGACGTAGATGTTGACTGAACAGCCCCAGGCAAGACTGAGGACTATTGAACAAATTGTGAGCTGCCAAGAAATGCTGTGATTTTTGCAGTAATTTTGTAGTGAAAAAATAATAGAGATTACCGATGCTTGTCATGAAGTACTTTCTTTGAGATGCATAACATCTCAGAGGTCTACCCTGAATTAGACACACTGTGAACCTCTCTCCACCTGAAGAAAAGTTTTACCGTTTTACTTGCTTTTACTTTCAGGCTGTAAACAGATTGACCTACATATTGATCTACTTTCTCCACAGTGCATTAGAGCATTCCCTTAAGTGTTTTTTTACTTTCTTTGTTTGTAAATTTCATGTGAAAATTCTCTAATGCAACCTTGATTCAGACAAACATCGCTATATACTAAAAGCAGACAGATCTTTCCAAGCCAAACTAATCTCCTTTAGCATGTCAACTGTCATGTTTAAATAGTCATTTTGTATTTCAGTGTCAAAACTGTGTTTTTTTCCTCTGATACTGCAAATTCTGTCTGTTGTTGGTGTACCCTTCCAGACATGCAGAAAACACAGCAGCGCTCTATTTCTGTATTTCCACCAGCCTTCTTTTTTTTCACTCCAGACAGAAGGAAGCACAACTTCCAGCAGCACTCATGCAGCCAGATATGTGTGGGCTGACACTGGCTCGATACTGCCAGTTCCGTCACACCAGACTGAGGGATGAATGCCTCCGTTGGCTCTAATGCCAGTGTAGAGATGCCACCATAGATTCCACCCCAAGACATCTGGAATCCCAGGTGCCCGTACTGGGCAGGTCTGAGTTCTAGGAAGCCAAGAATCCTCTTGGGTGCCAAAAAACACTGGCCAAGTTCTCCAAGGCTTATCAGCTTCACCACAACCCTTTATGGGCCTATTCACCTCAATCAAAGCTGTTATTTAGGTAATGAGCCAAGATGGCGGATATTGCTGTGCTCCAATTACCCACTATGACTCCTCCATCCTTCCCTGCCAGGCTCCTCACAAGTCCTGATTCTCCTCAATGTGACCAGCTGCTCTGGCGTTGTCCTGCTTCCTCTGTATCTGTGCACAGGGAGACCTTTCAGAACAGAGGGACTCTGTCAGTGCTAGATTCACTTACAAGGGCTATTGATAACTGCCATGGAGTTGAGCCAGTCTAAGTTCTGTAAAAGGTATCTCTCAAAGTCCACTTTCCACTGGTGTCAAATGATGCCTGAGCAAGATGAAGTCAGACTATCATTAAGAGTATTTATTTATAATAATTCTTAGTTGTGTAATTGTAAAGCCCATTATGACCATCTTCAGCAGGACTGAAAAGGTACAAAGTTATATTTGTTGCATTATATTTGTTACAATTAATTGTTATTTTTCTTATATGAAAGGTCAAACAAGAAAAGAACTATTTCAGAAATAAAGATATTTTATTTATAACATGTTATGAAGACTGAGTGATATTGTTGTATTACTACTGCTACTACTATGGGGATACATTAGAGCAGTGGTTCTCAACTAGTGGGTCACGACCCAAAAGTGGGTTGCAGACCCGTTTTCAGTGGGTCGTGGGCCTTTGCCTGGGGAAGGAAATACTAAAAAAAAGTGTCATTCATACTCCTTAACAGTAGATGGCGATAATATCCTGTAAGGCGAGTTGACACAGACAGTTTACACCATAGAAAAAGACCTGCAAAGTTTGTTTACATATGTTGAGCATGGTGAAACCCAGATACAATGAAGAATATATGAGATATGGATTTTCATATCTTGAAGACAAAGGTCAGTGAGTGGTTATTCAGCTAAAACTATATATTTTGAGTTCTTTTTGCTGTTTTATTTCATGTTTGTGCATAAAAGCACTGTTGAGTCTTAAAAATGGCTGTTACTGAAATGTTCTGATTGTTATGTCAGCCTTATGATTAATGCTTAAATAAGTGACTAGATAGTTTTAATAGGAAATAGTTATATATTCAGGAAGTGGATACTCAGCAAATGTTACATATTTGAGTTCTTTTTAAAACTACTGCTCAGTGGTTGCACTTTTTTATTGCATGTTTGTGCATGTTGAGTCTGTTAAAAAAAGGCTGACGTTACTGAAGTGAAGTGTTTTGGATTTATTAAAAAGCAGCTAATTGAGCATCAAGAGGGAATATTTCCCACATTTTGGTTATGCTATTTTGGTTTTTGCCATTTTGGTTCACCAGTAAACTTATTTTTTGTGTTGGCATTCTGTGATATTCTATTTTACTATCTCCAATTCAAACTACACGATCTTTTCATTCAATAAATTTTAAAAGTTGGACATTTTCCTTGATTTGGGTCACGGCTTGTCATTAAGGGTGATGGTGGGTCCTGAAGCCATACCAGCTGAGAACCACTGCATTAGAGTGCATGGTCTGAAACATTTATGGTATCATTTCTAATGTACAGCATATAAAGGTTTTGTACCAGCCTATGACCAATCTACATGATGACATTATTAATAAGGCCTAGTTATTTCAAATAAACATGTAAAACACACACACACACGCAATTTGATCACATTAGAACAACTAAACTGTCCAACAAGCCAAAGTTCTGAACCACTGAAAACATTTGGTACATTTTAAATCTTGAGCAAGTATGGAAAGTATTTCACTCTTTAGTTTAGTGGTCTCCTTAGTGTCCTTGGCTTCCTAAAACTAAAAAAATAAACAAATAAAAATAATACAATGCAATACAAAAAAAAGTGATGTGGGTCATTCTGTGGTTCTGCAAGAGCCTGAGTTTGATTCCAACCAGGGTCCTGAGATGCATGTCTCTCTCTCTCTCTCTCTCTCTCTCACTCACACACACACCACCCCGCCCTCTTTTCTATCTACCAACTGTCCAGATCTAATAAAATCTGTATTTAAAAAAAAAATGTGGCAACCATGTCGTCTTTTTTTTTAGCTTGTGAAAGACATGATTCCAAAAATTAAAATGATCTGGCTGAACACCAGTTATTACAAAGAAAGAATATCTCAAGTGAAATGCAGAGTTTATTGCATTCTGTTTTAATTTACATCTCACAAAGCATTCAAGCTTTCTCAGTGACAGGGCTGTATTTTATTAACTGCTATTTAATTAGATTATACAAATATATATAACACAATATTCATCTTATTTATGATATGTATATTATTTTGTCCTTTTGTATACTCCACATCTCCCTTACCGCATCCTTGACCAAGTGTGCTTACAATAGGTGTTTGTTTTTTTTTCTTTTTAATTGTTAGATGAGAAGCTATTTAAGATTTAACTCATCCAAAGCTCTTTGGCTTTTTAGCTTAAAGGGAGAACGTACATCCATAAATCAACCTGTCATTAAATGCAAAGATCAAAGCTTAATCACAGGTAATTTGCCACAAAATTAAACCTCAGAAAAGGTTATAAAAGATATTCTAAATGCGCAGTAATGGATTGGTTGAGTAGTAGATAATTTGCTGATCATTAAGTATTTATTGTGTCTCTTGTCACAACAAACACAAAGCTCAATTACTGTATATTGAAAAGTAAGAACCCAGTGAAAGTGTTGTGATTTTTTTTTTTTTTTTTTTTTTTTTTTGGTCATTAAAAAGAGAAGTTGAATGTAGCTACATTCTTTCATTTTATTGAAAAGTTAGTGTATTTGACACGTACATATGATGCTGGTAATTTCAATTCACACTCCGATCATTACTGTAACAATACTTGTAGTGTGGCACCTTGGCTCCAACCTCATCAGTCCCCACAGATTTCTCCTCATACTAGGGATGATAGTGACGAGTAGATGAAATATGTAGGTCTCAGCTCAATGTATCTGATTAAACATTATTGGGCTAAATTTAGAAACACGCGTCATTCTTGAATCATGAAGTTAATTTGAACAAACCTTTCCTGCAACCACAACATGTCCTGCTGACCACCCAGCTGCACACAAGCTGAGTGTCAGCCTCCAGAGACTTGTGGGTCTCAGCTCCTCCAAAGGTTAGGCACTTTTGTCAAGAGAAAATATAATTATAGGTGTTGGGGTGCGACATGTGTAAGTCCTTTGTGTGTATAATCCCTTCTGTACTGGTCGATTGCTCCATTGCTGCTATTTTCTCACATAACATTGCATAACAGATTGGGCATTGAGTGTTTCCACAGACTCATGCTTTTGCCTTCTGCTGGGGTTTGGATGTCATTCTCTGATAATTTCCATCTATTTCTGGTGACTAATATCAGTAACTTATGAACACTTGACAACACTAGAATGAATGAAGAACCAGCGCTGTACCCAGACGGCGCTCAAAGTACCCAGATGTGTGACGTCAGTGAAAACTCTATTGGTTCCCAAAAGGGTTCATTTCACGAGGCTTCATGGGCGCACACAAGTCAAAATTTTAACTGTATTGGATACTCTCAAAGCTGCCTGCCATACCGTTGGGCAAGGAAGTAATAAAATAGGAAGGAATAGGAATGAAAAATACATTTATTTTCTGGTAACTATGCATTCCAGAATTTCCCCCCGGGGATCAATAAAGTATTTCTATTCTATTCTATTCTATTTTTCTCTTGTGAGCACGAGATGATTGGCCAGTTAAACCATGTGTTTAACTGGGTGTGTTAAACTCATGTGACTCACATTATTAACAAGCTTGTGCTTGTTTGTAATTAGCGTGCATAAGACTTTCTTGGCTGATACATTCTGATCAATGTTTGTAGTAGTAGTACACATACCCAAGGTGAACCCCCTCTTTTACATCAATATTTGAAAAAGTCATATAATAATGACATAGGAACAACTATTGTGTTTTAAAATCATGGCAGTGCTAACATGAAAGAGAAAAGTGACTGTAAACAAAAAGGACCAGTGAGAGTGTTGCAACTGATGGGGGGGGGGCGCATTTAATTAATTTTTATTTAAAAACAGTGTTTCTTCAACAGTGTTGGGGGTTTAAGCAATTCCTTGTTGTTGTAGTAGTCCTACTCTATTGCACACAATAAGCATTTCACCTAGGAATAGCAGAAAAGACTGTTAAAAATAAACTACAATCCTAATTCCCTAAAAGCAAAGCAATGATTTGCAAATCTCAGAAATAAATATTTTATTCTCAACACATCACATCAAATGTCGAAACTGAAACATTTCACCATTTCGTGGAAAATATGATCCCATTTATCTTTAATAGCAGCAACACATCTAAAAAATATTGCAACAGGGGCAACAAACACTCAAAAAAATGAAACATTGACTTGAATGAATTTTTCCTTGTCAACAGGTTTCACAAAAATTAATTACGTCAGTTGAAAATAATAATTCATGTTCCTTGTTCATGTTTTTTGAGTGAAAGGTTAGAAAAGTGAATGCCTCAAGTCAAAAACAAAAGGGAGACAAGAATGAGACAACATTTCTCTACTAAAACTCCAGTAACTGGTCTCCTCACTTCCCAGGCGTTTGCAGACAGTAGTTAAAAGAAGAGGGATGATGCTGCATAATGGTAAACATCGCCCTGTTCCAAGTTTTTTAAAAATGTGTTGCTGCCATCAAAATCAAAATGAGCTAATATTTTATTTTTCATGAAATGGTACAATATCTAAGCTTTAACATTTCGATATTGTTTATGTTTTTTATGTTCTATTGGGAATAAAATATGGGTTTATGAGATTTGAAAATCATTGCTTTGCTTTTAGGGAATTGGGATTGTAGTTTATTTTGAACAGTCTTTTCTTCTATTCCTAGGTGAAATGTTTATTCTGTTTTTACTTATGTTTTACACAGCATCCCAACTTTTTTGGGACTTGGTTTACACATTGTAATGTAAACAGTGTAATGCGTAAAGTTAGAATATTACTTGCCATACTGGGAAAGATCAAGTCAAGCCACACTGGGGAAAACTTCCTTTTTTTTTTGGTAGGTTTAATTTAAATAAGCATCAAAGCTGTAAACAAATTCACAAACTCTCAAAACCCCAACAGTACCTATGAACTGTGAGGAGATTCTTCGGGTCTCTACCTGTCAATACGTCAAGCCAAAATTCAAACCACTTCCTGAACTGCTACATGCAGTCTCCAGTAATGAGGCTTCAAACCTCATCAATGACATCACTAACCATAAACAATACATGTCTCCATACACGTTTCACTAAACATTTCCTGGACGTGACATGCTTCAAAGCAGAGGACACAGTACCTCCCATCATTACCAGCAAGCACTCTGAATGCAACAACATAAAAATAAGATATGACTTTAATGCAAACCAGACTTCTTTTTGAAAACTGTGTTTTAGCTTTTGATATTCGTTGGATGACCAAGTAGCTAAAGGCAGAAGCAGGTGGGTAACTGCAGTAATAAGATGTGGCACTTTTTAAAGCCACCCTATGTAGCAATACCATTTCTGACCACATGGGAGTTTACAGATCTGCTGTGCTGACCAAAGAACCACTGACTAAACTGTGGTAATGCCTGGGGACTGTCTGGCGCATCTTGTAATACCACTTTATAGAGCTAGAGGTGCAATACATTTTGTCTTACACCAGGGGCTGTCATATATCGCATACCCTTTCTTGTGACATGTTGCTCTCATGCAGTCAGAAGTAGTACTGCTAAATAGAGTGGTCTTTGAAGAGTGAAGAGGAGTCTGATGGGCCAGTCACGTATCAGCAGAGAACCATGACTATAAATAGAGCAGGGATGTCAGATCCCAAAAATCAGAAGGGCCTGACATCCAGGCCCAAGCTATACAACGCTGGAGTAAATGATGATACAAACCAATCAAAACAGTGTTTGGATCTCAGATTTTAGCAGATTCTCACTAAAAAGTACTAAAGTACAACTTCTCAAATCTTGCATCATGCATGAACATACTGATCTGCAGTCTCTCCTCTTTCTCTTTTATTCCCACCTTTCATGTGTTTTGAGCAACACCGTGGCATCAGTTGACAAGACAGAGATGGGAACTAGCTCCATAGATGCCCCGTTAAAGGTGACATTTACCCCAAAACCTGTTTCTGGGGGTTTCTGTGCATACGCTCAACCTATTTCGCTATTTGAAACCCTATTAACCCTAACCCTAACCTTGAAGGACCTCAAAAGGAAATGATCTATGTAATTTGTTTGGGGTTAAGCAGTTCTTAAAAATTATAATTCATTGATTCAGAAGTGCAAAATGTGGCAGACCCATAATATTATCCAGCCTCCCCATGCTGAATCTCAAAAAGAAATACACTCCTCCAAAGACGGAGGAGAAAAAAAACAGCTGCTGTGAACACAGTTGATGGTCTAAAAGGGAACCGTTGTCATTGTATGTCACAGATAGTTCACAGATAAAATAGGCTCCTTTTTAAGATTTCAAGGTTTTATTTTTTTTTCTTACATGCAAAAGCTATTTCTTTGTGGAAATAAAGACAAATAAATAGACCTTGAAATTAACATAATAATACAAAAAACTATGAAAAACAAAGTAAATATTCAACTAACTTTCAACCTGAGTCATTGCGCAGCTCTGCTGTCTGCTCTGCTGAGGTGGGGAACTCTTAACCCTGTCTAAATAATTACAATGAAAAAACTGGGCATCTGTGCCTGTTGTACATTCTTCTCCCCTCTTGTTGTCTCATCGAGCGATCAACACAATCTGTTCTTAAAATAACGACCAGCATAAAGTCTTTTTAAAGGTTGTTGAGGTCAAAGCCAACAACTTCAGGGCCTAAAGTGAAATTTATTTTAACGGGGCTACTGGTAAATTCAAGACTTTCGTCAAGGTCTGTGAAAATGTGTCTGTGATTCTGCCAGCTCTTGTCTAAACACAGCTGTTGGGATGTCGGCTTTTCACTCTAACCAAAATCATCTTATTGTCTATGGTGAAAAATGTGCTTATTTGAGCCTGCAAATGTGGCGTTATTTGATGTTTTCAGGAATACCCTAACCTGTATCAGCCCCTCCTTCACTATGATTTATTCTACAACCATTTCCTTTGAGTCTGTTTCCGTAGATTAGGTGAAATTTCATAAGTAAAAACCCTAAAAGTGTGTTTTAGTCAGATGATATATCTGTCAATGTATAAAAACCACTAAATTATATGATGGAAAAAAAAAAGATTTATGTGCTTTATTGTGCATCCACAGAATACAGAAATGTTGAATCATGAAATGTTAAAGTGTGTATGACAGCATGGTTTTAAGAAAGTCAGATCTATAACTTACTGTCAGACCCTGAAACTGAAACCTAAAACTAAAATTGCATTTTATTTCAGGAGTCAAACACCAGCTTAGTCACATCATGATTTCTAAAATAAGACTTTTGCACCTTTTATATTCCTTTCTCACCAAAAGCAGTAACTGCACTGCTGCACTCTAAAACCCATTCACTTCAATGGCTTGTGCCATCTGTCCCGCCTGGTTCAGTGTAGTTGAACTTTGTTCAGCGATCAAGATCAAGTTTAGGACAGTAAAGCTTTTGCCACCTTTTTAAAGCTGCCATTCCTTTAAAGGTATTCTTGTATTAAGGATACCAAGCAAGGGAGCGTTTAGCTATTATATTTTGATCTTGTTAACATGTCTTTAGGAGTGCAAGTGTTTTGTGCAGTTTTCTTCTCAAAGATTTCCACATATTCTCTACTGGGGACAAGTCAGGGCCCATACCCTTTTCTGCTTCAGCCACGCCTTTGCAGCGTGTGGAGAACGTTCCTTTTGCAACTTTTTTCAGAAAATTATGCAGACCTTAAGACCTAAAAAAAAAAAAAAAAACACAAAAAAGCCATATTATTAAAGTTGACAAGAAAAACCATTAAATCACTTGGGTACACATGTAAAGAAATAAACATCCAAGTAAATCTGAGATTTTTTTTTTCTGAAATCATCAAATGTTGTGCAAAAAAATTTACATCTAATAACAGAAAAACAGTATAAGAAACTAAAAATAGCCAGGCACCTCAAAACTGTGCAGTACCAGAGAAAACATGTTTAGTCATTTTTCATCTCCAAGTTTGACATCACTTATCAAACATAATTCTTACTCGTGAGAAGATTTAATTTCAGCCCCGGAAGCTTAAACTAAGAAGTAATAATACTCCCAAACATAAATCCTACCTTTGTTCAAATTAGAAGTTGGATTCCACCTCGTATGAGGCAACCTCTCAGGATCTTGAGCTGTGTTTTAAACATGATTTATGGTCCTGTGTAGCACCTACGACCGCAGCCTACGTATGGGACCTGCGTCATTGTTGGTGTTTATACTTGTTCGTTGTTTATCTCACCCTGTAATTACACCACCAAAACCAGCAGGTCGTTTCCTGCAGCGCTGTAGATTGCAGCTGCAGCTTTCTTTCGCTTCCTCCCTTCATGCAGCTCAGACATGAGCTCCAATTCTGAAGGTAGGAGGGTTAGGTTTTGTTCATCACCCCCAATATCTCTATGTATGCATAACAAATGGGGGGATTGATTAGATTGGTGCTTAGACACCAAAGCCCAAGTATTTTAAGATTAAGAAAGAATTTATTATCATTATTGTGAGAGTTTGGCAGACTGAGATTATAAGTAGTTTATGGACTTTCTTTTTCATCTCTATCATTATTGTAAAATAATAATATAAAAATAATAATGTACTAATATTTAATATTTTTGTTGTGATTGTATCAAAAGTCAAGCTGCATTTGCATTTGTATCATTTCTGGAGCTTGTTTTTGTCAATCTGATTGACCAGACGGCCAAGCCACCACATTAAACTCATCCACGTTAAGTCAGAGAAGATGTTGTCCATCCAAACACTGATTATCTTTAATATGCTGTCCTCTCTGGGGCAGAACCTTAATATTTACTGCTCATTACAGCCCCTCAAGTGGAATAATCCGTGTCATCCAATGCCTCGAATGCCCAAACAAACTGAGAGTTGTACCAAATATTATTTGGCTCAGGTCTCAGTCTTGGATGTGTGAGCATGAGGCGGCATAGCTGATATCTCATTATGGACAAAGTAGAGGTCAGGATGAAAAACGTCGCTCTCATCACCTGCGGGATGACAAATGGAGCCCTTCATGAGTCACAGGAAGGTAGGAGATGAGAGAGAGAGAGAGAAAGGAGACTCAGGAAGAGGATTTAACAGATAAACAAGACGCGGTGACGGAGATTGATACACATAAAAGCACCTGAAGACATGCAGAGTTTCTCTTTATATTGCCTCATCTGTTGATTTAACATCTCTCATTTTTCTGTATCATAAAGTTCTCTGTTTTATTGTAGTTTTCCCAAATTTACAACAGAGCACCAAACATCCCCCGAAGGTATGGTATTGTATGATTAATGAAAGCACTCTACAAAGGCAGCAAAACACTTAAGGGACTCGTGCTCATGCAAAAATTGATTACCTTTAACTAGAAGCAAGGGAGAAGAAGAAAGTGAAATGACTGGGCACTTGTTTACTTCACAATCATTACAGGAAAGCAATCTGTGTTTTGTACTACTCTGGTGATAATGCCTCTGCTAAGTACAACTACAACATCACAAAAAAAAATCGCTCCATCAGAAGACTGATTGCTGGCATCATACAACAAAATGATTAAACTTTAATATCTCATTGAGAGTGGTTCTGTTTCTGATTGTAGCCACACTGAAATTAAAGCATTTGAATCTTAAATTGTCAGAAGTGCAAGCTGCCTATAAGACTGATTAGTGATAAGACGAGTTTTTTTAAACACCTAATAAATCTTTCACCAGCTAAAAATAAGAATTACACTTTGAATTTCAAATCAGACCAACTCCTCATTTCACCACCTAATTAGATTCATCCACTCTGCTAATGGGCCTTGTGATGAGCTATTGATCTACAACAAGGTTTCTCAGGAATTATGAAGAGGATTAAAAAAAACACACAAAAAAACTGGAAAATAACACTGTGGGAGGAATTTCCTTGAGCCAACTTGTGACAATATATTGCACTGAAAACTCATAATTAACAATTTGCAAAGGTCCCCAGTTACTGTTTCTTATTCATGTTTTCATCAATCACACTTCAGAGTAATTGGTGAGACCCTCAAAAGGTCTTTGAGTTCACGCATCAAAACAACAACAGCGGGTGTCTTGTATTGTAACGACAGCTGGTTTGGATTTGCAAGTGGATCAAAAAATTCAGTTCTTTGTTGGTTTCAAAGGTGCAGTTGTAAATTGGTTCCACTTGATAGAGAGATTTATTTTCTGGATGGTTTAGTCCTTTTTGCATGGCGGTTGTGCCTTATTGGCATAAAATAAACATCTTTATTAAACCTACACTGGGTGCATATCAGTGTTCATGCTCACATGAATCACCAGGTGGTTTCCTGGGTGATTGCAAAATATTCTTTGCATCTATTGGTCACGTGACGAACCAGAGTCAAGTTCCCTTTTCTGTAGGAACTGACTCCCTTGGAGCACAATGCTGTCACACAGGAGCCTCAGCCTGCACCATACTTCCTCAAGCCATAATTGTGATGGACCTGGTGAATCTTAGGTTAATTTCATGAGATAAGCCATCAAAAGTCACACGAGTCCCCCTACAGCCTTGAATCCACTGCTGAAACCTTGGCCAGTATCCTCCCAGAAACCCCTCAAAACTGTCTCTATGACCTTAAAACTTGAATGAAGCTGTAACTTTCTTAATCTTCATGAAATCAAGACTGAAATCATTTGGTTTGGAAAGTCTGATATGCTAGCCATTTCAGTTAATAGTGTTGGACCTTTGGCTCCACACAGTCGAACTGATGTCAGAAATGCAGGTGTGATTTTTGACAGATCATCGCAGCAGTTCAATCAAGGTTTTTCTAACAAGTGCGATTGCGGAGGTGAAATCTTTTCTCTCCTCCAAGTAACTAGAAAGAGGTACTCACACTTTTATCACCTCTTGATTAGACGACTGCAAGACACGGCATGTTACTTTTAATCAATCTTCTTCCTGTTGTTTGTAGATAGTACAAAATGCAACAGTCTGTCTTTTAACTGGAACAAAAAAGCATGATCACATAACTTCAATCTTGGCATCCCTTCATTGATTCCCTGTCTGTTGCTGAATTGATTTTAAGATTTTACTGTTGAGTTTTTAAGTTTTAATTAAATTGGCACGATCATATTTATCAGATCCTCTACACCTCCGCAACCCTGTAAGACCACTGCGATCAATCAGCCAGTTTCCTTTAGATGTTCCAAGATCCAAATTAAAACATGGAGGTGATCAAGCATTTGTAGTGGTTGCTCCAGATCTGTAAAACAATTAACCCTTTCTGTACCGATGGACAGACTAAGATATATTCAAATCACTGCTTAACTTTACATTTTACCATTCATTTATTCTTTTTTTATGAATTGTGCATTTATGTTTTAAAATTATGTTTTATTTTGTTGCCTTATTCTCTTTAAGTACTAAATTATATTAGATTATTAAACCACTTAATCCATTTTTAAATAATTACCAAGTGTATGATTGAAACCTAAGCCTCTGTTGACCTCAGCTGACAAAGAAAAAGAAAAAGTTCAACAAGGTCACTCACAAGGTCCAGAATTATCCATCTACTCTTGGACAGATCAATGGTACATAAATTGCACTCACAGGATTAATGGCACTGGAGCTGCCTTTTAAGGTGGCTTCCTGTCATTCAAAGCAAGTTGGAGTTCATTGCCTAACTTCTTCAGTGTCCTCAGGTTGTACATCCTGACGTCCTGGGTGATGATGGAGTCCAGGAAGCAGAGGGACTCAACCAAGGCCACTAGAAAGCCATAGAGGGTGAGAGGAGTCAGTGGGGCGACGCTCTTCCTAAAGTCCACAATCATCTTCACTGTCTTTGAGGAACAGAGATGCAGGGCGTTCTCACTGCACCTGTAGGCGGACTCGTCCATGCCAGAGATGGGTCTAATGATGGTGGTGTCATCCGCAAACTTCAGGAGCTTGAGGGACTCATGACTGGAGGTGCAGCTGTTTGTGTGCAGGTAGAAGAGCAGAGGAGATGCAATGCAGCCTTGGGGGAACCAGTGATGATCGCCTACAAGTCAGACATATTGGCCCCGATCGTACACCTCCCGCTAGCCGCTACCTGCAAATTGCGGGTTTAGGAACCTCTGCTAACCGCTAATGCGATCTTCCGCTACCCGCTATGCTGACTCCCTTACTCACATTATAGGTATGGCAATGGGCGGGTCAGACCACCCGCTACCCGCGATCGTAAGATACTGAGTTTGCGGAAAGCGCAACCCGCATGTCGGCACATAAAAGAGCACGTCCAAATGGCATAAGTGTGCGTCCACCAGGTCACATGTGGACGTGCACAAAAGGCTCTACCTTTCGATTACGTATCACCATATTACTTGCATACATTTTTATTCTCTTGAGGGCAGAGGATGTCTGGTCAGCAGTTGTAGTGGATGTCGGAATTCAGATGTTTGCTGTGGAGGAAACTAGGAGATGTTTGCGACATTTCCCTTCAAAGTCCGTCATGGCCTACTTCACAGTCACGTCTGTTTTTAAACAGGTCAGATCTTTAAACAGAGCTCTGTGGCTCTGGTGTCAAGCTGGAAAAGGTTGGATGCAGGAATTTATTTACGATATGTCTGAAACTGTTGGTGGTTGAGGAGGGACAGGAACATTAATTGTTCATGATCTTTAAATCAGTTCTGTAACTGGCAGATAAGGTTTTCCTGAAAACTGTTATGGAGTTTCTTGTACTGTGCGTGTATCCCTTCGTGCGCTGACCCTCTCCTTGTGCTCGGAGCAACCCAAGATGGGCTCATTGGTAGAAAGTACATGTCATCATACCTGTTCCTCTGGCTCAATGGTGTCACAAACTCTTTCACCCCTGACACGCAGAACTGCTCATCCAATGATTCGTTCTGCAGTATTTAAAAAATAATAATTAAATCATTTGCTCCACATAAGTTAGAGCTAGTTATGTATATATCAGTGCAGAGGAGGAGGAAGGAAGAGGAGGAAGCTCTACAGCAGAGTCCAGACGAGCTGCGCATGAGAGCTGCTCCGATCTGGATGAAAAGACGCTCCATAGCGGTTTGCGGGTAGCGGGTTGCGCAACCTGCTCTTAAAGATAATGGCTACTGATGCACTGATTAGTGAACAGGTGGAATGCCCTAACCACTCCTATGCATAATATAGCGGTTAGCGCAGGTAAGGTAGTGGGTTTTGGGAGGTGGAAGATTGCGTTCTTTGCGGGGGAACGCCTCTCCCACTACCCGCTATCCCTTAATAGCGGCTTTAGGAGATCTGGCGGAAGATCAGGCCCTTTGTCTCAGGCAGGAAATCGGTCATCTACCTGCAGGTGCAGTCAGGCTTGTTAACTCCAGGGGGACATATCATGAAAAGATGTAACCTTTTCTATGCTTGACAGCACATATATGGTTTCTGAACATTCCTGACGTGACTTCAATAGCACAGAGTTGAACAATAACGTTGTTTTAAAATCCAAACAAAGTCATTTAACCGGCACACATTTTCACACACCAAGTTGTTGCTGTACATGGATTAGTTGGTTGAATAGTGTATTTTAACTTTTGCAGCTAAAAGGAGAAGTAAAATGGTTTTTAAAAAAAAATTCTGCATGTCACATTGGGAAAAATGATACTGCCATGGCACAAAAAAATATTACAGTAATTCATAATGCAGACTTGACACTGGTGCAGAGTTCAAAGAAAGAAACATCACAAGGAGAATAGAGGAGGAAAAAAAATCTAACTTTTTATTATATTGTACAGTATTTTTCTCCCCTTTGATCTTTGTCCTACTGCACTATCAAGTGTTACATACTCCATGACATTCAAGTACTAAAGAAAATAAACACAATATTGTAATTTAAAGGTTTTTGGATATATGGGCACATCGTTGTTTACGTCAAGCATATCTGTATGCAATCTGAATTTTGCTTTACTCAAGGTTAAGGAACAACTTGCAACTTAAAAATAAAAACACAAAAAATTTGCGGTTCGTGGTAATTATAAATATACATAGTAGGGATGGAACGGTTACCAGTATTACGGTAAAGGGCAGTAAAAGTTTACACGATAACGATTACCTTTTATGTTTGACTTCATCTCATTATCGTGGTCAATTACCGGGATATATCAGCTCACAACTCGCAACTGTGTCTCGCGTGAATATGTAGCTTGTAACATAGTCATTGTAACGTAAGCATGGCCGGAAGTGGTGATAGTATGCAGGACATTTACCAACCCACTAAAATGATGAAGTCCAAGGTCTGAGCATTTTTTTTTTTTTAAAGAATGCAGAGGGACAACTGGTGAGGACAGTTATCCTGGTCTGCAGAGCACTTGTTTACATTTGATTGTAATTTTTACAAGCAACTTGAAGGAGCTAATCCTAATGCTTCAAACTACTGAGATGTTTGACCAAGAGTAATCTGGTCAGCGCGCTTCGCTTACTCACATTTCGTAAACGTTACTGTTGCGTGTTGATCAAAAGATGACCGGAACGATGTTCTTCTGATCCAGTTAAAATATTCATTTATTCCATTAACCGATCCGAAAACTATATCGCCAGCAGTTAGCGCCACAGCGGTCAAAAACCTTTTGCCCTTCCGGGTCAAACACCTAACCAGTAACAGGCTGCTACCTTTATACCTGACCCTCAGGTAACAACACAGCGACACCCACAGACACACAGAGTGAACTACAATTCATAACAACATTTTTGGCTCCTATACAACTGTTTCTTTTATTTGCACATTTATACTTATTTAAGGTTCAGCTTAAAGTCAAAAGTTCATTTCATTTGAACTTGCACTATAATTTTTGTTCCTGATAATTGTTTGCATATTTTGACCTACTATGGTTGTTAAAGTGTTTATTTAAATTTGCACCAGACAAATAAGCTTTGTTCCTGTTATTTTGTTCATTTAAAATAAAACCTCTTTCTGTGCCAGTTGTTTGCCCTTTTAATGTGAAAGTTTCATTTTGATAAGATTTTGGCTTCTGATGTTTTAGTATGACAAGAAAATCACAAGATTTTATGATATTATTTAAATGTATGTGTTTTTTAGACATTTGTACAGCAGATAAGAGTACCGCAATAATAACATTAAACCATGATAATTTGGTCACTATAATCTTATAATCACTATAATCACTATAATCACTATAATCAACTTTTTTCCCTGTGTTTTTATTGTATGTTTTTTTTTTTTTTTTTTTTTTTATGTGTGTGTTGGGGAGCGAGCTGCCGAATCGAATTGCCCTCCAAGGGATAAATAAAGTTGTCTTGAATCTTGAATCTTGATAATCAAGATATCAAATTTTCCATATCGTTATATCCCTAATACACATTATTAAAAAGCACCATTTTCACAGACAGCAAAACAGCAAAAGTTATTTTGCTTTCTGTTTCCAGACAGTCAAACAGAACCTGACGATGTGGACAAAAACAAAAGCAGGTTTCAGAGAACTGTTAAAGGAGCTCAGATTGCAGCACGAAGGTCAGTCAGCTGAATCTGAAGGATTCAGATCTACAAAGCTGATGTGGACTAAACAACTTCTCTTTAAACAGACCTTGACTGTAAATAATTTAATGTCAATTCAAGATGTTTAAAAGTCTATGAAAATTTTCAACCAAATATATGTCTTTATGCCAAGGTTACTATGCAACAAATAAGATTAGCGTGTTTCACAAATATAACTTGATTTAAGATTGAGTAGTCTGGATTTCTTTCAAGAACCTGATGTGTTTTAAGATATTCTTTTTGATGAATTGAATCACATATCTAGTTGTTGGCTGCATGGATTTATTAGTAGTAGCTTCTTGTACTGTTTATTATTATATATTAATAGCCTACATTTTTCTGATTTAATGGGGAGGCAGTACTGGGATCCATAAAAATACATACAAAATACTCAAAAACCAATGTGAGAGGCTTCATGTCAGCTCTTCCAACATAATTGGTGGTAAATAAAACCTGGGTTGTCAAAATACCCCTTTTTTGGTTGATATCTGGTCAATACTGTAATATAACCTGAGGCCACCTTGAAAAGAACAAGACTCAGATAGAAATCATCTTACTTGGTATAATTCTTCAGCTCATATGTTATATTGGCTATTAGACCTTGTGATGAGGTTTTTCATTTCCGGAAGAGGATCAGATAAATTAAGGGGCGGCATGAGTGATGACAGTAATTAGGACAGAGCTGTCCTTCTTCAACCTCTGCTCTTCAACCTTCTCAGGACCTGTAAGGACTTTCTTCTCTGTCTCAGTCCATTTCTGAATGAATGATTATTAACAAAAGACTCGGATTATTATGAAGACCTCTGGCTTTTATGGAGTCTCCCAGGAGACAAGATGGATATTTTTGATTATTCACTCCTGCAAAGATGTTTACAGTGTATGTTAAGAGACAGAAATATGATATGATAAACAATTTTAGATTGTATGTACCCCGTAACTGTGCTGAATCTCTGATTTACATCACATCGACCTTAGCTAGACTCCTCGCAGACGGTTTATTGATGCAGATATCCAGGTTTTGATTTGATTTGAGTGGTTCAAACTTGGCTCTGTTACATTTCCTACAGTTTTCCAGTTATTCGTTGTGTGCTTTCCCTGCTGCTTCGTAAGAATTGCAAGGCGGTAGAATTTGATCCTTCCCTAAACAAATTGAGACATACTGTACTTGCAGCACTCAGCAGTTGGCCTATCCAGCAGCTCAGAGAAACCATGTTGTGCTGAGTAGACTTAAGAGCCCACCTCATGTGCACACCTACACAACGAACCTTTACTCCCGCGCTCTATAGAAGAGCTGAAAAAGTGAATGCTTTGTGCATGTGGTGATATATTGTCAAGTTTAAAGGGTACACACAAATTCAGTGCATATATATATATATATATATATATATATATATATATATATATATATATATATATATATATATATATATATATAGCTTCATATGCAGAATGTATGAGGGCACTTCTGTATAAAAATAAGGATGCCCTTTATTCAGTGATAAATCTGAGAAGATATTAACCTGAAAGAGTGAAAGCAAGAATCAGGATGAATCTATGTTTTAAACACATAAACACCTCTGAGAAGCAGCAAAGGGCCTCAGAGTTCATAGAATTGATGTTGTAAAGAATTATCCCTCACTCAATCTGTTTCATGAACACACACACACGTAGGAAGACTCTTTTTTTTTCTCCAGCCTCCTTCCCTCCATTTAGCCCTCTATCACCCACCCACTCACCAACACTCACACACACAGAAGTTTTTTCATGATTAGATTAACTGGCATCGTTTTGGACCCAGCAGCTCTGGTCTAGAAAGCCCTCTGAAGTAGAATTTCTTTTAATCGAGATGAGGTTTGTCTGGACTTGCTGTTGCCCCGAGATTAAAGCCACAAGGTGCTCGGTGAGCATCCAGCAAATCCCTCAGATGCATTATGCCAGCCTCACATTGCAGGGTGGTGTCTGTGTTGCACGTGGATACTGAGCTGCTGCATAGAGTTATGTGAAAAAGTGAGTTCCCCCTTTTTTTAATCCTATGGGCCTTTTTTTTCTTTTTGTTAAAACATAATAAAAAAAAAAAAAATCTCATCACAATGGGTCTGAATAGTAGGAAAATGCAACATCAGACGAACAACAACATGTGAACTTTTTTCACTGTGCCATTATTATTGAATTAAAATGAAGCCAAAAAAAAAAATCCATTATTCGATAAATTATTGATCAACTTTTAGCAGAAATATAATTTATAGCCATTTCCTGTATGACTTTAACAGTCTCCCACAAGGACCAAGCTTCTGTAATGGACGGGTGACCTGTCCAGGGTGGACCCCTGCCTTTCGCCCGAAGAGAGCTGGGATAGACTTCAGCAGATCCCCGTGACCCTGCAGAGGATTAAACGGGCTTAGATAATGGATGGATGGATGGACCAAGGTTTGGCTGTCAGACAGATAGCGTCTCATTTGTTTCTAGAATACTCAGAGGAGTTCATGATTGACTCAGTGACTACGAATCAAATCACCACTCCTCCACTACTGTGCTGTACAGTGGGTGTGAGGTGTTTCTGCTGAAATGTTTGGTTTTAACTCTAACCCTAACCCAAACCAATCCAATTTGTCCATATAACATTGTTCCAGAAGTCCTATTTTTTTGTTTGTTTGTTTTATATCGTTTTCTTTTGTTTTCATTTGTTTTTTTCTAATGCAGTTTTGAAAACCTCAGTCACGTTTTCATGTTCTTTCTGAACAGATCAGGCTTTCTCTTGGCAATCCAAAAAAAAAAACTGCTATATGTGCCAATGTGGATTTTAACATCTAACAAGCTAAGTGTGGCCATGGGGTCTGAGCACTGCATGGTCTGACTTTGGGATAAATTTGTTGCAATGTCCTCTTCTGGAAAGATGATTCATTGTAACTGCATGAGACAGACTGGTCTGGAAATTAAAGAAAAATCATTGCCATACCTGGTAATAAGCTGAATGTCTTAGACAAATTGCCACCAGACTGAAACGATGATGGAAGTTGTACTGTTGCTGATATAATGTCATGTTTGCTGAAAACGTCTTCCCTGATGCTCTCTCACAAATGAAAAATGGATGTAGAAAACTACATGTTCTATTTTAATAGTGGCAGAAACATGCAATCATAACATTCAGCACACACACATGCATATAGCCAGTGTGAATCCAGCCTTGTCCCTGGGCTCAGGTAAAGCCAATCGCCTTTTCTGATGCCAACTCCATTCACCTTCATTTGTACTGCATAACAGCGTTTTCAACCCACTGCAGAAACATCTGTCAACAAAGTCTGGGGGAACTGCAACTTTGTTGAACCTAAACTGTTTACAATTTCTACAGTCTATTCTGAAGACAAATATGAAATCAAAACTCATGATCCCGAGCATCTGGTGCTGCTGTGACATTATCTTGTTTCTATAGGATCTTCTCGTGTGATCATTATGGGCAAAATGAGGAGGAATGGACGCACTTACAGAGCGAACACAGCAGTACATCACTGAAATTATGCTAACAGTTACCTATCTTGCTGGCTGGTGCTACCACATTATTATTTTTTCTTTCTTACACCAACTAGCTCCTTTCTTTGGGATTCATATCAATTTGTCCTCATTTTTCGTTTCATCCTGCACTAGTGGTGTGAAAGCTGAGACGCAGACAAGGGAAGAAAATGCGTGTCTCTTTGTGCATGTTTTTTTATGTCAGAAAGAGAGAAAGGACTGTGGATAAAGAAAAGGAAAAGAGAAACAGTGCTGAGGATGCTGAGGTAGGGGAACATATTTTGGGTTGCTTTCCGTGTCACAGGAAGGATGTCTAGCCTGAAACGAAATGCCAGCCAAATGAGGACGGATCAGAGGGCCGAGCGTGAGCTACTCTGAGTCCCATTACAGAGCACAGAAGATGGATGAGACTCCTCTTTTTGATAGAGAAAAGAAACGTGCACAAACAACTGCATGAGCCTCAAGGACACTGTCATATACACAAACACATACATATATTACGCACTAAAAGCAAAGGCATGGAGGAGATAGGAAATTGATGGAGTTATGTGGAGGAATTACACATTACTCGAAGAGGACATGCTCTGCATTTAGAGTCAAATTCTCCACTGAGGGCATAAATCCAAACTTATCAGACAGCAAATAAAAACTCATTCACTGATTTACTGTCTGAGACACTCACACTTTATACAACAAATGACTGCAAACAGAAGATGGCTATGCAAATTTTTGAATGGCAAATCATCAATCATGCATGCAGAAACCAGCGCTACTTAATCATGATGAATGATGAAAACTAATGCAGTAAATTTGCCTCCTAAAACGAAATTTGGCATCTTAACACATTCAGGGCCCTGTTGGTTTGTCTTGGCTGTCATCAGACTGTGTGCTGTCTTTTACACATTTCACATGAAAAACTCAGCAAATGATTCCCTCCCACTGTTTTCTAACGACTGCAAAGTGTAACTTTATGGGCCATGACTAAAACTCTCCTTGTTATTAATGTTTCTGGTCGATGGTTTCCATCAAAAGGAGAGCGGAGAAGCACAGGAGCAGAAGCAGCTGAATGAGCGAGATTTATAGAGCAACCCTGGTGGTAGTAGGCCCATATCAAACGGCTCGACAGCAATAAAACCCTTTACAATGGCTGAGCATCAGGCAGTTCTCTCGGTGTAATACATTACTAATATCACCCCTGCTGAGGGGAGAAGAGGTGCCAGAGGTTTAAACTTATTCCGTCACCGTTCAAGTGCACTAATGCTAACTGCTGTTTAATGGATGTACACAAAGTCTAGCATCAGTTTAAGACATAAAGGTTTTACTTTTTTTGAAAAAAAAAAAAAAAAAAAGATTATGAAGTTTAGTTATTGCTAAAATGAATAAACAAAGAAGCAAATAAATAAAAATATCTAAATTAAATATGAATCTTTCTTTAGGAAAGTTAGAGCCTTTCTCAGGTTCCTTTTCCCCTTTAATATTACTTTACACTCTTAAAACCCTCACAACCCTCATTTCCTTATAGCATCTGCAGCGACACACATTTTCTCAAGCAGGTACACAAAGTTGCAGTTTTCCATGACTTTTTACGAAGACAACACTCAAACTAACGACTAATTTCCCCGCTCCCTCTATCAATCCGCGTGAAGTACGGATAATGGCCCCTGGTGCTCACCTACAGGAACTTCAGTTCTTTATGGACAAATGCTTGATGCTAACAATGCTAACATTGCTGACACCAACCCATTACTGCCATGGGTAGAGAAAGTGTTCTCTAGTTTGTTTGGTTTTTATTTTTTGTTGTTGTTGTTGTTGTTGTTTTTACCCAACAGACTACTTTGTAGTCTATGCTGTTTCAGTAAAACCTTCTTATATCAATGACCTGCTTGTTACTCACACTGATGGCATCCAGTTATCACAGTGTTCTATACTGGACACTGCTAGCACAGCAAATACAGTCTCTCCAAAATCCACACGGGGCAAACCACACGCTGAAAAACAGGAGCAGTCTCACCACTACATCAGAGATTAGGGAGGTTCCTATAGAAATAAATGGATTAATAAACATATAACATGAGTGCACTTAAGCAAGTGGAAACAATGCATCAGACCCTACCATTAACTCATCCACCAGCAGCTGTGGATGGCATTGATACTCTAAAACAATCCATACCTCTGCTATATATGTTTTTTTGTTTTTTTTTTTTTTTAATTGATTCCTGTACCAAGTAGCTCAGCAGCATCAGTTACTGTCATTCAGTCATGAACTACACTGTGAGGTCAGACATCAGAAAAGATTACTGGATGGTAAGGAGAGAGAAAATCATGTCACAGAAGAATACAAATCGCTGATACATTTTCAACTTAAATTCAAGATTTTAGGCAGGGTTTTTTTTTTTTTTTTTTTTGGCGGGGGGGGGTAGGTTCATTAACCCATAAGATAGCTGCTGAGATAAGTTTTAAGAAATTTCAGAAAACATTAAAAAAAAAACATTTTCAGACTGAAATTTGTCCTCAGCATTTCATGTTATTATAAACATTGTGGCATAAATTCTGTTTTCTTTCCCAGTTTTTATTGTTTCCTTTGTCAGCATCTCCGTTTCATGTTCATTAAAATAGTTGTCAATAAGTGGGTATTGGGTACCGGTAGCTCTGTAGATCATTTAGCACATCTGTCACTAAGACTCCTTCATGTCATCTCCTCTGGCATTAAAACCATTTAATTTATAATTTGTTCCCTGCCATTTGTGCCCTCTTTGTTCTTGAAGCTGATTTGTGCTTGGTGAACTCAATCTGACATTTTACAGTTTGGGGGTGGAGATCGCTGAGTGCACTGAAAAGCTCATGATTGGCTGCTGCTGCTACTTTCTCACCAAAAGGTTCTGTATATGTAGGTTTCCTGTTCTGTCATCAGTCAGTCAGATGAGGTGGACATCCTAGTGGGCGCGGTTGGACTTAAAATGACCAATTACGACCTAGTCAGTGTTCTCATTAATTTCCATCCTAAACTGGAACGAGTCGGATCAGTTCAACTAAGCAGACACTTTCTGTGCATTTAAGAACCTCTTGCACGCATTGCCTCTAATATGTGAGGATAATTGCTCCCTGATACTTTTTCTTAATGACAATGCACATGCAGAGCTGTCTGAGAGCATCAGAAATGTGACTATCAAAACAAACTTAAAAGGTAGGATAAGGACTGATGAGCTTTCTTCAGATGCTTTTGAATATCTCTTCATCATCTGCTTGCTGCCCATCCTGTGGAGTGCCCTAAAAAAGAAACCTAGTCTTCTTACTCAACTGTGACTCAACAGAATTGAGTGCCTTTCCCGTCAAAGTATAACAAGCATTCCTCCAACCAATCACCAACAGGGGGAGGGTTGCTGGCTTGGAAGAGATCATTATGGGATGTGCTTTCTTGAAGAGCACTTGATGGAGGAGGAGGAAGGAGTTCACTCTCCATGTTTTGTTGATAATGTGTTTCAAATATCAACTAAAGTTGAGTTATCAAGAAATCGCCTACCCTACCTTGAACTATTCCAAAGCTATGAGTGTAGTTTCAAAGATTTTACAGTCATAAAACTGATTAGATATAGAACATTGAAGAAATTCAGTGAGATAGGATACCGAAAAAAAAACTTCAGACTGACCTGGAGCGCACACACTTTGCTAAATGGCCAGGAGAGTCTTTCAACAGAAAAGCTTTTTGAATTCATCAAACAGCAGATAATGGCGATTTGGGAAAAGAAAAAGAAATAAAAAGCAAGCCAATTTAATATTGGCCTAAAGTAAAACCCATCTAAACCTTTGGAGAGAGCTGAACTCTATTGCAACCAGAAATTTCAGCCCACAGCAGTGGGAAAGTGGCAAAATACAACACCATGCACAAGAGGAGCACAAACCTTCTTGTTTCCCTGTCTGAATTAATTTTTTAAGATGTTTTTTATAAGTCACAAGTAAGAATTTTGAATGGCTTGCAATTCAAGGGTGAATTCTGGTCAATAATATATAACATGGATTGTACTGAGAAGCTAAGCTCTTTAGTCAAGCTATAGGGAGCTAGAGTATTATAAGGGTCTCAATTCACAACAAGCCAGCTGGAGGGGGTGAAAAAAAATCATCCTTGGACAGCATTTTTCAACTATGAAACTATTATTAACTTAATTAGCAAAGCCCTATCTGATCAGATCTGCCAACACCAGTTGTCATTTCAGGCAACAGAATGGAGTGGCTTCCAGCTAGAAATGAGAAGCCTTTTTTTTTTTGTCTGTTACTGAAATCAAACACCATCTGTTTCAAAAATTACTAACATCATTAGAAGCAAGTCTGTCCCTGTTATCATTAAGTGCATTATGTGTCACACTAAACCAGAGAGTTTGCTTGTCTGTCATTGCAACAATAACTATTGGGGGGTAAAATGCTGATTTAATTCACTCATAGAAAATACTTCTGTCACTGTAAAGTTGCCAACACATTAAAAAAAAATGTTTTCTAAAAGGAAAAGCCAGCTTCAGCTCTGTAACTCTTGTTAAGGTGAGGCATTTTCTGTAAAGCAACGAGATAAACAAACATTGACGTTAGCCGAGTGCACTGTAGCACATTTCAACCAAATCAACAGCATCCTATACTTTTCAAAACAGCAGCAACGAAATGACTAACCACACAAGCTGTTTCGTACTTCCATCTTTGATGAGAAGTCAAACTACAGAGAACAATAATCTGGGACACAGAGGGAAGGTGAAGTGTGTGTGGATGTGTTATTCCCACCTTTCTCCCCGGGGGTTTGGTTCCTATTCCAATTAATCTCTAATCAAACTGGGATCAGCAAACATGATCTGATTTGGCCTTTTCACATAGGGAAGCTCTAATCAGCTTTCCTCTCCAAATGGGATTTGGATGGAGGCCAGAGGACACACACCTCTCCTTTTGTTGATATTGTCCTTCAGAGATATTACACAAGTGTCCTACCTAGTTTCACCCAGACTGTTTTCCAGAGGGCAACGTCCTTCATGAAACATTAGGCAACTGTAAAACAGAATGCAAGCTGATGGAGAATACAGAGTCTTATTTGTCCTCGAGCCAGTTAGGTAGTTCTAGGATTTGTACAGCACCAGATAGTGGAGGACTGGTGTCGACTACATAACGTCTGGAGAGAGAGAAGCCCACAAACAAAATCTGATGAATTATTCATGCTTTGGCAAAAAGTTATCCAGCATCGCCTGATGCTGTGAGATATAATAATACTTCACATCTGCTTACTAATGAAACTGGATTGAACTGAATCAAATTGAGTCATACTGAACTGAGTAATATTTTGTTAATCCCCAAGGAAAATCATATTGTTGAATCATAATTTTTGAGGAATGAATAAATCAGTGCATACACTGATTTATTCATTTACTATGGCAGAGAGAGAGAAGGATGAAAATCTCCAGAAATCAATTGGATGTTGTGCTTCCAGCCTGGCAGAAACTGAGCTGATAACATCATGTGCACTGTCAGCAGGTAACATAGGTGAATGTTCAGCAGACAACTTGGATGGAAACTTACAGTCAGTACTTAGGTGACCTGGACGCAGAGATGCTCCTTCACAATAAGATGTCCAGAATTTAGCAAAACCCTTTTCCTAGTTAATCACTAGTTAATCCAGAAATGGATTAACAAACAAGCCTGGCAACTGGTTGGAGCATTCCCACCGAACCTCAGTCACCACAAGCTTGCTCTGTTTTTGTACCAAGCTGTAAATATGGTTTTATTTTCTCCTGTAAAGCTGGACATTTTAACAAGGAGGTCAATGGGGATTGATTCAGTTCTGGAGCCAGCCTCTAATGGTCATTCCACGAATTGCACTTCTGCGTTGGATTCAAGTAGAAAAACCTGAGGTTGTCCCTTGAGTAAACACAAATATGAATGGGTTATCTCATCACGGTTCAGATGTGGAACAACTGCATCCCATTTAAACCATTAAGAACAACTGCAGCTGCAAAACACTGGGAGAGCACTTAGATTAATCCATTAAAAGCCTGAGACACAGCACAAGTGAGGATATAAACAATGTATGGACAAAAAGTGGTGTACAAGGAAATAAAAAGTAGAGTTAAAGAGACACATGGGCAGAGGGAGATAAAAAAAAAAAATTAAGAATAGAAACCTGTAAAGTGGAAGAGAAAGGATGCCAGTCCAAAGAGGGTCAAAATAAAATTCAGAGAAAAATATCTGGCATGTAAATTGACTTTCTCCCTAAGCTGTAAAATTGAACAATTTGAGCAAATATTTTCACAGTATGCAAGGACACAGGTTGAAGATGGAGGAGGCGTCTAAGAGTTGACACCTAGACAATATGAAATAACACAACCTTGGTGAGTTGTGCAGTGAAACGACAGGAGAGTTTCTTCTGGAGTCTGGGCACACTGGCTCATAAATTATGTTGACCTGGGGTTAATTTGGTTGTTCAGTGCCCCCTAGAGGTTACTACTATATTTCCGCAGTTTAATCAAGAAGGCTTTGCAGTCACACATTCCCACTACTTTAATTAGTTTGCCTGTTTATTGGACGTGTCATGCATGTAGGTAAAATAATGATATAACTGTCATAACACTGTCAGATATTTGGTTTATAGCATTTTACAAGGTCACATGTTAGAAAGGAAAACAAAGTAAATCTAAATATTTTTCTGAATCAACTAAGCCATAACAATAAAATAATAATTAAAAATGAAAGAGGAAAAGAATGAATTTTTTAAACATAAATATCACTGCTCAAATTTAATTAGCATATTTTTATCATCAGTAATGTGTGAAAATGCTGATGAGATTTGGATCTGGCATCATTTTCTCAGCCTCTAGTGGTACTGATCACTATTTACATATTAAAGAGGCAAATCTGCTCCTAATATTAGTCTTAGACTCTATGTTAACATGTGTCTATTCCTTCTCTTTGCATTAAGTAGCAGGTTGTGAAAAAATGCTGTCTGGGTTGTCAAGTCCTTTTCACACACACACACCCACACACACACACACACACACACACACGCCTGGACATGACAAGGAAATCTATTTCAGCTGAACAGAGTTAGAATGATATCCTAGTTTGATTTTCCCATGGTGTTTAAATCTGACTCTGTTTTATTTATGGTACCACCAAAGGACAAAGTCATTTGGTGGTACTATATATAAATGCAATGGTGACTGCAAAGAGGCTGAAAACTTGGAGCACTCACATACACAAACAAACGAGCATTGCTCATTGTGTGCTTTGTTTTATGTGTGGTCGTGCGCATCTAAGCGTACTTTGCCTCTCAGAAAGTGCTATAGAAAACAAACGCCCACTTCACTTCTCACAACATTAAGCATGGAGGGAGTACAAATAACGTGAGCACCTCATTTATCAAACCCCAGTTGGCCACTGGTGGGTGGGCATCACTGTCAAAAGGCCAATTAACAAGAAGCCCATTGTGAGCACCACGGAGCAGCTCAGGAGAGACTTGCCATTAGCAGAGATTCATCATTAGGAAATAATGGGACCAGAACAGGAAGCCCGCCCTCATCTTCTAATAGTTCCAGACACCAAGGCCGTTTCCAGCTGGAGAGAAGGTAAGAGGATGGTTTGTCTCTCTCGTACTCTTCTAGAGAACCATAACTCTAAAACCTTAAAATCCTTGTGATGATTTATTTTTCTTTTCTCAATCCAATTTTGGACCCAAGATATGTCCAACATCGGTGCATGTCTTCAGCTTAACTTGTCAATAGTGTAGAGCGATCTCCTAGCTCAGACATAAATAAAGGCTTAAGGAGAAGCAAGACGGTTTCCTGCAGTGAGCGATCGATACGGCAATGCAAACATCTAAAAAGAACAAGGATGAGTTCTGGGGTTCAGGCAGGGAGTTTGGAAACTGGGCGCTTCGTAAAATGTGTTGCATGAATCCTCCTCCTCCTTAGGCAGAGGTGTGGGGGATTTCTGTGTATTGCCAAGTTTCTACAAGTAGAAAATGTCCCTTTTTTTTATAATGCTTTGCAAAAATGTTTGAGAATGTTCAGATCTAGACATTCTACACCATATGGGGCCCAGAACTTTTTCAATGATGACACCATTTTTTAAAATTGGATAACTACATTATTATACTTATTTCCCTTTCATCTTTTTCGTCTTTGGGTATGACGGTACGAGGAAGGTCAATAACAGAGCTCAGTGGGTATCCTCAGGGGTTTCAAAGACAATAATAAGCCCCCCTTTTTACAAAACATTATGTGTAATGAAGTAATTATTGCTTAAAAGAAGGAAAGATAAAAAAAAAGAGATATAGGACAGCACCACAAGAAACTGCAAAGAGAACTGCAAAACATTAAAAACATGAGAACAGAATTAAATTAGAAACATTAAAGATGAAGTTGAAAAGGTTTTTTTAAGTGGAGGAGAAATATTAAATGATAAAACAAGAGTTACACGTAAAAGCAGAGGTGCTGTGATATGGAAAAGTATGTGAACCTCTTGGAATGAATTGGTTTTCTGAATGAATTTGCCATAAAATCTGATCTGATCTTCATCTAAGGCACCATAATAGACAAACACAACATGCCCAAGCTGAAAACAAACAATTATAATTTATTGCATCATTGAACACGCTCATTCTCAGTGCCGGAGGCAAAAGTAAGTGAACCCATTCAAATATAATTACTTCGACAAAAAAGCTAACTGGAGCTGGGAGTTTGGATAGCTGGAGCCAATTTAATGAAATGGGTTTGGTGTTGTGTGAGTGAAATGCGAAAACATACAGTCAGGGATAAAAAGGGATACAAAGCCATCTCAAATCCAAGGTTTAAAAAATTGTGGTGACAGTTTAATACCATGCTCACTGTTCCTAGAAGTTGGTCCCCAGTCGAGATGACTCCAAAGGCAATACCCAGAATCCTCAATGAGATAAAGAAGAAGCCACAAGTGACAGCTAAAAGCTTGAAGACGTCACTGGAACTGGCAGACAACTCTGTTCATGAGTCTACCATATGTAAGTCACTGAACAGGCAGGCTGTAAAGTGGCTGGTAAAGTGGCCGAAAGATCTCTGTGCAGAGAAGATGAAAGACACTGATATGGCGTGAAAGGAAGGAGAAAACGGGGAAGAATAACATCGTGACGCACCTCATGAGAAGTTCCAGGCTATAAGCTCGTCATTTCAACAAGGAGACAAGGAAAGATCAACACTGACGGCTACATGAGAAGTGATCCTGTCTACTTTACCTGGAATAACAAGAGGAAGCCACTTGTGCAGGGAAAATCGGCACAAATCTGAAAAGCCTTGGATGAGTATGAATGCTGCCCCTCCTTACACGTCAAAAATTCACCCTGAAGATTGTGCAGATCTGATTCAGAGATACCAAATCATGCATTTCATATGCTAATCTGAATCTTTCTGAACCAACAAGCATACTTACCATGAAAGAGTTGTGTATTTTTCATTTAACTGTTAAATCTAACCTGTTTTCATGCCTAAACCAAGCCCAAAATATAGGAGAGAAAGAAAGAAAATAATTTTAAAATCTACAAAAAAAAAAAAAACTTAAACTACGTCAAAGCAGAAAGTTGAACACTGCATAGACTTGATTACACTGTGGACAACCAAACGCAGAAATTTTAACACCATAGACAGTACATTTCTTAATCCTAATTTAAGCCTAAAGTAAATTCAGCACTGTAGCCCAAAAAAAAGCATACATTACAACACCTCAACGGTGCAGACAGAATCCATCCATCCATTTACCTACACTTATCCAAGTTTGGGTGGGGGGCAGCAGCCTGAGCAGAGAGGCCCAGACATCCTTCTCCCTGGCTACGTCCTCTAGGTCCTCCGCCAGAATACCAAAGCATTGCAAAATCAGCAAAGTCATATGATCCCTCCAGCATGTCCTGGGCCTGCCTCAGGGGGCACCAAAACACCAAAACACCTCCCCGAGGAGGCATCCAGGAGGCATCTGAATCAGATCCCCAAACCACCTCAGCTGGCTCCTCTTGATGTAGAGGAACTCCGGCGATAGCCGCAGCTACCAAATGTGGGAAACTCATTTCATGTTGTATTCTTCATCTCATACTAAACCAAACCAACCGATCAAAATACAAACACAAAGACAGATGCATCAGGTGAAAACAATACCACTGGAAATAGAAGGGACCATACTGTTGAGATCTCACTCCACAGGAAACGCGTCAGCAAGATTATTTAAAAAGAAAAATGAAAACAAAAGAAATAAAGAAAAACACATAATTATTAATTTAAGATAAATGTTGTAAATGTCAACCTTCCTGGCCCCACAGTGAGGGGGACAACAGAAAATATTGCCCTTCCCATCTTTCTGTCCTCTCAGCTTTTAACCTTGATTTAGCTCACTGACTTTTCTTAGAAAATGAGCTTTTTGATTAGTCCACGGATGGAGTGTGTACGTGTCCACATGTTTGTGCTGTTGTGAATGGGGCTTCAAAGAGTCTCCGTGTCGAGGTTGTATGTTGTGTCCCCTCGAGACACGGGCTGATTAAGAGGCTTTGTAGTGTTTAATGGCTCTGTGGCCCTCCAGCCCTACACCAGCCACTCAACCAGTGACCACAGTCACCTCATTCTCCTCTGAGGAGACCCACTCAGGACTCTCTATACTTGTCTATGCATGCAACAATAAAATCAACCACGGACACACACAGATGAAGTCTTTACAACGCACATGCAGTCCTTTCTGTCTTGCTCTGCAATAACTGCTCCTGCTCGTCTGTCCACTTTTTCTGCCTGTATCTGTTCTCGTGGTTTTTTTCTACTTATTTCAATCTGTTTGCTTGCTTCTCCAATTTCTCTTTGTGTATCACAGTTAATTTATTTCTATTATGTATGCTATATGCTCTTACTCTACGTGTGTCTCACCGTCCTTACGAAGAAAGACTGTCAGAAATACAACTCACCAAGGTCAACTACAGTGATGAGCAGCCTGGATTTAGAGAGGGTGATGAGGTGAGTGTGTATTGCAGGAAGTGATTTGTGGGTGTGTGAGGGTGGGGATCTGCCAGCGCGGGACCTAAAAAGTTCAGCAAGAGCAGTGGTGCTGGTAGAAGTGACTTTTCTGCACCGCAGCAGCAGCATCTAAATGACTGACACAAAGAGTGAACAACACAGAAGCCCTTTTCCCAAAAAAGTTTGAAAAGACTCGCACCTGCTACGTTTTCAAGAATAACTCGTGAGTGTAAAGTGTTAGGACAGTCACTACAAAGACACTACAAAAATGAAAATATTCCTGTCATGTGAATACTTTCAATGCAGTTATAGAACCACAAGCCTTCTGAAAATGCTTGTGTTTAGAACATTATTCTATGAAGATTCTTCATGCATTTGAAAATGGCAGGCCAACTCTACTGTGCACAAAATAAAATAGAATATTTAAACTTCAGTTTCCACTTTGCAACAGGGTTTATTGCTTTGTCCATACTATCTTTTAATTAAAATGGAACTTTTCAGAGCTTTTCATAATGAATAGCTCCAAAGCAGTGGAGTTAAAAATGAAGTCTTACAGTTTTCAAGGGGTGTAAATTACCATTTCTCTCTCTCTCTCTCTCCACCTCCGTTTCTCTCTGTCACACACACCTACTGAAGAAACCAATTACTGTTTGTTTGTCTTCAGTGCACTTAAACGTCTGTGAGATACACAGTCACACACCTTATCAAATTAAGTGTTACCTATCAGGACATAATTAAGAGAAAAAAATCCTATCTACTTTGGTCTCATCTGTTAAAGATAGCATTGTTCCAAAGGTTAGGTGGATTCATATGTAACTTCAAACGTAAACCTGCTGCCATGTTTTTCTTGGAGAAGAGACTTTCTTGTGACAACCCTTCCAAATAAGCCATACTTATGCAACCTTTTTCTAATTGTGCTGTCATGAATGTAACATCTAACATATTAACAGAGCCTTGTGGAGGCATCTGTTGGCGTGTTAAATAGATTTCTTTTTCAGTTCCTCTCAGCATTGCTCAGTCCAACCATGGCAACTTGTTCAATTTAATCCATTCAATTCAAGTTGTCTGGCACCAATTCACAACATAAGTCATCTCAAGGCACTTTACACAGAAAGTTCAAAGCAGTACAATTAAGAACGATCCAGTTCAGTCGAATTATATTTCTTTAGAGTCCAGGCACAAAACTCATCCAAAGCCATTTCTAAAAAAAAAAAAAAAAAAAAAAAAGAAAAGAAAAAAAACAGCCTAACAGAGGAGCCAGAAACTGCATCAAATCTTTGCTTTGGTATAGTACCCTGTCCTGAAAAAGCGTGAGGTGACCTTGGAGAGAAATAAAATTCTAATTAACAGGTATAACAAAAATAAATAAATGAAAGCCTCCAGCAGAACCATACACAGGGGGGACGGCCATCTGCTTCGACCAGTTGTATCTCTGACATTAAAGTTAAAGGAGTCCAACAAACACTGTGTGGGGGTTGTGCTGTCAACCATTCCTCTATGGCTATGGGTCTGCTTGGAAAGGGGGCTCCCATGTTCTTGGGGCAATGGATAGTGGGAGCCCATATCTTTTGGGGTGCTGCTGGTGGGTGCACTGGGTGCATGGAAGCTGTCCCCCCTGGCTGTGGGGTGTGGGCTTGGAGGGTGTACTCTTTCTCTCTCCTTTTGACTGCCCCATTGGGAGCTTGGAGTATGCTCCTCTGTCCCCGGGGTCCGGGGTGGGTGGTGGGGTGGTCGTGCTCTGAAGGTGGAATTGCTAATTTTGTTGCTCCTGTCCCCTCTGATACAGGACATGCACTGCTATGGGGTTAGGGATCCTGTTATAACATGTGGGTGGGGGACTCTGAGCCCCGGAAAAAACCTTGCTACAGAACATTCAGAGTCATTTTGGGCCAAAGTAATGCCATCCAGAGGTACTAGATGATGAGATGCTCAGGTGCTCAGGTCCAAGGACAACAGCCTCAGTCTTATCTGAATTTTGTAGCAGGAAATTATCAGTGATCCAGGTCTTTATGTCATTAAGACATACTTGTAATCCAATTATCTTATTGGTCTCCTCTGACTTCATAGAAATAGCTGAATATCATCTAGATATTTAACTATAGCTATGTTGAAACATTCATTCCTGGGAAGATTAGTCTGAATCTTTTTTTTATAAGGCGGTTCAGAGTTGCTGATGATCATTCAAAGAAGTACATTTGATCAGTCGCTCCTTCCTGTTACTAACCCTATTATGGAAATTAGCCTGACCCACCATTCTAATTTGTTTCCTCTCCAATACAAAAAATTATTCTGTTTCCACTGGATTTGACTTTGATTTCCAGGAGACAGTACAAACATTAGATAGGCAACACAACCAGTCAGAGAAGCACAGCCCATGAATGTAAAGCAGAGCAACAACCAGACTAGTATCGACAAAAGACGAGCATCAACAAAATGGTGAACAGTGGAGTAGGACATGGAATGAATGACTGTTGTGAGTAAAAACCTTTTTGGCCCAAGTGTTATTAGCAATTCTGCTGCCATCTTGGTGGTTTTGAATTGTGGCTCTTGGATGTGTCTGTATGAGTCATCACTTAAAGTCTGATTAGTTTGGTATGCTCTGTACCTGTGGTAAAGGCTGTGAATGAGAGGGGTACCAGACCCATTTCTCTAGAGAGAATGTTTGCACAGTGAATGCGTATGACTGGCCAGACTATATGGAAGCAGCAACAACAGATTTCATTTTTAATACACTGCCCTCACATTTGGCTTAGTGTTTGATAAATAAGTAATAACACAGTGTAACATGTCATGCATTTTTGATCAGGTTGCACTTACCTAATTTTGAGACCTGCCTGCTAAGGATCTCGTGATTTTTTTTCCTGATTTGCAAAATATAAAATTCCACATGTCTGCTATATAAGACAAGATGCCAAGATGTTCCTTATCTCTTTCATTCAACATAGACATAATCATAGACGATGACATACACAGAAAGAAATCAGTCATCAGGAAGCATTAGAGTGGATATCAGTGTTAACACAAGTAATTGCCTTCTGCTTGGGAGCTTTTGAGTGCTAAATCCAGCTCCACAAAGTTTGGTCTTCAGTGCGTGACTCAGAGGATGGCGTTTTATCTTTATCTTGGTTTCTGCTCCTGCCAGGACTTTCAGTCAGTGATGTGTGCTGTATTTTGCGTCATGGCTGATTAGAATACAGAGGGCACTTCATTAAATATGAATGGATCTATCAAATTTTGGAACAAAGGCTTTCATTTATAGTGTGAGTTAATCCTACGGTGTTCAGACAGTCTTACAATAGTGGGTCTTTTTATGACCCAAATCTCTTCAAATAAATAAATGATCACCTTTACCTGTTGAGAGCAGACAATGGTGGAGTTACTACTGCAGTCAAATGAGCCCTATCTTCTATTCTGAAGATAAAACAGTTTCTCATTTCCTTTGTTTTTGCATTTCACACATCTGAGACAAGAGGAAGTCTCCCAGAGGTGTGAGTACCCATGTTAAGTAGCATCTTACAGACAAAAAGAGATGTCATTCATTATGAAATATACGTAATGAAGTCTTTCCTGATGTCTTCTTTTGATATCCTACCAGGAGGATCTTTAATGAGAACATTAAATATTTAAGATATAAAATAAAGGCTGAGTTGACAAAGCAATTAGATACTGACCGACCTTTTCAGTGTGTTTAGTATTCTCTAACACTCACGGAAGACTCAATTTATAGCTGCGCCAAGCAGTGGGAACAGATGTAGTGCTATAGAAGTCCCATAAATCTCTTCCAAACAGAGCAGCTCCCCAGGATCCAGGGGAGATACCCGCAAGCTTTTCACATGTTAGGTAAAATTCCTCCAACGTTGTACTGTGATTGGAGAAGGACCACCTATACACTGATGAGGAGGAAAAGGTGACGACAGGTAATTTTGATCAAGAGCACTCACTGCATAAATTTAGAGAGCACTGAATGTGAGAGTGGGAGGCTTCACACAAAGAATCAGGCTCATTATTGCACATGTCTTCATCATGCCAGATAGTCTCAATGGTGTGAGTTTTGCAGAGGGAACAGAAAAGAATAATAAACATATTAATAATGAATTGAAATGAATCCTGAAAGAAAATAACACTTTCAGCAAGAAGCAGGGGCGGACTGGTAATCTGTGCATTCTGGAAAGTTTATTTTGAAGAGGACTTTCAGGTCGGTTCGGAGGCTGTGCTGCACGGGAGGGTTTTCTGGATATTTTTGGCTCTTTTTGGCTTTTTCCTGATCTTGTTATGATGTGTCTCCATTGCAGCTTGATCTACTGCTAAAACTCTCCCAAATCAGGTTTAACAGCGAAATATCACAGCAAATCCCAATGGAGTTGAAAAGAAAGAGAAGAGGATGCAGGGCAGGAGTGAAGCAGAGACAAAAGCGGTGGAGATTTAAACCGTTTCTTCCAACTGTTGTGATGGGTAACATCAGATTCGCTAGCTAACAAAACGGACGAGCTTGAGATGCTAACCAGGTCCCAGAGAGAATACAGAGAATGTAGTCTCATGTGCTTCACCGAGACGTGGCTGCATGAACACATCCCGGACTGTAACGTGTCTGTTCACAGCTTTAAGACGGTCCGTGCAGACCGCAGTAAGCAACTCAGCGGGAAGCTGAGCAGAGGTGGGATTGCAGTGCTGGTTAACCAGCGTTGGTGTCATCCTGGACACGTCACCGTTAAGGAGAAGAACTGCACGAGGGACATTGAACTGTTAGCTGTGAGTTTCCGTCCATATTATTTACCCAGAGAGTTTACCTGTGTTATTCTGGTAGCGGTTTATATTCTACCTGGTATCGCTCCAGACGCAGCCTGTGATGTGATCAGCTCCGTTATTGCAAGGCTGCAAACACAGTATCCAAACTCAGTTATGGCGATCTCTGGAGACTTCAACAAAATATCTCCCTCTCTGCAGCTTTACCAACATTTCCAAAAGTTTGTCAGTTGCTCCATCAGAGAAAATAAGACATTGGACTTATTTTATGCAAATATTAAAAATGCATACCAGCTGCTCTTCCCTTGCCACCTTTAGGAAGATCTGACCATAATCTGGTTCTTCTCACCTCCAACCTACAAGCCAATCGTTCAGCAGCAACCAGTGATCATAAAAACTATCAAAACCTGGTCTAATGAAGCTGAAGATGCTCTGAAAGGTTGCTTTGAGGCTACGGACTGGAATGTCCTCTGTGAACCTCATGGAGACAACATCAACGCCATGACTGAGTGTGTGACAGATTACATAAACTTCTGTGTGGACAGCATCGTTCCAACAAGAACTGTGAGGTGCCTCCCCAATAACAAACCCTGGATCACCAGAGACCTGAAAAATCTGCGGAACATCAAAAAGAAAGCCTTCAGGGATGGAGACAGGGAGTTATTGAAGACAACACAAAAACAAATTAAAGCACAAACCAGGAAGTGCAAGGAGGACTACAAGAAGAAGCTAGAAAGTCAGCTCCAGCAGAACAACGTGAGGGATGTGTGGTCTGGAATGAAGAAGATCACCGGCTTCAAGGCAAAGGGGGACCAGACTGATGGAGGTCTGGACAGAGCGAATGAACTGAACATGTTCTTCAATAGGTTCAGTTCCCCCCCTGCCTCCAGCCCTAACAGACCACACACCCTCGGTGAGCCCACAGCTTTCCTGTCACACTCACACCTCCACTCTGTCACCCTGCAGCTCAAGTCATGGACCAGAAACCAGCATCATCTTTCTCCTACCTCAGAGACCTCCTCTGCCTCCCCCTCCACTCTGTCTGTCTCCTGCCATCAGGTCAAAAAACAACTAGAGAAACTGAACCAGAACAAGGCTGCAGGTCCAGACGGTGTCTGTCCCAGAGTTCTCAAGACCTGCTCAATGCAACTATGTCCGATTCTCCAGCACCTCTTCAACACCAGTCTGAGACAAAAAACAGTTCCTGTGCTGTGGAAAACATCCTGCCTTGTTCCAGTGCCTAAAAAACCACAACCAGTTGAACCTAACGACTACAGACCAGTTGCCCTGACATCTCACATCATGAAAGTCCTGGAGAGACTCTTACTGGTCCACCTCAACAAGCAGGTCAGCACCTTTCAGGAACCATTACAGTTTGCATATCGTAATGGGCTTGGGGTTGAAGACGCCATCATCTACCTGCTTCACAGAGCCCACTCTCATCTGGACCAATCAGGCAGCACTTTGAGGGTCATGTTCTTTGATTTCTCAAGTGCTTTTAATACAATTCAGCCTGCGTTGTTATGTGAGAAGCTCCATAAGTTCCAGGTGGATTCCTCCACAACCTCCTGGATTTATGACTACCTCACAAACAGACCACAGTTTGTGAGACTGAAAGGTTGTGTGTCTGAGATGGAGGTCAGCAGCATTGGAGCACCACAAGGAACTGTTCTCTCACCATTTCTCTTCCACTCTACACCTCTGACTTCCAGTCCAACTCTGAGTCCTGTCATCTGCAGAAATACTCTGATGACTCTGCAGTTGTTGGGTGTACCAGCAACGGACAAGAAGCAGAGTACAAAAACTGGTCTGTCAATTTGTGAAATGGTCCGATAACAATCATCTCGTATTAAATACCAGCAAAACTAAGGAGGTGATTGTCGACTTCAGGAGGAGCAAGAATCAACAAAGCAGTGTTTCCATCCTGGGAAAGGAGGTGGAGGTGGTGGAGGAATACAAGTATCTTGGAGTTCAGCTTGAAAGCAGACTAGAGTGGAAATGCAACACAGAATACATCTACAAGAAAGGTCAGCAGCAGACTCTACTTTTTAAGAAAGCTGAGATCTTTTAATGTCTGCACCAAGATGTTGCACATCTTCTATAGGTCTGTGGTGAAAGTGCAAACAGCTTTGCAGCCATCTGCTGGGGCAGCAGCATCAGAACCAGAGACCTTGAAGAGAATCAACAAACTGATCAGGAAAGCTGGATCTGTGCTGGGTGTAACTCTGGAGCTGCTGGAGCTGATTGTTCAAAAAAGAATGCTGCACAAGCTGATGAAGATGATGGAGGACTCTTCACACAAAGATACAGAAGATCATTCCTGCCAGCAGCCATAAGCCTCCACAACAAGACATCCTACTATTATAAATTCAATATTATTATTGCTGTCATTTATTTATTGTTGGAAAAAAATAAATAATATTTATTTATCAATGTTGAATTTCACTTCTGGGATTAATAAAGTATTTTTCATTTTCATTTATCAGATATAGGCCTATAAACCAACAAAGCAGACTGATGTTAGTGTCTGTCAACAGAAAGATGGCAAGCAGAAAACGCAAGGAGAAAGGTGGATGGGAAAAATTAAAATTAAAGAAAGCCAAGTCACTTGATGCTTCAAAATATAGAAAGCTCACAGACCTTTTTGCAGCAGTGCAACTGCAAGCAGCAGCAGTAACGTTGATGTCGACTTAGGACGACGGTGTCGACCAAAGCACTTAAGTATTCATCACCAAGGAGACTGGGAGCAGAGTGGACATCCAACCTGACCAACCACAGGCTCATGAGGGAATTTCACCGGAGGAGGTAAGTGACAACGACATAAAACCAGAGCATTAAACAGGTTACAGTTCTGGATTTGCGGTGTGATAATAAGAAATATGTATCTTATTGCTGTCAAAACGAGCACGTAACTACCAAGCATGCCATTTATAAATAGATAAGCAAGCACAAATGGCGCCAATTTCATATTTACTTTTGCAGATTAGGCTCTTTACATTCAAGAGAACCAAAGGTTTGAAGTGTATTTCTAGAACTATATTTATACAGCACGTTTAAAAGCAACAAAGGTTGGCCAAAGCCTTTGACAGGCAAAAATAAAACAACAATATAAATAATACAAATCAAGACAAATATATTTACAACATGTCAAAGTTCAGCTCAAATTTAAAGCCAGCAGTTAGAGTTGAGTCCTGATTAAAGATTTGAATGTAGCAACACTTTGAGCAGTTTGAGTACGTTTGAGTTGTTTCAAAGAGTGGAAGCAGCAACCATCACCTCTACTTTTAAGACTAGACCTGGGATTCTCAAGGGTTACAAGATGTACAAGATGACAGGAATATGAACATGAATAAGGTCAGTGAACACATAGATGGACTGATGGATGGATGAATGGATGAATGGTTGGCAGTCTGCATATGTTGTGACAGTGACTTCTCAGTCTGTTTCTACCTCTATGCTGAGTCAAACTGAAGATATTTATTTGTCACCATTGCATATGAAGGGCAGGATCAGGCCTGTTCTCTTTTCCAGAAATATGTTCAGATCTTTTCAGCTCATGAAAGGTGTATCAACGGAATCACCCTCAAAGTTCTCCTTCTCTTTGAGTTAATTAGGATGGAGTTTGGGCTCTGCAATGCCCCCAGCACTTTCTTTCCCCTCATGCTGCTGATTTTCAGTGTCAGATTATCAGTGTCTCACAACCTGGACCTGGATAAATGAGAATATCCACAGATTTATTATCAGTGTCAGTCCTTGCTTCCTGTGGCTGGAATGGTACTGGGTTGACTGTTGGAGGGGCTAAAGGCAAAGGTCAGCAAGTGCAGCTTCTTTCAGCAGCAGGTTCAATACTTAGGTCATCTTATTTTTGAACATGGTGTCTCCACAAACCTGAGTAATATTGAGGTTGTAGCTAATTAGCCACTACCCCACCATGATCTCAGAGCAATGATCCTGTTTAGGGTTTGATAGCTTCAACTACCAACTTGTGTAGGGCTTTCTGCAGCTGGCTTTCCCTTTGCATCGTGGGGTTACAGAGTTTGTTGGTAACATGTCAGGTGATTCTTCATGTTCTTGTGATTCACATAGTTAGTTTGTCATAAGTTTTACTTTGGATGCCCTTGCTGGCACATCCCGCTGTGTTTATCCAGGCTTGGGACCATCTTAAAAAGACACTGGCTTTAATCCCTTGAGGACTGCATTATCTATAGGGTAGTGATTCCTGATGCAGAACCACCACAGGTGAGCAGGGGAATATATTATTTTAAAAGTTCTTTTTATTGTGTTAAAATGCAGTGTGAAAGCAAAATCAGACCAGCTGAATGTTCCAACCCATCAATCGTACAGTCTGCCGGACTATTAGGTGTGCCTTGCCAGCCAGTAGCGGTTGAACTTGCCTTCTTCAGGCTTCTGATGATTCATCCTGAGAAGGTGACTTACTGCTTTTGAGGACTGAGCCCCAGTACCCAACACCAGCTTCACCACTGGTCCATCCTGGTTGCAGAGATATAATCCACTTGTCAGTTCCTGGTTTCCTTATTGCAGATGCAGTTCCAGATGGGACTGCATCTTGACCTCCCTCAGATTTGATGTCCTTGGACCAAAGATCCTCCATGTTAGTTCCACCCGCTAGGTGCTCTGAGGCTGGTGACCAGGCAGTACGGAGGTCAACTTGTTCAACCATTGGTCAGCATTCAATTCGCCTTATCCCCCCCCCTCCAAGGCCTGTGAGTGAGTTAGCCCCTGGGGCTTTAGACACCTCTGTTCCAGCATCGATTGTTATTTCTGCTTTGTTAAGGTCATAGATTTAGGCCTTTCCTTCTTTTTGCAGTGGTATGTTTGCTTGGAGGTGTTTCTGCGGAAAAATATATTCTTTATATTCATCCATGTCTATCTTATTATATCTCTAAGCAAGACTGAAA
This sequence comes from Hirundichthys speculiger, assembly GCA_018398805.1. Lineage (NCBI taxonomy): Eukaryota > Metazoa > Chordata > Actinopteri > Beloniformes > Exocoetidae > Hirundichthys > Hirundichthys speculiger. The sequence goes on from JAGFBZ010000165.1 coordinate 670,309, forward strand.
GTAAAGACTTGACACTTTCTAGGCTTTAGTGAAGTTTAATTTCATTGCATGCAAGGGGATCTGACAGCAAGCTGCAAATGATGGTAAATGAACCCAGAAAATGGCATAGGGCAATGGATTTTATCAGGAGAGAAAAAAAGGTACATACAGAACACAGGCATGGAACAGAGGGGGAAAAAAAAACAAAAGACAATAATATCTGACTGACGCATGATAAGGCCTCAGAGCCTGGAGATCCTGGAAACTTAAACTATTTACATTTTGTGTCTAGATATAAAAAAATCATGAGTGATTATTCAAAGACCATTTCGATATTTATTTTTTCTGTCAGTTTGTGAGTTATAACTCATTTTATTCTACTTGTTTGAGAAATAGAATATATTAAACATGTTTGTGCAAATCATCCTTATTACAAGACAGCACTGCGAAGAGGAATCAAATATTTCTTCAATCCAACATACTGAGAAAGTCAATGATTTGTAGTCTTTAAAATCACAACAGCGGAGAAACCGCAGTAGAATTTTTAATGTCCACGTGGATCAGATTTTAGCTGTATTGTATTATTATTATTATATTATTATTGCTATTATTGTTTTGCTAGATTTAATCAACAGACCTTGTAGTTAAGAATCATTTTCCTAGCAGCCAAGGCTGGTCAGAGGTTTTCCAAACATTGATTGATGGGCTTGCAGGCATGGCCTCAATTTTCTGTTCTGTGGCAATTAAAGTTAAGGTCATCTGTGGGGGGTAGTGGGGGATTACAAAAATTTTTGTAGCATATGAGCACCCCAGCATACTGCCTTCTTTTCCACATAGTGTCAGACACTGGTATCAGCCTGTTGTAATTGACTTACAGTCAAGACTAAGATTAAAGCCTAATGTGAACAAACAAAATGTATGGTCACACTTTTGATGATTATTTTATTTTTTCTGGTATTTGACAAAAAAAAAACAGAAAGTGTTTGTATTGACCCAATAGTTATATCAGCATTAAGGAGGTAGCGTTGAGCTATGCATCCCTCTTTTGCATATTGTTGACTGATGTTGCTCCTGCATTCTGCTGAGTGAAGTTGCACTCATTGGAAGCATCAATTTGCCTGTCTCTTTCTTTCTCCTGGTTTTGCAAGAATGTCATTTGTTAATGGGTTCAAGTCTTGGACGTATTACACTAACATCTGAGCTTGTGTGAGACTAGATCTTATCTGTTCAGTAACAAACCACCAGAAAATACCATACTGAATTGGCCTTTGAAATGCTCTCTAAAGAAAGGTATGACCATCTAAACTACACGTTTTAAATCAAATCAAACTTTACTTATATATCAATTTTCATACATTAAAAATGCAACACAAAGTGCTTCATGAGGACCCTCATGAGGAAACACTGGAACTAAAAACTAAAAGATTAAAAGACAGTAAAACAGGATAAAAACAGACAATAGAGAAAGTAATTATAAAATGTAAAAAAAAATGTGAAAATTTAAAAGTTTAGAATTTAAAAATAAAATTAAAAATTTTATGATAATAGAACACAGAAAGACTTAAAATAAATTTAAAACTTAAATTAAATAATTAAAAATCATTAAATTAAGAACAGTAGAATAAAAGAACTAAGAGTAAAAGAAATCAGGTAAAAGCCAGATTAAAGCCTCTTTTTAGAAATATCAATAGTCTCTGCCGTCCTGATGTTCTCTGGCAGGCTGTTCCACAGATGAGGACCATAATGGCTGAATGCAGCCTCACCATGGGTTTTTGTTCTAACTCTTGGGATGATTAAAAGGCCAGAACCAGGACCTCAGGGTCCGCGAGGGTTGATATGATAAAAGCAGGTCAGAAAAATAAGATGGCCAAAGACCGTTAAGACATTTAAAAACCAATAAAAGAACCTTAAAATCGATCCTGAAACACACGGGGAGCCAATGCAGCGATTTTAGAACTGGTGTAATGTGTTCCCGCCCCCTGGTCTTCGTCAGCACACGAGCTGCTGAGTTCTGGAGTAGTTGTAGATTAGAAATGGTCTTTTTGGGAAGAGAGCAGGGCATTACAGAGTCGAAACGACAGGAGATAAAAGCATGCATCAGCACCTCCGTGTTAGCCTGAGAGAGAAACGGGCGGACTCTGGCTATATTCTTCAGATGATAAAAACCTAATCTTTGTCACATTTTTGATATGAGGAATAAAATTAAGCTCAGAGTCAAAAATTACTCCCAGGTTCTTTACACATTGTGCAGGTTTCAGATCCTGTAGTTTTAGTAAAAGTTTCTCTCTCTTGCCTTCAGGACCAATAACTAAGACCTCAGTTTTGTTCTGGTTGAGCTGTAGGAAATTCTCTGCCATCCATGTCTTAATATCTAAAATACAGTTAAAAAGTGCATCAATTGGTCCTGTGTCATCAGGAGACACACCGATGTACAGCTGTGTATCATCTGCAAAACTGTGGAAGCCTGATGCTGTGTCTCCTAATGACGTCCCCAAGGGGAAGCATATACAGATCAAAAAGAATTGGACCTTAGATTGACCCTTGGGGCACCCCACACTTAATTTTATGCATTCTAGCATGTATCCATACTTACAAAGAAACATTGATCTGTAAAAAGCTCCACATACTCATTCACTTCAGCACTGTATAAGTCTGCTTTGGTCTCAACCGAACATGCAGTTACAAACCTGAAGAGCATAAAGGGCTGTTCAGTCTCCTGGCAACTTATTACTGTGAACAGTGTGGCACTGCCCTCATGGACAACTACTTGATGAACGCTTCAGTCCAGGATTCTGAAAAGCTCCGAGGTGAATGCACCCAAGACTGAAGTACTCTCCACTTAAGGGTGATGGCATTCTTGCACTAATCTCTACAAATATACTAAAACTGGTGTATATATAAATGTAATGCATACATGTAATTCTTCCTTAAGTCTAAAATTGATTTTTCTCGACATGCTTTGATTGAAAAGAACACTGGCAATCATTGTACGTATTATTTTTTTACAGTGCGCCACCATGCAACCATACAGCCATGGTTGAATAAATCATGGTAGAGCAGAGGGTGAATTGCAGTGAATTGTCATCTGTCACAATTATGCCTTGTTTGCAAATTGCATCATTTAAAACTCTTCTCTGGCGGTGAAGAGTCTTAAAAAAGGTATGAGATCAGACTATTTCTTTCTGTCTCTTTTTAAAATTAGGGATATGAGGGTAAAAACGCTGGATATACAAGGGAGAAAAGTGGTCTTTTTTCTCCCTTGTATATCTCTATCACACATGCACACTCCTACAGATGGCATGTGAAAGTTGAAAGGGCAGTGACATTGGTAGCTAATTGGTGGCTTGCCTCATTAGCCGCCCAGTCTCCATCTCTGGCCCCAGCCATTATCCCTCCCAGGACCACACCAAGGTTGTGTCTCCATGACTACATCCCTCTGAAAAACCCACATGGTCAGGTCTCTCTACTGAACACTGCAGTGTACATTGAGACGTAGGACATATCATATCGTTAGGATTTTCTCAGATATGCCTAAAATTGTGTTCTTCACAATTATTTAAAAAAACTGATGTAAAATGCTGTTGATTGGAGTGTGGAGAAAATTACACATTCGTAGTTGCTTCAGATTATAGGATGAATGGAAATACATGGTTCTCACACTTGATTCATTCGCTGGTGCCACTTGCCCTTTATCATCCCTACTAATTGTTTATCACTTCAGACCCAGCCCACCCCATCTGCCCTAAGAAAACCCCAACCTGTCCTGTCTTCCCTAGTCACAGTACCAACTGCGTCCTCTAGCTCACCTGTCCCCACTTCCCTCATTAGCTCCTCTGTATATATTGTAAACCAGTCGACCTCCAATTCCCCTCTGACAGGGTGTCAATTATGTCATCCCAGCCTTGACTGGTTTTGACCTCCAACATACTATAGACCCCTTTGTGCTTGTTACAGACGTCTGCCTGCCTAATGACTTGTCCCCTCGGCTAATCCCTTACCTGTTCTTGGCTTGCATTGCCTTTCATAGAGGTGAACCCTTTGTTACTGAGTCTTTGAGTTGCTGCATTTTCCCTGGCCCGTGACAAATGAATCTAAATCTACTGTGGTAACTGGAGCATTTCATATGCTATTAGAAGCACAAACGTCTATGTTGATTTTTTTTTTCCTTCTAAGTGTGTCTTTTTTTTATTTTTTGCCATTTTTATTTTGGGTAATTTTGAAGTACCCCTGTAAATCAGTCCTGTACTACATTAGCTTCAACAACTAAAGCCAAAGAAAACATTTGGTGATCTGCTCCTTGTTATGAAGTACAGCTTTGTGTTGAAAAACAGAACAAAGTTCCATTAGCAAACTGTAATGACATTCTGAAGCTGAGGACGGGTCCTGCAGGGTAAATGCCCAGAGCTCAATTAACCTAAGAGTGACCCACGATAATTGCAAGTATTAGTCAAACTGGCTTCGTGCAACAGCTAGAGAATCCATGCCTTTTAGCATGAAATGATTGCCCGTGGAACATATTTACACCTATTCTGTCAGTGGGAATGTGAATTATTTACAGTCAACAACTACTAAAAGGGATATAAAATCTCACAAGGCCTTCAGTTTTTGATTCATCATTAAATTAATAATAACTCCAGTCCAGGAGTTATTATTAATCCCTTACAAACTCATCCTACGTCAGTCTAATAGGGGCAACCCGACTGCCAAGGAAATCATGTGGAAGACCTGAGATATACTGGCAAGTTTGAACATTCATGTCCTTTCATGTACACAACCCACTGCGTTGTGGACGTTTCTTGCTTCTGCTCTCCATGAGCAGTTCATGCAATACTAGAGGTCTGCACTTGGGGGCAGAATGCAAACCCAGAGTCAAAAATACAACCATATACAAGTAGAGAGACAGAGGAAGTCATTCTTTTGTTTTTGTTGCAGACACAGCCAGACAAAACAACACCAGCATCATTGGGGGTTTTATGTTAAATCGTAAAATCAGTGTCGTCGGGATAGGAGTTTGTCTCATTTTTCCGATGTGGGCGGAAAACACCAGTGTTTTTCATACATCCTCCATGACGTTTGGTGACTTGTATCAGGTTGCTGCCACAGTTCAACACAACCAACACTACACACAGTGAGTGGTTTTATGTATAAAGGCCATAACTGCAGAACACTTTTGTGACAGCTCACTTGTAGTCAACTGTTACACCAAACTACACTAGTGCCTCAAGCGTTCAAGGGAACATTTCATCTCACGTATCCATTGTATATTTCATCAAGGATGTGCTCAACCGACATCCTCAAACAAATGCAGGACACAGCTCTATTGCATTCAAGTATGGATTAGAAACTGCTAGTATACTCCAGGTCTAAGGGGGCAGAACTCACATTCATCCAGGGCTTTGCAGTCTTTTTTCCTCCAGTTATTCCAGTAGAAGCTACAGGATCACCATTTCCTTCACAGTGTTGATCTTTTCCTTGCTAAATTTACGGGAAGCATTGCCTTGAATGTCATGTGAACCTCAGTTTTGTCGATATTCTTCCTTTTTTTTTTTTCCAAGACTGACGCCTTCAGAGTCAGTGGCAGTTCACATCGTCACTTCAAACCTGGACATTTACATTACGCAAAAGCCCAAAATGCAGCGTTAGCAACTGGTTTTGAGTAGTGTTGCCACCCAGAGGATACAATTTTTGCGGTACTCTGTTTTTCCCCATTGTATATTTTGAAGATTTTGTCTCAAAAACCCTGTTATGTTCTTAGAATGACTTTGTTACTAGGGGGGGGGAGTGGAAGCAGGACCCAAATGCAGGAGGTTCAAAAACACAAAAAGGACTTTGATTAAACAAAAATCCAAAACACAAAAATGCAAAAATCCAAAAGGTCAAAAATACAAACTTAACTTATTTGCCTGGATACAATGTAAAGAACACAAGGATGCAAGACCAACATGCAGGGGTAAAGACGTCAGTGGACAGCAAACTGAAAGGGAGTGACAGGACCTATATATACACAGGAACAAATGAGAGGCAGGTGTAAACAATCAGGCTTGACAAGGGGAAGGAAGCAAAGCTGAAAACAACGGAGACAAGACAGACCTTCAAAGTAAAACAGGAAGCACTAGAGATATGGAGAGACGCCAACTTGACAACACACAGAATATACAGAAAAACACAGAAAAACAATCATGGCAGCTCCAGGCCATGACAGTCTTGAGGATTTGTACTTTTTCATCAGTGAATATGTTAATCTGGCCCTGCACCACCACTAACTACCAATGACCCTGGTCTGTCCCAACTCCTCCAAACATGTTATGCCATGCAATGACCAGTTCTGGGCAGCACGGTGGCTTGGTGGTCAGCACTGTTGCCTTACAGCTAGAAGGTTCCTGGTTCAATCAGGGGCCTTTCTGTGTGTTTACATGTTCTCCCCATGCTTGTGTGGGTTTCCCCGAGTACTGTGGCTTCCTCCCACAGTCCAAAGACATGCATGTTAGGTGGTTCTAAATTGCCTGTAGGAGTGATTGTGAGCATGCATTGTTCGTCTATGTGTGGCCCAGCAATGGACTGGCAACCTGTCTAGGGTCTACCTGTGCCTTTCGCCCAAAGAGAGCTGGGATAGGCTCCAGCAGATCACAGTGACCCTGCAGAGGATTAAACAGGCATAGATAATAGATGGATGGATAACCAGTTCTAATATTAGGGTAGTGTTGGTTCAGTGTTGGAATCAGAGACCAGTTGTCTAAGAGGAGAATGAGTTATACAAGGTTGGGAAAGTATCAAATTGGTAATACATTCACTTTCTCTGGCTTTCAGATATACAGTAATCCCTCACACTTCGCGGTTAAACGGGGCTGTGATGATGTACTGAGACCATGATTGCTGAGACCGCGAAGTGTGGGGGATTACTGTATTATAAAAGCCGCACTGATGGATAATTTGAGCCTTTGATGTGACATCATTAGCAGCTAGTGGCATGATGCCAGCCTCAGCTAAACCTTGTTCTCAGCTCTGAAATGTTTGGAAACTCATTTTATATTGCCAAACAATCAATAAACCTAGAGGACCAGGTAAACAGAACAGATTCAGATATCATAATTAATTTATATCAAAACCCAACTTGGGTCAAGTTGGAAAGCACTTGTACAAAAAATGAAAAATACAGAACTGTGTCTTTGCTGGTATTTTTGAGGGAACGCTGTGATCCCAAATAAATTAAATCCACTCCTTTGTAATGGAACATCTCTGGCTCAGATAGGAAGCTTAACTGAATTTGACGTCACTGCCATAAACAAGACATGTCTGCTCTTCCATCTTCACAACAAATGGCTTCTCTTCTTTTTTTTTTGCTGTCTTCCCCACCAAGTTTGTGCCATCTTCTAGTTGCACTAGAGTCTCATTCATTGATTCCTCAAAGCATAATTTGTTCATCACAGCACAAATTAGCTGTAAAGCACCACCTTCACTTAGAGACACGACTGACTCTTACTGACTGCAGGTGGTGCTTTGCAGATTCAAATGATGGCTGATTTTTCCTATGATATTTAATGGTAAAACATAATACTTTGTGGACATTTTAAAAGATTAAACACTTAAATCTTCCCTTATTGGGAGGAATTTTTGAAAACTCACAGGCCAATTTTCACCAAACTAGCCATGTATGAGGCTCATGAAGGAAATTTATGATTTCATCCCTCACCCCCAAAGCCCCATCTTCTCAGTAAACCTGAAATTTAAATTAGACTTCTTTATAGGCCACTCAGGTGGTCAAAGCTCCAGTTATCTGACTTCTATTTTATCTGGATTTCACTACGCCGATCTGCTCTTCCATCTCATCTTCCCCAATGTGCGATGGAATACATAATTATCTGCCCCTGCTCTGCATGCTTGCATGGTACAGGAGCAAATTTACACAGGGTTAGATTATCTCTTCAGGCTAGGTCTGAGCCCAAGGTAACTGCTAATACCATGGAGTTGACCTTTGACATCACACACTGGGCAGTAAAACTCAGTGCTCTATTATCCTTTCAACTTCATACTTAACAAGAAAAAGTAAAAGAGGACCGGAGCCCACTGATTAGTTTTGCAGCATGTAACTAAGCATGTCTGCCCGGTCGCAACACTGTCATTTGACTTGTTGCCAGGTTCAGGGTTTTCATCTGAATGTCATTTTTTTCTAAGTTTTTATTTAAATAGCTATCTGTGATGCCGGCACTCTCTTCATGTGGGTTCAAACTTAATAAAACTCTCAGTTTGACAAATATGAATGAGAGGGGGCATTTGTCAGCAGCAGGAAAGCAGGAGGTCAGATCAAACTTCCAGATGTGTGCAAGTCAGATCAGGAAATGAGATGTGCTGCTGGGTGATGTCATGCACATTTAGGAGGAGCAATTATCCTCACTGCCTTGTTGCTGCATACTTTTAAGATGTATTTTCAACAGTTGCTTCCTCAGATGAAACAAACTCAAATGGTGATATCAGAACATTATAGAAAAGTAATCATGTGATCCTCACAAGGTCTTAGGATTGAGTTAATACAATCTCAGCTGAACAACAAAAACGTTAAAGGTGGAGTAGGCGATCATTTCAAGAAGCACGTGAAATCAGGGATTAAAATGGTTCCCCAGACATCACAAGATCAAGGACTCTGTCCTCAAAGAAGAGTCGTGTCCCTCTCCCTCCTCAGCCTACTCCACCAACCAAAGACACCCCCCACCCCCAGCTCAGGCCCCACCATCGGTGCCCAGAGCTGTTGGTTCCAGCAGCATTAATGCTGTTGTCCAGGATGTTAGGGGGCTCTGCATTGCTAAAGCCCATATCAACCAGAGGTCCAGGGAGGGAGTGTATTCTTCTAAAATAATGACGTCATACAAATCGTCATACTATAAAGATTCAATAAGAGAGGAATAGTCAGAGTGTTTGATCAGAGAAATCTTATCCATATCCCTTGCAAGAACAGGGCATCCAGTTCAACTCCAGTTAACCTCAAACATGCAGTACTTAATGTCAGATATTTGAGTGACAAATCATTCTTAATTAATAGTTTAATTTCCTCATACAATCTTGATTTTATGTTTTTAACTGAGACATGGCTGGACAAAAACACACTGCAGTCCTGAATGAATCTAGTCCATCTCACTTCACCTTTGTGCCTGAAACACAACAAAACCAGAGGGGTGGTGGTGTTTGTACCATATTTAGGGACAATATACTCACACACAAATGATCATTTGGGGTTTTTTCATTGTTTGAATGTGTCATTCAAAATGGACATGAAACAATCTTCCATTCTCTATACCACCATTTACAAACCAGCACAGAATTATTTATTGATGCTTTTACTGAACTACTTTCAGTTGTTTGCACTGATTTTGACTGTTTGGTCATAACAGGGGACTTGAATGTGCATGTAGATGTAACCCATGACAAACAAGGAAAATAACATACTGCTGTCCTTAAAAATGTTCAGTCTAACTCAGCATGTGACTGAGCCCACCCACAAAAGGGGGCACACTTTAGATCTACTTATCTCAAAGGGTGTTGCTTTTACAAACATGGATGTCGTCGATGTTGCTTTATCTGATCATTTTTGTGTTTTCTTTTACCTGTCTGTTTCACCCAAGCTAGCAGTTGCGTCTGGGGTTGTTCAGGGAAGACTCATAAATGGCAGCACAGAGACACAGTTTATGGAAGTGATTAAGTTAGAAAATACCCCAGGCTCTAATGTTGATGATGTGTTGAACTCTTATATACCAAGTGTTTTAAAAGTTTTGGATATCATTGCTCCTGTCAAGGTTAGAATGGTTAAAAGTAGGCAAAAGGCACCATGGGGAAGAGAAGACTTAGTCAGGGCTCAGAAAAGAGAGTGCCGGAGAACCAAACGGAAATGGCGCATGTCAAAGCTCCAAGTCCATTATGAGATTTACAAAGAGAAGTTGTGTGTGTTCAACCAAACATTGCATAGAATAAGTGAGTGTTATTTTTCTAAAATCATCGAAAACTGCAGTAACAACTCTCATGCCCTTTTTTGCTACAGTAAACAGATTGACAAACCCTCCGGTTTCACTGCCTTGAGAACTCATTTCTACATCTAAGTGGAGTGTGTTTGCAATATTCTTTAATGACAAAGTTCAAAGTATTAAAAATTCAATAATTTCCACAACACAAACAACTGTTCTGCAGCCAACTAGACACCTAGAGCTGTCACATTTCACACCTGGAACTGACGACACAGTCAAAGAGATCTTCTGCAGTCTGAGTCCATCAACGTGCACCTTGATGAATTGCCCACTCGATTTCTAAAGTCTTTCCAGTTTGTTACCACAACTCACTGATCTAACCAACATCTCACTTCAGACTAGAACATTCCCAGAGGCCTTAAAAAGTACTGTCATTAAGCCTTGTCTAAAGAAGAGCTGTCTTGATGCCACAGTGCTGAAGAACTACAGGCCTCATATCAAACCTGCCATTCCTTGGCAAAGTCCTAAAAAATGTTGTGTATCAACAACTTACTGACTTTCTCCTGTCCTAACAATGTTTTTGATACTTTTCAATCAGGCTTCAGGCCCCACCACAGCACTGAGACAGCCCTGATCAAGGTGACAAACGATATTCGCCTCAACACAGATGCAGGCAAAGTCTCAGTCTCAGTTCTGCTGGACCTAATCGCTGCCTTTGACACAGTTGACCATGCGATCTTATTACAGAGATTAGAAGACTGGGTGGGAATCTCTGAAAATGCTTTAAACTGGCTCATGTCCTATCTCAGGGACAAGAGATACTTTGTTGAAATTGGTAACTGTGTCTCAGGCCATGACCTGTGGTGTTACCCAAAGGTCAATCCTGGGACACCTATTGTTTAATCTGTACATACTTCCATTAGGCCAGATAATACGCACCTATAATATGTCCTACCACAACTTTTCAGATTATTCTCAGATCTGTGCCATTGACAGCAGGAGAACATAGGCCTGTAGATTCATTGTGTCACTGCATCGAACAGATCAGTGTATGGATGCAATACAACGTTCTCCAGCGAAACTCAGACAAAACTGAAGTCGTTGTCTGTGGCAACACAGAAACAAAGAGAAAGCGTTATCAATCACCTTGAGACTCTCTCTCTAGAATCTAAAAATCAGGTCAGAAATTTCAGGGGTAATATTGGATTCAGACTTGAACTTTAACAGCCACAATTAAAGCAATAACATCAGTGGCTTTTTACCATCTAAAAAACATTGCCAGAATCAAAGGAAATAGTGTCTAAACCAGATTTAGAAAGACTAATCCATGCGTTCGTCTCCACCAGGTTAGACTACTGTGACGACCTGCTCACTGGGCTCTAAACCGAGCTGTAAGACAGGCTGCAGTACATCCAGAACACTGTTGCATGAGTCCTGACTACAACCAGGAAATACAACCATATTAGTCCAGTTCCTGAGGTCTCTGGCTTCCTGTCCCTCAGAGAATAGACTTTAAAACAGCTCTACTTTTGTACAAGTCTCTTCATGGTCTAGGCCCAAAGTACATCTCTGACATGTTAGAGCCATATGAACCAACCTCTGAGAACCTCAAAGAGTGGTCTCCTGCTGGTGCCCAGAGTCAGGACTAAACAAGGTGAAGCTCCGTTTCAGTTTTGTGCTCCTAAATTCTGGAGAGAAGACTTCCAGAAGACATCATCTTCCAGAAGATGTGAGACAGGCCTCAACTCTGACAATGTTCAGATCCAGGCTGAAAACATTTCTGTTTAGATATGCATATGACGACTGAAAGGATTTTATCTGCACTCTTCACTTTCAATTCATTTTTAATTCAATTTATTACGGATTTTATCTGCACTCTTTATTTTTAATATATTTTTAATTTAATTCATTAATGATTTTTTTTATGCTTTTGTGATTTATGGAATGATTCTGTTTGCCTTCTTGTGATTTTATGCATCTGTAAAGCACTTTGAATTGCCTTGTGTACAAATTGTGCTCTACAAATAAACTTGCCTTGCCTTGCCATTTTGGTTTGTTTTATTGGTTAAGACTATATTTATATTTTGATGATGAATAACTAAAATGCATTCCAAGATTAATATAAAAAATCATTGGTGACATCCCATTCCTAATCAATATGACGTGAGCTAGAACAGCTTCAACTCTTCTGAGAAGGCTGTCCACAAGGTTAAGGAGTGTTTTTATTGGGATTTTTGACCTATTCTTCCAGAAGCGCATTTATAAGGTCACACACTGATTGTTGGCTGAGAAGGCCTGGCTCTCAGTCTCCTGCTCTGATTCATCCCAAAGGTTCTGTCGGGTTGAGGTCAGGACTTAACTTGACTGTGCAGGCCAGACAAGTTCATCCACACCAGACTCTTCCATCCATGTCTTTATGGACCTTGCTTTGTGCACTGGTGCACAGTCATGTTGGAAGAGGAAGGGTCCAGCTCCAAACTGGTCCCACAAAGTCTGGAGCATGGAATTGTCCAAAATGTCTTGGTATGCTGAAGCATCCAGAGTTCCTTTCACTGGAACTAAGGGGCCAAGCCCAGCTCCTGAAAAACAACCCCACACCATAATCCCCCCTCCACCAAACTTTACACTTGGCACAATGCAGTCAGACAAGTACCGTTCTCCTGGCAACCACCAAACCCAGACTCTTCCATTCAGATTGCCAGATGGAGAAGCGTGATTCGTCATTCCAGAGAACGTTCCTCCACTGCTCTAGAGTCCAGTGGCAGCGTGCTGCAATGCTTTGCATTACACTTGATGATGTATGGCTTGGATGCAGCTGCTCCACCATGGAAACCCATTCATGAAGCTCTCTGTTCCCTGTTGTTGAGCTAATCTGAAGACCACGTGAAGTTTGGAGGTCTGTAGTGATTGACTCTGCAGAAAGTTGGTGACCTTCTTCGGACTATGAGCTTCAGCATCCACTGACCCCGCTCCATCAGTTTACGTGGCCTCCCACTTTGTGGCCGAGTTGCTGTTGTTCCCAAAAACTTTCAGTTCCTTATAATACAAGCTGACAGTTGACTGTGGAATATTTAGGAGTGAGGAAATTTCACGACTGGATTCGTTGCACAGATGGTATCCTATCACAGTTCCACGCTGGAATTCACTGAGCTCCTGAGAGCGACCCATTCATTTCACAAATGTTTGTAGAAACAGTCTGCAGGCCTAGGTGCTTAATTTTATACACCTGTGGCCATAGAAGTGATTGGAACACCTGATTCTGATAATTTGAATGGGTGATCAAATACTTTTGGCAATATAGTGTATACGGTACACAGTTTGTGCATTTGCATATTTTTCCACAAAGAACAGCATATCATTAGTGAGCTACCCAAATAGATCACGAGCAGAAAGACAACAGAAAATTGCAGGCGATGTGATCATGCAGCGTGACGTTTACCAGAGTAAGGCGCATGTTAATGTGTTCCGGAGATTCAGTGAAATCTACCAGAAAACCAGGACCTTTGACAAAATAGTATCAAACGGGTTTGACCTATGGAACCAAACAGATTCACCATACTCCACCCTTCCCCTCTCCCATAAATGATCCAATCAAGAGCCTAAAATGTTATCATGTAGCGACATGTCACAGGTGAACATTTAATAAGACAAATATGGGATTTTATTCGTGGCTGCACATGACACATTTCTGCAAGGGTTGATTATAGCTAAGACGACTTTTTCCTTCAGCTAGAAGATTCTAGGGAGGACAGAACAGTGACTTTTCACAGAGTTCATCTCTTTGCATTAGAAACACAACAATTACATTGTCTAATCCCAGTAAAATGAAAAAGGGAAAAAAAAACTGGCATCTGCTTATGTGAGCACAAGGGAGCAAGAAGATAATCTCCACTTAAAATTGTAAAAAAAAAAAAAAAAGTTAATACCTTGATAAAGGTTCTTCTTTGCCTTCATTTTTTACTCTTCTCAAGTGCAGTACTTTCTGTTTTTTTTATATTTTGACTACTGAAGGGAGGAATGTTTCGTAAATCTCTACAAACATTATGTAAATATTTTCATATTACTGCTCTAACACCTGGTACCTTGGTACCTAATCAGAAAAACAAAATGCAAAACAACTGTGACTACTGCAAAAATCCAACCTATACTTCTTTCTGTGAACCAGCAAATCCTTCACCAAGAAATGAAGCACGTTTAAAGATTTAAGTTTATTGGGGGGAAAAAAATGATGTATTTGTTGTTTGACCTTCATCCTACATACTTTAGCAAAAATATTTTTAAAAATGTCAGAAGAAAAATTATTTTTTTATTCAACTTTTTGACGCAACATCCTCTGTGGTCTGCAGAGAATATTCACTGTGCTCAAATGTCTCATTCAATCACTTTTTTTTCTCAGGGTGAGGTTCATGAGCGCGCATGAATCCCCAAAATATCTGTCGGCAACAGTGATTTATCACAGAGCCACCGCCATCGTGCAGACAAACAGCAAAATTTAAGCTTCAGCAGTTGTCTAAAGGCGGTGTGTGTGTGTGTATCTGTGTGAGCGTGTATTTTTGGCAGACAAACATGCATACATAAGCATGGAGTTGAACTCTCAGGGGAAACACACTGCAAGGTCTCACAGCAGGTGAATTTTCATTATTGTGATTTTTTTTTTGTATTATTTTTCTTCAGAGGAAGGTAGGTAGTCTTGGTGGCCCTTCCAACTGATTAGTTTTGATATTCTGTACAGTGAAGAGAAACAGGAACATGACCGGAGCAGTGACCTTGCATCTTGGTCCTCAAACCCCACAGATGTTTTGTATTCAGTCTACTCGGTTAGAGACTGATTTACACCTGGAAACCCAAGTTACCATAATTAACTGTAATCAACAGCAGGTGGGAGAGAAAATCAGTAGAGAGGTGGGTGAATTTCCAGGATATGAAAACACTGGATTGGACAGAGTAAGTAAGTAAAAACTGGGAGTAAGTCAGAACTGCAATAAAATAAACCAGCAGCAAGTCGTGATAGTATATTGCTGAAGTTAAAGCTGGATAAGAGAAATCTTTCATCCTGATAGACTCGATATTACTGTATATTACAGCTTGAATATGGATGCATTTAAAACAGACTCAAATATAACAGGACATACCACATTGTATGTCCTGTTATCTTCATCCTTCTAATAACCAAGCAGTCAACAGTTCCCACAACAGAATTACCAGGAACCGAATAGATTTCATTAGAATTTATTGCAATAATATATTTAAAAAAAATCTAATTTTTACTACAGCTAAATTAAAAAGCAAAAACATTTTGAAGACAACCTAATTGTAAATGCATTTTATTTCTTATCATTATAATGAGGAAATGTTAATTAACATGGTTACAAACACTGAGGGTATCACTAACACTGTCACTCATGAAGGCTGCTCTGACAGCCCCTAGGGGAAGATCTGGGAAAGTCTGTGGCCTGGTTTGATACTGGAAAAATAAATGAATAAATAATCACTAACTTAGATAAGAGGGCCTTTCTGTGTGGAGTTTGCATGTTCACCCCGTGCTTGCGTGGGTTTCCTCCGGGTACTCCGGCTTCCTCTCTTGTGCAGTCCAAAGACATGCATGTTAGGATTAATTGGTGGTTGACTGATTTCATGGCCCAGGGTACGATATTGTGTGTCGTTTTTGAGCCTTTGGCGATATTAAATTTAGCCTAATAATGGAGCCTACCCAAGTACGGTGAAAATGGTGCTATCTTTATCCACTAGGTGACAGCAACAGTTGTAATGTTGTATTTGGGGCTTTTTGCAGACATGACCACTTCCAGTATATAAAGCAAGAAGCCTAAACAAGCAATACAAATCATTCATTTTACATAATTTTCTACCTTCAAATAACCATAGTGTACAACTGTGATGCTGCAAAGTGTACATCACCACATTCCAAAGCACAGAAGCTACACATCTATCCCTTCATGACTGATGTGATGTAAGATGTAAAGTGCCTGAAAGATCTCTCTGTGCAGAGAAGATGGAAGATGGAAGGCACTGACTCAGCATGAGAGGAAAGATAAGACAGGGAAGGATGCCAACGTGCTGAACTTCACAAGAAATTCAGGCTATAATCATATCATGTCCACAGGGAAAATTTCAGCATTGATGGCAGCATGAGTGGTGATCCTGTCTACTTTGCCTGGAATAATTTGAGAAAGCCACTAGCATGGGGAAAAGACTGGAAAGGCACAGATCTACAACACATGAGATGAAGTGAGTGCTGCCACCTTGCACGTCATGTTCCACAATACTCAGGTAGCTTCTACTGGCTATACTGTGGTGTCCCTGACAGTTGGCTTTGATTAAAATATAATATCATGCCATAGAGTGAATAAGTATTGGGTTTTTTGGGGGGGGGTTTTTTGGCAACTGTGAAATCATTAATTTCACAGAGGCTTTACTGACACAGCAGGGTTAGTGCTTACATTGAAAAGTACATCTGGTCTCCAAAGGATTTAAATGCAGATAAACTTAAAACTCTTCTTGTTCCAACACTGCATTCAGGTTCAACTTCCAGTTTAGCTCCAGGTCAACCTTAAAATGTTGTGGTTTAGGTCATACCGTGTTAAACTGGACCTACGTTAGTCCCAGGCTAACTGACAGTGTAATTGGCCCATCATGTTTATTGTTCCATGTCCCAGTAACCAGTTTCGTCAGCCGAGGGTCGGCACGCCAAGGCCCACGCTTTCGGCTGCCACCCATACCACAAAGCACCCGACTCCTATGACCCTCCCTGCGGGTGGTGGGCCCACAGGGAGGACCGGGCTTGGTTAGCTTGTGGGACTCCGGAATCAGCAGACAGGTATCGGCAGGCCAAGCGGGCGGCGGCTTAGGTGGTCTCTGAGGCGAAAACTCTGGTGTGGGAGGAGTTCGGTGAGGCCATGAAAAAAAAGACTTTCGATCGGCTCCTCGGAGATTCTGGCAAACCGTCAGGCGGCTCAGGCGGGGAAAGCAGTGCTTCACCAACACTGTGTATAGTGGGGATGGGGTGCTGCTGACCTCGACCGGAGATGTCGTTCGGCGGTGGAAGGAATACTTCGAGGACCTTCTCAATCCCACCAACATGTCTTCCGTTGAGGATGCTGAGCCTGTGGACTTAGAGGTGGACTCGTTCATTACCAGAGCCGAGGTCGCTGAGGTAGTTAAGAAGCTGCACAGTGGCCGGGCTCCGGGGGTGGACGAGATCCGCCCTGATTTCCTAAAGGCTCTGGATGTTGTAGGATTGTCTTGGTTGACACGTCTCTGCAACATCGCATGGAAATCGGGGGCAGTACCTCTGGATTGGCAGACCGGGGTGGTGGTTCCCCTTTTTAAGAAGGGGGACCGGAGGGTGTGTTCCAATTACAGGGGAATCACACTCCTCAGCCTCCCTGGTATGGTCTATGCAGGGGTGCTGGAGAAGAGAGTTCGATCGATTGTCGAATCCAGGATTCAGGAGGAACAATGTGGTTTCCGTCCTGGTCGTGGAACACTGTACCAGCTCTATACCCTCACTAGGGTCCTGGAGGGAACATGGGAATTTGCCCAACCAGTCCACATGTGTTTTGTGGACTTGGAGAAGGCATTTGACCGTGTCCCTCGGGGGGTCCTGTGGGGGGTACTCCAGGAGTATGGGGTGCTGGGCCCGTTGTTACGGGCCGTCCAGTCCCTGTACAAATGGAGTGGGAGCTTGGTCCGCATTGCCGGTTGTAAGTCGGATTCGTTTTCGGTGGGAGTTGGACTCCGCCAGGGCTGCCCTTTGTCACCGGTTCTGTTCATAACATTTATGGACAGAATTTCTAGGCGCAGCCATGGAGCGGAAGGGTTCCGGTTCGGTGGTATCGGGATCTCGTCTCTGCTGTTTGCAGATGACGTGGTCCTGTTGGCGCCATCGAGTGGGGATCTGCAGCTCTCACTGGAGCGGTTCGCAGCCGAGTGTGAAGCGGCAGGGATGAGAATCAGCACCTCCAAATCTGAGACCATGGTCCTCAGTCGGAAAAGGGTAGAATGCCTCCTCCGGGTCGGGAGTGAGGTTCTGCCTCAAGTGGAGGAGTTTAAGTATCTCGGGGTCTTGTTCACGAGTGATGGGAGAAAGGAGTGGGAGATCGACAGACGGATTGGTGCGGCGTCTGCTGTGGTGCGGGCTCTGTACCGGTCCGTTGTGGTGAGGAGAGAGCTGAGCCAAAAGGCAAGGCTCTCTGTTTACTGGTCGATCTTTGTTCCAACCCTCACCTATGGTCATGAACTGTGGGTAGTGACTGAAAGAATGAGATCGCGGATACAAGCGGCGGAAATGAGCTTTCTCCGCAGGGTGGCTGGACTCTCCCTTAGAGATAGGGTGAGAAGTTCGGTCATTCGGGAGAGACTCAGAGTAGAGCCGCTGCTCCTTCACATCGAGAGGAGCCAGTTGAGGTGGTTCATCTGGCTAGGATGCCCCCCGGACGCCTCCCTGGGGAGGTGTTTCGGGCATGTCCAACTGGGAGAAGACCACGGGGAAGACCCAGGACCCGCTGGAGAGATTATATCTCTCAGCTGGCCTGGGAGCGCCTCGGGATTCTCCCAGAGGAGCTGGTGGAAGCGGCCGGGGGGAGGGAGGTCTGGGCCTCTCAGCTGAAGCTACTGCCCCCGCAACCCGATTCCGGACCAAGCGGGAGTTAATGGATGGATAGATGGATGTTTATTGTTAATTTATGTATTAATTCTTAAAGGTAGAGTCAGGGATTCCTGGATTATGATGTTAGAAACAAAACATCAATAAGACACAGAGCTAGCTCCTCCCTCCCCCTGCCTCCAATGCTCCCTGAGATAACAGAGACCATCATAAACTCTGCCAGCGCCCCAGTTCTTTAGCACAAACCCTACCTCTATCTCTGGGAAATCTTTGTTTTAGTTTTGGGAGGAGGTTGCATCCACTCTGTTTAGTTTATGGAGCCAAGGCTGTGTAGGAAAATGGGATTTTTTTTAATTATTTATTTATTTATTTTACAGTGTGCTCACAAGATGGGCAGCTGGAGGATGGTGAGTGCTCTGGGTTAGCAATCACGTCCCTTATTCTATCTTTAATCAGACTATTTGATTATACAGTCTTTGTGAGAGTTGAGTGATTTGTACAGTGTGTCACACCTGTGCCATCCACCACCTCCTCCCAAGAACAGATTGAATGTTGTATTACTTAACCGACTCAACACCCTACTTTTGGATAATGAGTCAGTGGGGACATGCATAATCCAGCTGGCAGTGGTCGCAGTAACAAGTTGTCAATGAACAGTTTCATCAGACTTTGTCAGGTAAAGATGTCAAGTGAAGTCCGAACTCAGTTAATTATTAATAAATGTTCTTCCATATTTTTACATGAAAACAGAGCAGTTTATTTTTTTGAATGCTTTGAATTTCTTGAATTTTGACAAAACAAATCAGTCCTTTCACATTGCAACAGGATGGCATGATGAACGTTCTAATGAAAACTATTCTCCAAACCTTCCTGCTGTGCTCCATCATTGCTGTCACTGGAAGGACATAACATTTCAGAGTTGTGTCGTTGCCACTATTTTTTTAGTAGTATGTGTTAACTCTAAATAATAATGCCTTCTGCAATATCAATTAAGTGATGGGAAGCTCAGTTACCAGTTTCTTAGCAACAGCAATGGCTGTGTATTATAGAACCATTAGCTCCCAAACAAAAGGGTTGAATATAAGCTGTTTTTAATCACTGGCCCTGAATCAAACTCTACTTTAATGTTTGCCTGAGAAAATTAGATCCTTAACTGAATGTATGTGTGTGTGTGCAAATGTTCTGTCCTTTGAAATAATGAATCTTGTATATTGAAATAGCTTTACCATAGCGTTGCCGGCGAGACTGTGCTCAGCTCGCTGGTTTATTTGATCTTTTGACATCACATAACTCCGATGTTCTGTTGCAAGTTGATTTGAGAGCTGAACGACAGCAATCTCCCAGAACAAACCTCGTGATCATCACAATGGCAGTTATCCAAGAGAGAGTCTTGAATGTGAAGAGTTGAACTGTGCCAGGCCCTGACATGATACACTTTAACTGGCTCCATTAATGTCTCACAGCACAAATGAACCAGCTGTTAATAGATGGGACTCTCCAACAGTGGGCAACACAAGGCCAGACCATCCTGATCATAAAAGATGCCCAGAAGGGGACAGTTTCATCCAACTCACAGTGTATGACTGATACACAACACGAAAGTTACTATAAGGCATCATAGTGGCCAAGATAAGTAAGCAGATGGCTCCATGCAAGGCAAGTTTATTTGTAGAGCACAATTCATACACAAGGCAATTTAAAGTGCTTTGCGGATGCATAAAATCACAAGAAGGCAAATAGTAATTCCACAAATCATAGGAGCATAAAAAATAATGATTAATAAATTGAATTAAAATTAACTTAAAAAGAAGAATAAATTAAATTATAAATGAATTAAAAATGAAGAGTGCAGATAAAATCCTTTCAGTTGTCATATACACATCTAAACAGAACTGTTTTCAGCCTGGATTTGAACATTGTCAGAGTTGAGGCCTGTCTCACTTCTTCTGGAAGACTGGTCCAGATTTTAGGAGCATTAAAACTGAAATGCAGCTTCACCTTGTTTAGTCCTGACTCTGGACACCAGCAGGAGACCACTACCTGAGGTTCTCAGAGTCCGGGTTGGTTCATATGGCTCTAACATGTCAGAGATGTACACTGGTACGTTAACTTACGAAATTAATTCGTTCTGAAAGTCGTTTCATAAACATAAATTTTCGTGATAAGAAACGCATTTAACCCTATAAATGGCCTAATCCGTACCAAGGTGCCCAAAAGTACGACGCTGAAGTTAGCATCCGATTCGCCAGCCTCCGATTCAGCAGGCTCCAGGTAAAAAACTACTATACCTAGACTTCTCAAATCTGGACTAGATTAATCTACAGACCCTGGAGAATCATTATAACTCAGTGTCTGATCTGTGAAACATTTATTCGATTTGTGAAAATACAATAAAGGCAGAGTTCACCGCCAGCCTCCGATTCGCCACTTAAAGAGAACGTTAAGGGGAGATGAAAACAGCGTCCAGCCTCCTATTCAGCAGGCTCCAGGTAAAAAACCACAATACCTAGACTTCTCAAATCTGGACTAGATTAATCTACAGACCCTGGAGAATCATTATAACTCAGTGTCTGATCTGTGAAACCATTATTCGATGGTTTCAGACACTGTGTTATAATGATTCTCCAGGGTCTGTAAATTAATCTAGTCCAGATTTGAGAAGTCTAGGTATAGTGGTTTTTGATGTGGACCAGGTCTAATGTGGTCTTTATGCTAAAAAAAACAGCGAAGTCCGTCTTTATTACATTTCCACAAATCGAATAATGGTTTCACAGATCAGACACTGAGTTATAATGATTCTCCAGGGTCTGTAGATTAATCTAGTCCAGATTTGAGAAGTCTAGGTATAATTGTTTTTGACCTGGAGCCTGCTGAATAGGAGGCTGGCGAATCGGAGGCTGGCGAATCGGATGCTAACTTCAGCGTCGTCCCAAAAGTTGGACATAATTTTTTATAAGTTATAAATAATACATGAAATGATATAAAAACCTGTAAGAAATATGTGTTAGAATTAGATTATTGCACAATTATACTAATGTAAAGAATAAAGAACAAAGAATAAAGTACATTAAAGAATAAAAATTGTGCGTTTACCTGGGTTGTTGGGTTACGCTCATACAGACAATGGCCCTTCCTAGCCAATGGGATGCCAGGAAGATGCTGAGCAATAGCCAATGGCAGAGCAGCTCGGACGCACAGCTTTCAAACCAAGATACAGGAGCCAACAAGTATGTTAACGTTCGGTGGACTCTGGGAGCTGCGAGTAGCAGCGCGTATTTCATATTTTTTTCAATATTTTTCCGAAAAGGCCTTTCGTTAGCTGGAAATTTCATTAATAGATATGTTCGTAAGTAGAGGTACCACTTTGGGGCTAGACCATGAAGAGACTTGTACACAAGCAAAGCTGTTTTAAAGTCTATTCTCTGAGGGACAGGAAGTGCAGAGACCTCAGGACTGGACTAATATGGTTGTATTTCCTGGTTCTAGTCAGGACTCGTGCAGCAGCGTTCTGGATGTACTGCAGCTGTCTTACAGTGAGCAGGCCGTTACAGTAGTCCTAACCTGGTGGAGACGAACACATGGATTAAGTCTTTCTAAATCTGGTTTAGACACTATTCCTTTGATTCTGGCAATGTGTTTTAGATGGTAAAAAGCTGCTGATGTTATTGCTTTAATGTGGCTGTTAAAGTTCAAGTCTGAATGCATGAGGAACGCCCAGTAGGGAACTGGAAATAAGACCAAAGGAGCCAAGCATCACCTACTGACTGACAGAGCAGTTGCTAAAGACTGAAAGATCAGACGGACCAATCTGTACACCACCTGGACTGACTACAAGAAAGAATGCAACACAGCGTCGCTGACATACATTTAAAAAAAAAAAAAAAACTGTGACTCTCATGCACACGGATGATATCAAGCTCTACGGCAAGAATGAGTGAGACCTTGACTCACTGATCCATCTCACCTGGATGTACAGCAGTGATATCAGAATGTCATTCGAACCGGACAAGTGTATTCTAATGCTATGACAGAGAGGCAAAATGATTGTAGGTGAAGGGGATGAACTAGCACAGTCAGAGTAACAGATGTTTAGAACCGTTGGAAACTCCTTGGATTTTAAAAGTGTAATCTTGGCTCTTGCAGTGTGGTGTCTTGACATCAATTCACCAGAGGATATCAAATATTTAATTGGACTTTCAACAAGCAAACTGGCTCCATGTTGCTTCTAACATTGTATTTCAGGTAGCCTGTGAGTTTCTGTTTTTAAAAAGGAAATGTCCAAATTTTGTCAGCCTCAGAGTTTGATAACATCGTGTATCCAATAACCCCGTCTGACTAAAAACTCCCACTTGCCTAGATTAGTAATTAATTCATAATCGAAGGTGGATTGTTACACCTAGCCTAAGAAACAATATAAACTTCATAATAACTTCAAAATGTCCTTATTTACATATTGTGACTTGTACATTCACTTTGTGTAGAAATAACCAAAAAAAAAAAAAAAAAAAAAAAAAAAACATAAGCAAGAAACTATGTTTTGGCACCAAGCAATTCCAAAATGGTTGTGCATCCCTTTAAAGGAGTTTTTACTGCACATGTTTATCTCTGTATGCTAATTATTACACAATATCTTAAATGGACAGAGAACATAGTTGTTGCCATGATGCATGATACTCCTTGGACACCTATACACTGTGGTGAAAACAGTTTCTCATTGTTTTTCTAATTACTCCTTGTATTTATAGATTTTTCAATAAAACAGTAATTACAGAGTAAAATCCCAGTTGTCCCATTACACGCGCATGTGGCAACACTTTGAGGGATGGTGATATATCACACAGCTGCTAACTTTTAAATATTTTCTTAATGCTTTCTTTATTTATTTATTTATTTATTGCCCCAGGGGCTACATCACTTCTTTTCATCATGATGAGCTTGATGAAGGTATAAACTTGTTTCATCGCTCTTGGATAAGAAATTAGTAGGATCTTTTGTTTTTATTTTTAGATAAATGTGCAAAAGCACATATACACTACATATGTGTGTATCTGACAATGAGTCTATGTTTGCCAGAGTCAAATCTGCTGAAGGTTGATGTGATGTTGTAACTCAACCTGCACCACTTTCCATTCCACAGAAAGCTCAGTAATAAATTAAGGGTCAGGGGCATGTAACCCTTCGCCCCATACCCACCTACGTAGTTTAATTGAACATCTTTATTAACCCTTATTTATTCTCCCCTCTCTCCTCAGATGAAAATTGTTTATGTACCTCTCTTTCAACCCCCGTGCTCTCTTTATGCTTTACTCAGTTTCCAAGGTTCAACATTCAGTCTTTCTCTCTTTACGAAGTCGATTTCTTTCTCACTCCTTTTGTTTGTGCCTTTCACAGCAGGGTGCAGCGAGTACAGCTGGACATTAATCTGCCACTGATGATCCCCACTTGCCAGACAGCTCATGGCTGCTTATCAGGCATTGGGTAAGATTAGGACAGTCACTGGTGCCACAGAGGAGGTTTTAGCAGGAGGCCATGGAAAAGACGAGATGCATCAATAAGCACTCAAAGCCTATTTACTTTGCAAGCAAAAACTGAAATGTCAATATTGTGAGCTCATACTACAATAATACCTTTAATAAATCCTCTGAAAAGATCTATAAAAGCATGCTCTAAACCCTTGCTTTTTATTTTATTAGTCCTTTTGTCATTTTTGTCAATTTATTTGTGTCTATGTGATTGTTGTTGTGTTTGTGTGAGCAGTGACTCCTACATTTGCTTTGTTTCCTAGCAGACAGTATGAAACCAATGCACAACTAGACCCAGAAATATGTAGACAAGGTCAATGTGTTTAACTGGAGACTCTCAGCTTTAGTTTAAGAGGGGTCACAAAAATGCCTAATTTACCTGTTTACAACTTATACCCATTCTCAGCAAAGTACATCTATACCTCTACATTCAAGGGAAATGGAGCAGATTAAAGTTCTGGAGTTGATTTCAGGTATTGAGTTGGTTGCAAGAGAATCAGGCCATAATTAACCTGGAAAAAAAAGTAAATCTTTAATACAGAGAAAAAAACCTTAGGTATAGTCAAATTGGTAGTTAGAACAATATTAAGAAGGAAGAAAGCACTGGTGAACTTAACAACATCAAAGACCTGGAAGAGCACAGAAATTAAGGTGAATGACTGAGCAGTTCTTTCCTTGAAGAGAAGAGAAATCCCTTCACAACATCAATGGATGTCAGGAATACTCTGGAGAAGGCAGGTGTATCACTGTCAAATCCTTCGATGAAGAGATGCATTTAGGAATGTAAACAGAGAGGGTTTACAACAAGGTGGAAAATACTGGTAACATTCAAGAACCGGAAAGCCAGATCAGACTTTATTAGAAAAAATTCCCCCGTGTCCTGGAACCAGATTCTTTGGACGGATGAAACCAAGGTAACCTTATATCAGGATAATGGTAACAGAAAAGTATGTAAAAGGAAAGGAGTGGATCATGATCCAAAGAATACCGCATTATATGTCAAACATGATGGAGTATTATTATGACATGGGCATTTATGACTGCAAGCGGAACAGACTTCTCGCTGTTTATTGATAATGTGACCAAAGCCAGATGAATTCAGAGAAGTATAGAGCTCTACTCTCCTCACATTCTGCCGTCCTGATAGGACAGCTCTGAAAATGCAGATGCAAAATGATGCAACATTACTGCAAAAGTAATTCAAGACTTTTCAACAGTAAAGAAATTGTCTTCACTTGATCTCAACCCTACAGATCACGTTCTTCAGTTTGTGAAGACATAGCTGAAGGCAGAAAGGCCCACATACAAAAGCTGGCTGCAGTGAAGCCCTGGCAAACATCTCCAGGGAGGAAGCTCACAGCTCTGGGATGTTCACGGACTCCAGACTTCAGGCCCTCCTTGACAACAGGTACTGAAAACTACGGTTGTATTTACAATTATGTAATTTTTCCAAATACGTTTGGCCCCCAGAGAATTGAGGTACTTCGCTTAAAATGACTGTGATTCCTAAGTGGTGAGCATCCTGTTTTTTTGTGAACTCTCTGGAAAGTCTAAACTTTGATCAAATTATTTCAAAGCCATTGTGGTGGTGTATGAAGGCAAAAAATTCTGAAAACTATATCATTGTCCAAATACTTTTGGACCTACCTGCAGTTGATGTTTTGTCTCATTAGATTCATTTTATTCGTTAATATACATATATTTCTGGATTTTAAGCCTGCCGCCATTGACTCATGAGTTTCATCACTGCATCTATAATATTTATTTCCCTAATTTTAAGACCCAGTGAGGAGCAGAAGTCTCCTCAGCAGGAGTTCTGATACATGACATCTTTTTCACACAACTGTACTAACATGATGTGTATTTTTAAATATCTTCAGAGTAGAGCATGATGATCAAGCTTGACATATCCCACA
Organism: Hirundichthys speculiger; assembly: GCA_018398805.1. Taxonomy (NCBI): domain Eukaryota; kingdom Metazoa; phylum Chordata; class Actinopteri; order Beloniformes; family Exocoetidae; genus Hirundichthys; species Hirundichthys speculiger. The sequence continues at coordinate 696,299 of JAGFBZ010000165.1, forward strand.
CGTCAAAGCAGTGACAAATGTCTAGAGCACACAGTTTATCCTTCCGTCTGCCTTTTTCTTCCATTTCCTATCCATCTCTGTTTTTGCTGAACAGCCTCATCTCAGCACTTAACCTCCAATTTGCATAAGTCATTATGGTTGTCAGGACTGAGGGGGCTATAAATTCTGCTAAGTGTTCATCTGTCGTTGGAAGTTAAAAAATTCCCAACCATTTTTTCATATTTCTTTGACAAATGGAGACAGAAAGTGCACCCATCACTGGAACATCATTAATACATTTGATGAGGTAAGCAGTTTTGACTTAATTAATACAGACATACAGTACCTGACTGCAATTGAAAATCTTTTACTGGCCACGTGTAAGCATCCGTCATAACATACAAAAGAAATATTCTTGGATTTTCATACTTTTTGTTCAGTAAAATTCAAACTGGGAATTTTTTTATAAACCCACGGGGATTCTTACTGAATACCCTTTTCCCCCGCCAGCGTCAGTTATAGCAAATGTTTGTCCTGACAAATAAGAAGCAGGGACATCTCTCCCGCCTCATCACTAAACAGAGACATCTCAACATGAAAAAGAAAAAGAAAAAAAAAACCTCAACAGAAGGACTAGATTGATTTTTCCTGCAGCACCCTGAACAGATGTTGAGGTTAAAGTGTTTGTGCAAAGCTGGGGCACTGGAGAGCAGGCTGACTGTGGCTCTCATCTGTCTAGGTGCGCGTGCGTGCGTGGTCGTGCTCGCGGGCGGCTGTCATCGATGCTGCATCAAAGAGTTGAGCTGACATTCCTGGGTCACTGACGACAAACGGGGGAACAGTTGAGACAAGGTGGAAGTGTCTCTTTTTAGTGATAAAACACGGTTGAGGAGGAGCTGACAGACCTTCAAGATGAGGATATCTTCTGCCTGAGCTGATGCAAGAACACAGCTTCGTAGCGTCTTTCATTTTCCAGTTGAGCTGTCAGCATCACACAGACGAGGAGATGCTCTGCAAAACTGAAGCCACCAAAGTTTTGTCATAACGGACAAAACTTGGCTTCAACTCACCGTTTACCCTTAAAACCACCACTTTTACTATAGCTGCAGTCATTACCTTCAGCACATTATCCACAAACTATGCTAAATGATTTGGACATACTGTCACTTGCCTAATTAGGGCACCATCCCTGCAGAGGCTCAAGAAGGAAGAGTAGAAATTCAAGCTCTCTCCTCAACTTCACCAGTTGTGCTTTCTGCACAAAGGGAGCCAAATGCTTAACAATTTTTTTTTTTCTAATTCTCCAAGCTCATCGGCATAAAGTGCATCTCCCAACTTGCTCTCTCCATACTTCCATAATAACAGTCATTATCTTCAGCACACATCTTTATGCTTCATTTAAGCCATTCTTAACGGGGGGAATCTATCACAGAGGTGCTACTCTTCTACGGTCGCACTGACCTCCAGAGGCTCTGATTTATTCCTGGCCATGTCCACAACTCTCTCTTTCACTCTTGTGGTGGGACAAAGCTGCCACAGTGAACCTTTTTAATTATGAAGACTTAATTTAAAACTTCATCAGCCGCAGGTAGTCCCTGAACAGGGTGACACAAGCAGCCGACCGGCTCTTGGTCTTTCCTACAGTCATTTTTAAAACGGAGATGAGAACGTGTGATTAGCGTTGGTAAAGGGCAGTACAGCTCAAAGTTAATTTGTGTTCTTAACTTTATCACAAATAATGATCACAGTTTTGTCACTTTGTTTTGTCATTACTCCACCAACAAATTAAAATCTTGGACCGTGCATCATGTCTGGATCATGCGTATGACAAATTGATGATGCTGCTTAGTGAATCCAGCATCATTATTTTCATTTTGTCCTCTGTTTCTGTGGCCAGTGGAAGCAACAGGATGCTGAAATGAGGGTGAGAAGGTACACACAGCTGCGACTGGACAAATACAAGGACAGCTCTACCATTGACAATACTAGATTCAACCAATTATCCTGTCAGGGACTGTTTTCTGCAAAAGCCAGTATTTTTATACAGCTCAAAAACACAGTAAAAGCAAGTCATCTGTGGCTCCGACAGCAGACTCTGTAAACATATTTTTCTCTCTTCCATACAAGAGGAGAAATAAAAACACAGCTGATAAAAGATTTAATTCTAAGAAGGCTCTCTCTGAAGCTCTGTGCTGCACTAAGAAGCCCACTGCGAAAAGCCTTCAATTAGCAGCATGGCATCATCTTACGTCCAAAGTCACCTTGAAGAATCAAATTATCTCTAAACTTAAATAAAACAATCACTCCCAATAAATCAGAGTTCATTAGCCCTTGAATAATTCCCACTGCCTTTCGTACGTGCCAAAAAAGCTTCCGGTCACCCTTTCCTTTAAGCTCATCCACACCCACACACTTCAAATAGCATGTGTGCAGGGTAAAGATAGACGCCACAGAACAAAAAACAACACTTTACTGTGAATTCTTTTTTTTTTTTTTTTAATTCCTCATCACAAAAAGTACACATTGTTTTGTTCATGTAACTGCATGAAATGCCTTGGTTGTAATCGCATCACCATGAAGTACATTTACAAAATGCTTAAAAAAACCTGTCTGGTTTTACACACCGGAGCAGCTTTATGCCACATAAGAGCCTTCTGCTGACCAATAGGAACAGACAGGGCAAGTCTTAAAGAGACAGAAGCTGAGAAAAAAGACTTTTCAGGCAGAAAGTGGGATGAATCTGTAACTGAGCACAGTATGAGAAGAAATAACATACATTATGAAGATTTACTGTAAGCATAAAAATCTGTTCTATTAAACCCCAAAATAAAATCATGAACCTCTAAACAGATAAATGTGATTTACATATATCGTCTTAATACTGATCAGAATGGCATAAAAATGAAATATCCAGTTGTTTGCTTGTTTTTTTCTTACAGTAAAAATATAATGATAAAAGTCAAACAAGCACATTTTGGAGTTGAGATACTTTTTAAGTCATTATTTAGATTCATTACATTCTAATCTGCATCACTCCCATTATTTAAGATTTAGTTAATAAATTCTTTTTTTTATACGAGCTTATTACTGAGCAGGATCACAGGGCGTTGGACCTTTCAGAGCCGATGTCAGGTGAACATCGAGGCAGATTCACAACAGCTTTGCCAGCAACACGTTTCGGATCTATTCCCTAAAAAAGTAACATTCCTCTTAACAGGCATGGAAAATTTAGTTTCACACTATAAGTAACATTACAAATGTCATGTAGTAATATATAGTGTAACTGTTTTAAAAATCATGCTGAATATTCAGTGGAGGATTTTTAAATTCTGTGAATATATTTAAAAAGAAAATGAAGGCAAAGTGTGGTGCATTTACATGGCATATTTTCAAAACACAGATAATTTAAGGAAGTATTATTTATTTCTTCTCTGAATGAAAATAAATAATTCCCTGCTTGTGTCATGTTGAAGAGCTACAGAGTGATCTGGTGTTTCAGTCTAGGTTACAGCGCTACGTCACTGCAAGCCTCAAAGTCACTCCATCAAGCCCAACAAGTAAATGCCTTTTCCTCAGACAGGACAAACGAAGGAGTTCTGTCGACACTAAAAGCCTTTTCACACTACAGGAACAATCTTCAGCTCGGATGCCCTGACCAAGGTTATATCTGTTCAAAGAGCAAAGGCAAAACAGGTGTAGAGAACCAATATCCAGGGGTCAGCACGGGTCACTCCATCTGAGTGACATTAGGGGTGTGAACTACTCTCAGTCTTCAGCATCTACAAATGTAAAGGCTCTAATGGTTACAGTTGAGCAGTGATTTGTTTTTTTTTAGGATATGAGTCCACCAGATTCATCGTCTCATCTCATCATCAGCCCCAGATATCCTGTAAGTAGCGCTTCTCTTCTCTAAGCTCTGCGAGTTTCTTCATGGCCTCCAGTTGGTCCACATGAAGCTCTGTTTTAATCATCTCCATAAGGGTGTCATTCACGTCTTTAGCCATGTTCTTAGCATCCCTGGGGAATAAAAATGAAGACATATTAGGGAAGGCATTTTAATAAAGAGATATGCTTTATTTAAAAAAAAACAAACATTCAAACAAACAATCGTCTATATGCACTGTAGTGAGTCAATGTTTTGGATGCCACACAACTACAAGAAGTGCAGGCAGTCCTGACTTGTATCCTGGAAGAAAACAGCTGAAATCTCAAGACTGCTGTTGCAGCATATGGCTAGATATTAATCATCTAACAGTTATATTTTCTGTTTCTGAGAAATTCACACAGCTGTGATGCTTCAAAACTAATTTACTCAAAGGTGAGGACAGCAGCCTAATGGTGAGAAACAGCATAAAAGATTGTGATATGTACAACAGTAGATTTATGATGTTGACAGGATTTGGCATGATTTATACTCATGAGTGTTTGTTGTCTGTGTACTGACAGAGATAGTGTAATGGAAAGGGGGAGGCTGGATATAAAAGAACTATAAACAGGACAAATTATTGCATTATACTGATGGCGACAGAAGCCAAAAAACATGATTATGGGATCGGATTTCCCTCAAAAGTAATAATGAAAAAAAGTTTATTAATGTTCAGGTCATACAATCTAAAAAGAATGTATGTATAAAACAACAACAACAAACAAAAAGAAAAAAAAAAAACTTGCAAGCCCACTACTACAAAAGTGCAGATTTTATTTCATTAAAGAATATGAAAAAGAGCATTATGAAAGTTGGATGGACCCTCTTAGGTGAGATGAGACCAAAGTAAATTCGTGCTACTCAATTGGGGTTAGGGCTGAACGGTTTTGGAAAAAAATCTAATTGCGATTTTTTTCCTCAAAATTGCGATTGCGATTTAATATGCGATTATTTTCAAGGTCCTCTTCTCATGTATTTTTCAAACTGTCATAATAAACAATATCAGATTTATTTAAAGTGCAGATTACAACAATAAAGCAAACAAATCTGTGGCTTTACCTCTTCAACATCTAACTTTTCACGTTTCATGAAACATGTGTAACATTTATGTAAACATGTGGACTGCACTTCTTAAACACTCTGAGATTGACAAGACAGTGTATAAATAAATAAATAAAATATACAGATATAAAAAAAAATAAAGCTTACTGATCTCCAGTCAGTAACATCACACAGGAAAATAAAGAAGAACAAAAATATCAGCTCTAACCAATTGGACATTTTCAAAAAAAAAACTTTTTGAACACTAATAGAAATATTATATTTACTCAGTAACAGCAGCACACAACATACTGAAGTGCAAAATGAGTATGGCACTGTTAGCCAGAAAGATTCTTCTGTATAGATCTCAGGAGCTCACAGATTTTTTGCAAGGAAAGGGGGGGGATTCGAGTTGTCTCGCGGGGTTTGTGTTTGTGGCTGTGCACTGTGCCCGACAGAGAGAGAGAAGCGCGGTTCGCGAGGCGGACAGCAGCCAAGTGATGCTTCAAACCTAGCGGTTTGAGTGCGCGTGAGTCTCTAAATCACCAGAAAAAGTCGCTAGATTTGTCGCTAGTCGCTTTTTACAAATTAAGTCGCTAGGGGGGTCTGTAAAGTCGTTAAGTTGGCAACACTGCTTGCCCTGTCTGCTCTGCTCAGCTCAGCTGGGCTCACTCGCAAGTCACGTGACGTCGCCAGATCACGTGACAAGTAATATCGCGGCCTTTGCGGTTAGAAAATCTCATTTTATGATATCGCGAGATTATCGCAAATGCAATTAATCGTTCAGCCCTAATTGGGGTCCAGCACATTTGTTGTGAACCTGGTCAGGACTGTCTCAGTACCTCAGCACATAGTCCAGACAGTAAAGCACAGAGTCGGGAGTGTGATATATGGAGCTAAACGGGTGCCGGAGGTTCTGCTGCAATAGCAGTGATGGAAAGTCATCTTTTAATGTCAAAGGAAAGTAGTGGTTATACCAAAATATCAGCTCACAAGATGCCTTCAACTCCAAAGGCTCCAACTCCTGAAAGTCATGGATTAGCTTCTAGCTTTTAGGACTTGGGGTATTTTAAAGAGAAATCAGAGCAACACAATGATCCAAGCAAATAGCAGCTGAAAAATTGCCTCCCAAGAATGGCAGATCATCTTGCCACTATTTTCTTGAACAAGGGTTAGGGTTACAACTCAGTGTTTTATCAAAAACAGAAAAAGTATTTGGTAGAAAAAAAAAAAAATAAAAAGATCTGATTCTCATTGGTAAAAAGTATACTGACTCTCTTTGCAGTAGGCTCTCACTGTGAGCAAGTATTTTGAATGTAGATCTTACATGATAGTGTTTAATTTTACACGGCTGTCAATATTCTACTCTTTAACATTAAAGTATTCCAGTTATTGATGACTTATTCTGAATCATATTCCACATGGGTGTACTCACTCCTCTTGTACACTTTAGGTGTATCAGTTGGTCTCTCTTGTAAAGCTAATTTATCAAAATAGACCTTATATATACATCAATTATTTGCTTGGAGACTCAGGGTGATTTGCCAAAAGTAGACAGTGAAGAGAGCCTGAGTGCAGAAGAAAAGGTCCAACTAAAACGTTCTCAGTCACAGAGAGCAGTGACAAACTGACACAGGAGCAGCAAGAACATGACACACCAATGCCAGGTGGACACTGGGACAGATATAAAACAGAGTAGAAAAGGGCAAGAAACACTCAGAGTGAATAAAGGTTAATAAAATCTGTGTCAGTCTTACCCGCAGACATAGAGATAGCCATTCTGTCTGAGCAGGATATCAGTGACTCGTTGGCTGTCGAGCAGCAGATTGTGCTGGACATATCTGGGTTTTTCTGCTGAGCTGATGACCTCCTCATCCTCCCTGCCATCTCTAGAGAAGCACACTTTGAGGTGGCTCAGAGTGCCACTGGACACAAAACCCTCAAGCTCCTCCCTGAAAAAACAACAAGATGTCACTAAAATTATTCCTGAGAAACTGGACAAACTGTTCCTCATTTGCAAAAATTAATATATTGGTCTTAAAAGCTAGCAAGAGACATGATTTAAAGATATTAATGCAAGAAGAGATGGTGTGATAATGAGGAAAACAACTGTGTGAGACTACCTATCCATGGTTTCATTACAGAAATTTAAAAAAAAGAAGCCAATTTACATATTTTTGGTAAGAGATAAGATAAATCTAGAAACACATTTAACACAGCATTGTGGTTGGTTTCCTTTTACATTCAATGCTCCCTTAAGGTATTTAACAATAGCTTCACCTGCTTTCCAAGACATACAACCCCTCCAAGTATTCCTATAAATAACATCCATCAAACTCGACGAAACAGTACACAGATGGGCAAAAGGTCTGATCAAGACTGCTCCAGCTGACCGATTTATCTTGCTTAACAAGAGAAGTGCAAAAAAAGATGGGCATTTCACAGGTAATGTCAAGCCACTGTTATGAGTATCTTTTTACTATCAATCCTCCCAGCATTCAATTGGGTGTAACCTTGCTCTCTGTAAGTGTTCTGGTTGCCAACCACTCCTTCTGCCTCAGTGTTTTTATAGGGCCTGAGGTAATATCAGAAGGGAAGGAAGGAGGATGGTGATGGTGAGGGAGTGAAGTTTACTGTTGCTCAGAGCATCTTGTTTAAAGTTAACCAGTCCAAATAATCTCTCTCTCCCTCTCTCTCTCTCTCAGCCAAAAACAAACAACGAGGGGATCATAAGAGAAGTTCTTTCTCTCTGGGAGGGGGGGGGGGCGTCCTGTGTTTTGCAGAATTAAAGAAAAATAAATAGTCACAGCAGGGTGAATACTAAAGGGAAAGACAAGCTTGCCGTCTTTGTTCTTCTTGAAAAGCGCAGATTTATTTCATCTCCCACAATGTTTACCATTTAATCTTTGACTGGAGGCGTCATTAAAAGAATTCAGATCCTTTGGACCAAGATGTGTGGTGATGATTATAAAATGTGTTTGAACACAAGAGCAACAGCTTGAACAACAACAAGAGGGGCATCTGAATGCAAATCACAGATTGATAACCGCACGAACAGAAACTAGTAACATGGCAAAAGACAGTTGACTTCACAGAAATGGACAAAAGACAGGAGGCTTCAAAGACCAATAACAACACCAGATTATTTGGTGTGTTTATAAATCTACAAAGATGCGTCAGTATCCTGCACCTGAACATGAGCCCATGAGGTTTTCAAGTCAGGTTTCCCCCTGCAGCATTAAATCACATGCTGTAAAGAGGGTGAGAAAGCAGAGGGAGGGTTAGACGATAAGTGCAGCATTGGGAAGAAGGGAGGCAATGTTTGACGTGACAAGCAGGCATCAATATCTTGCAGGGATGTTAAGTGCTGCAAGTGACTGAGGCGCATTCCCTTGTTTGTTTGTTTTTGTTTTGTTTTTCAGAACATGATTGGAGAGTTGTTCACATGCTGTGTATATGATGTTGTAATCGTAAACCCCCTTTTCCAACTTCAGCTGAACCTTCTTTAAAAGGTTGAGGATCCAAGCAGGTTTCTGCAGGCCAAGACTATGCCAGACATCAAATTGCACTTACCTTAAGAGAAATCCCACAGAGAAGAATGCAGGCAGCTAATTCAACTGCTGGCATGTTGTTCTCATTCTGCTAACCTATTTAAATTGAGTACAATTCTTCATAGGTGGCTCATAAACCCAGACTAATCACTTTGTTCAACACTGTGGGGGTATTCATCAAAGAAGACCACACTGTGAACAAACACAGCCAACTACCTGGTTCTGAGTTCATATTTAAATAAGGGATAGAAGAAACAGAAGGGAACAAACAACATCCTCTGTGATCTATTCTTGTGTGATTAAGGATGCTAATCCATTCGCACCATTTAATTCTGCAAAAGAACTCCATTGGTGAATCAGAGTTGAGCACGTGCTTGTTCCCAATTATATAAGAGATGACCAATTAGTATGAAGTCAGGAAAGTGTAAACCCAAAATAAACTTAGCAGAGGAGGACATCTGCATGCTAACATCAGTTTAAAGCTACAGAAGAGTGACTCTAGTGGCATTTATTCACAGTCAGTCAGAGAGACAGGAAACTGGGTCAGAGAGTATAGGGATGACACATAGCAAAGGGTCACAGGCTGGGAATTGAACCTGTGACTGCTGCAGGAGGAATCAGGCACGAGTCCCTGCAGCAAATCAAAGTCTAATACAATCTTTGCTTTTACATGTGTCTGGTCTCTACTATTTGAGAAAATCATTGATTGGTCCGTTATCAGCTAGTTGTTAACCTTATCTGCTGGTTGGTGGTGGGCAATGAGTTCACCTCTACTTTTGCTGAAGAAATAAGTGCTGGCTGCTACCGAAGTAAGCACAAAAGGACAGAAAGCAATGAGCAAAAATAAGCTGAAATACTACATGTAGGTGAGAGGAACTGCAGCACTGGCTGATAAAAAAAAAACAAACTTGGAGCTGTTTTTTTTTTTTTTTTTTTAACAGATAGAACTTCCCACAGTTAAGGCTGTGACTCCTTAGGTATCACATGATTTGATTCTGATTCTTGAAGTGATGAAGTATTACAGTATATAAGAATTACGGTGTTCAATATTCATTTAAAGATGAATGATATAACAGTTGTCTTTCTGCAGAATGGAAAGTTTGCACTCATTTACGATAAGATTAAATGTATATACTGTTAATATGAAAGAAAAATGTACAAGACTATGATGTTATTATATAAGGTATCTAAAATTTAGGCTGAGCATATTCCTTTAGACCATATACTTATTAAAATGTGTGCAAGACAGTTGCCTCAAGTAACAGATCATCTGCTACAACTTTGCCATGAATGTCCAGTTCCTACTTTTCAGTAATGAGCATTAAGGCTTCCTCAACTTTTCACTTTCTCAGTGTGTAAGGAATTTAACTATACTAGATAAAAACGATGCAATAGTGTGACACCATCTGCATCAAATCATGTATAGAATAAAACCATCCTTTATTTTAGGACTTAAAGCAAAACAGGCAGTAGGTGACTTCTGTATTTCTGATTGTGCAAAATATACTGAGCTTGATAATGGAAGGTAGTTAACCTTGGTCAGAAGCTGAACTTTTGACTTGTTCAACTTCTTTCAACTTTAAATGATACTGGATAATATGACCCAAAATAAATTACCTGATTCTCATTTTACAAACCTAAAGCAAATGTTTGTTGAGTGAAACACATCTCTTTCTCTCCAGGAACACTGTAAAATCTATAGAGCACCCTGACATGCCTTCACTGATGATGGTACTAGTTGTACGTATTTCCTCCTGAATTTCTTGCTGCACAGGGGATTCACTATGCACCTTCACGGTCAGAAACTATCAGTGTTCTAATTTGTTGTCGTGATCCATAGTTAAAGGAGGGCCCAAGTGCAGGATAAATGGGCAGCCAGATGAAAAAAGAGAAAATGGCACAGAGAACTAAATAGACCACAAAGGCAACAATGAGGATCTGGCAAAGGATAAAGTAAATGAAGACTTATATATATAAAGAGAAAAAAAAATCAAAAATGAACTAACAACTATGCTAATTAGTTCGGCTGGGAAGCTTTTGGAAAGTGCATGCTCTACTACTAAATGCATACTGATATTGTCTAAATGTTGCAAACAGTATGCTGGATTAGAATTGACGAGTCTACCTTGCACAATGTAATAATAATGCATAATGCTACAGGACACTAGTGAACGCTGGTCACAGCAGTCATGTGGCCAGTTTCGAGTAATGAGGTAAACCTTAGTGGCTTTAATGTTGGCAAACTATGTACAAATGCCAAAAACCATACCAGAATGCGCTAAATAATGTAGAATGAATCATACACCCAGTATGCAGGTTTCAAAAATGCCCTTAGTGTAAAACCACAGCTGGAACCAAAACTCCACATACTTCATGAAGGAGAAACTGTTTCAGAATAAAACAGGAAATAAGGCATAAACACAAAAACCTGGAAATCCAAACATCAAAACAAGAAAAAGGAAAAAGAACAAAACCTGTTGGAAATAAGACTCCTGATTCTTAGGGAATTGTTTCTTCCCCTAATTATTAGTTACACTGTTTGAGAGGAAAAATAATCTGTAAGATCAGCTGTAATGTTGTATATCTTCCATTCAATTACCTAAAATGCTTTTGAAAATAAAATAAAAAGAAGATTTGTATATTTTTGAGCTCAACAAATTTGGAATTTACAGCCAATAAAAAGAAACCATTATTACTACCCAACCATTATGTCACTAAATTGTAATTTAATTTACTGAGTTGCATCACAATTTAATTGCAAAACACCACAATGGCTTATTGTTATCCATACCCATTATATTGTACAAAAGAGGAGCATTAGGGCCTTGCTTCAACAGCTTTACACGTTTCTTTTATTCTACATCCTACAATATATTCTTGAACTGCGAAGCCCTTAATATACAATTTCCACAGGGCACAAGCATGGAAATGAGGAGAAGAAACCTACATCATGGATACAGATTGAGATATTTGTTATGTTTTTTTCTCTTCACAGATTTGTCACAGACTTCAAAACATAGAAAGTGCAGTAGGTTTGTGAAGACAGGTGGAATGTATCTGACATTCAAAGTAGTATGCATGAGTTGCATAGTTAACATGAATGATCACTGAACAGAAAAGGAGCACACAGCCTACCTGAACAGGTAGTCTCTGTCTTTATGACGACAACCAAAGAACAGCCAGGTCTCGCCAAACACAGCCGCTGGGTTTTTCTTCCTCTCCTCCTCTCTGAAAGTCAAATAATGGATGTTTGCAGTTAATCAATACAAACAGCCAAGCAGACCAGATGGAGGAGAGGTAGTCCTTCCTTGCAGCAGAGGTTAAAGAAGCGTAGGAACATTATTAAGCTCCATCTGCAGTGACAGCAGCACACTGAGTGCCCCAATTGCTTAAAGCATGGAAACAAGCGTGCGTACAGAAGCGAAGACATTATATGTTATTAAAATTCACCCAAACAGAATAGATCCCATTACTGTAAAGAGCTGCTGAAAATGAGTAGCGCTCAGTGAGCGTGTGTGCATGTTACTCATGCAATTTATGTGTGTCCAAGTGCAAAAACTGTTCCTACAAAGTGATTCTTCTTGTGGCTTTGGAGTTTGGCGAACCTCCCAGAATCCCTTGCAGGCTGTGGTTATCTGTACCAAACACCTGCTGCAAAGGTGACAGCTCTCTCCAAGATAACAACAGTTGACCCCCAGCTTCAGTTAGCTGATGGTCCACAAAATACATCATTACATACTGCTGTTGTGGAGTATATTATGCATATAAATGTGCAGATTCCCTTAAAGTCCATTTAGAGCCATTTGTGAAATAAAAAATATTCTGGGTTTTTTTTTGGAACGAGGGAAGACTAAAAAATAAAAGTCCATTCTGGGACACTATGGAGTAAAAAGTACTTCAAAAATTAAGAATTGCCTAATTTGCTGATGATGTGCTTTTCTGATATATTGAATAATCTAAGCAACAAAGAACAGAAAGTTGGTGTGAGATTTAACTACTGGACATCAGAATCAAATAGTTAATTGTCAGTGCACATGTGCACTGTTTGGCTTTAAGGTTTCTCTTCCAGTAGGGGAATTTTTGTTGTTGTTGTTTTAAACTTGCCATTGTTTCTTTAATTAAGATTTAATTATATTACTTATAGTTAATAATACTTACTCTGGTGTCATAGTCTGGGTCTGATCAGACAATTTGTATTGAAATAGACGCAATACAAATAAAGCTGAATAAAAGTTGAATGGACCATAGGCTGCAAGCTCCAATTGTTTGGCCAAAACTCTCTTTAAGTTATATCACATACACAGAGATGCTTTGTTGCTTAAGAAGATGAATAGAAAACAAACTCTGCAAGTACATTAATATGTACACTGAAGCACAGATGTCTAAATAATGTATGTTAAGACATTTTAGAGCAACAAATAAGATTGCTTGCATACAGGAACACATTAAAAGATTTAGGTAACAATTCAGTGTTTTGACAGTGTAATGAAATGTACAAGAACTAGATGGATAGTTCTTTGACATGAAAGAACACATGAATGGTGATGACAAAAACAAACATAAAAACAAAGTCGGGATAAGAAAAATATAGCAGTAAATCTATTTGTCTCACAGATCATCACAAAGCTATACATTCTGTGTTGCTACTGGGTAAGACTTTCAATAGGCTTGAAAGGCAAATTCTTTAAATGGTTTTGAATTAGAGAGAAATGAGAATCAATTTTAAATGTTACAATTAATTGCTTTATTTCAATATCTTAAATGTGAGTATTCCATGCCTTTGAGTTTAAAGTCACTCTAAACTTATTACCTTCAGATCACGTACATGTACATGTAAGGCTTTGTACATGTTTTTATATCTTTTAATATTTTTTAAACCAAAGAAACAGATTCACATTTGTCAGACAATAACCACTCTAAATCAATTCTTAGTTGAAGCTGTAAACAAATTAGCCCCAGGGAGAAACCAAATCAATGCTAAAGTTTGACTAAAGGCTGAAAGAAATACTTTCATTAACTTATTCTTGTTAATTAAATGCAAAGTTAAACACTTAATAAAATGCTTTTGTTTGAACTTTACGTTTGTGCACGGAGATCTATAAGAGCGCAGTGTGGCTGAGTTGATCAGAATCCTCAGATCCCATCCATTAGCATCCTGGATGAGATTCTTCTGATCTGCAAACAGCCTCAAGTAAACTCATTTTAGCGTGCTCGTTTCCCTCCTCACACTGCCTGCCCTAAAGGGATCAATACCAATATGAAAAACCTGGGTTCCATTCTGAGTAGACCATACTGGCGCCTTTCCCTGAATACTAATCACAACGCATCACATACCCACGATGCACCAGTCGGCAATACAATCCCAGAAGGAAACCCACCCTTCTGAGGTATAAATCAGAAGCAGTCGTCTTTCAGCACCATTTAGATGATCAGCAGGAGGAGAAAATTGGAAGGGAAGCTGAGGCAAAGACTTGGTATACGTCACAATTGACTGTCTTTCATCTTTATCCTTACTGCTCAGATAAATGTGCACCTGAGAGGCTCTGTTCCTTTAACTATGTTAAAAAAAAATATATGCAACATCCCAAGGCTTCATCACAGAAATTACATCAAGCACACCCAAGAACACAAACACAATTATGTATCTTTCTTGTAGTCAGCTGACAAATTAAACTGAGCAGAAGCTGAACATCTTTCCATACAAGCGTCCCTCCTTTAAATTAAAGCTCAACACAATATCCGTTTAACTGCAGCTGAACAACTTGCCGACATTGTCACTGGCGTGTCAGTCTGACAAACTTTTTTTTATTATCATTATTATTATTTTCTGAATTTAACTATTTTAAAGACATTTTACATTTGAACTTTTCCAGAATTTAACTGCCCACATGTACTCCTGATACACCCCAAACAAAGACACCTGGATTGAAGTGGTGGATTAAGGACGTAGCAGGACTGGGCAGGTGGAGTCCACACCTCCACCTCACTTCTCGAACTGCTTTGAGATCCTGGCTGAAGCTATTTCAACTGCCCCGCTCCTCCTGCCCAACGGCAATTGCCCTCAGCTTGTCAGGATCTGACTGTGACTCACCTCCAATGGCGTTGACTACTGACTCTTCACTGTCTTCAATTGACATGAAGCAAGCTAGAGCCAGTCCAGCACGGAGCAGCCAATCAAACTGTAGGGCAGACATTCATATTCACATCAAAAGCTGGTCCAAGAGGCCGTGATCGGACTCTCCAGAGATCTCCCCCATCCTGCTCCAAGAGACGTGCCCCATTGCCCCCACGGTACTCAGCTGAGGGACTCCTTCCACATCACATGGTCACCACCATGGACTGGGAGGAGGAGGTTGCCACAAACTTTTCTGAAAGTAAGCAGATCACTAGGCCTGGCCCATTGTTTCCTGTCTCCCCTAATTGTTGGAGATTCCATGATTAGATGTGAACCTTTTAACCCTGCCACACTTTGCTTTCCCAGAGCCAAACCCTCCAATATTTTGAAAATAGTAGAAATAATAGTATTCACTGCCCCTCTTTTTGCTTTCTCACCGCCAGTCATCCGAAACACTGTTCATCGAGACTAATGACATTGTTCTTAATCGGTCTAAGCAGACCAAATTTTTTTGTTGTTTTTTTTAACAAATCCAGAAAATCTGTTTTCATCTGTAATCCCATTCTAACGTTTGATCGTGGCTGTGAATGGATTACAAAGCTCTTCAGTCTTCATACCTGGCTGCAAAACACATGCGAGTCCAGTAACATTGGATTTATTGACAATTTCAACCTCTTCTGTAATCGCTGGACCTTTTTCAATGGAGATGTATGTAAACCGACTGGGGAGCAGGACATTGTCCTCAAATATTCAGCATGCTATCCAAAACCTACCCATTGCCTGACTACCCAAAATCACCCCCTGTAAAGTCACCCTACCTCTCCTATAGTTGTAGTGTATGTACAGCCATGGAAAAAAATATTAGACCACCCTTATTTTCTTCAGTTTCTTGTTCATTTTAATCCCTGGTACAACTAAAGGTACATTTGTTTGGACAAACATAACGATAACCACAAAGATTGCTCATAAGAGTTTTATTTAAGAGCTGATATCTTACCATTTTCCATGGTTTTCTTGATTATAACCTAAAATCACTTAAGTTTTTACATCAATAGCTATGGCGCTGTACTGCCAAAAACACTGCTTTTATGCATTCAGTGTTTTCTTTTCTGTCTGTTTTAGTCACATGATGGCTTTTAGAGAGAAACTGAAGAAAAAATGGTGGTCTAATAGATTTTTCCATGACTGTATGCTCCCCCACCACATAAATTCAATAAATTAAAAAACAATATTAAGAATTTAATTAGAAAAACCTCACACAAATTAAGACAACTACATTAACTGAAACAAACAAAAGGACCATAAAATGTGACTTACTGAATGTTAGAAATCTTCCTTCAAAATGAACATGTTATTGGCATTAAAGGAACCAAGTTAGCTTTGTTTAGGTCATATTTAAACGATAGATTACAGTTCGTTCATGTAAATGGGGAATATTCCTCATACACCTGAGTTTCTCATGGTGTTCCTCTGGGTTCTATGCATGAGCCGCTACTTTTCACTCTGTACATGCATTCATTAGGTATCATTTATCAGGCAGTAAACTCAGCTATACCTATCTATGAAGCCAAACGAGACCAGTACACTAAAAAAGAACAACCAACATGTCTTCAGGACGTGGATGACTGCTAATTTCCTGTTACTAAAATCAGATATGTTTGTAGTTGCTGTCTTTGGATCTGGACACTTCAGAAAAAGACAGTCTAGTCATTTAGTAATGCTGGATGGCATCTAGCACTACTCTGAGGAACAGAGTTAATAATGACCTGGATTTGTATTTTAAATCACACATTTAACACATTTCTAGAATCATGACCTTATTTGCAATATTTCTAAAATAAGGAAAATCCTCTCTCAGAGTGATGTGGAAATCTAATCCATGGATTTGTTACTTCAAGGCTGGACAACTGCAATTCCAGGTTAGTAGGTTGCCATAAAATAACTCTGAACTGCCTCCAGTTCAACCAAAATGATGCAGCCAGAGTTCTTATATGAATTACCCAGGAGATATCATATTTCCCCAGTCTTAGCTTTGCTTTATTGGCTTCCTGTTAAATTCAGGATAGAATTTTAAATTCTTCTCCTCACATAAAAGCTCTTAAGGTTCTAGTTTACTTTGCTGTGAATAAGCTCTATACAAATAAAAGTGAAATTAGTTGAACTGAACACTTCTCCCAACTAAACACAAAATGAGAAAATCACATCCTCCTTAAAACTGCAAAACAGCTATCAATACCAGATAACTGGTGGGACTTATAATCTTCTAGTACCACCAAGTGAGCATCTGACCTTTAAAGACTCTTGTTCCACTTGTTACCAGTGCTGTAAACTCATACAAAGGACTTTTGAAAACAGCCATCGATTAACAGTGGGGGCAGAAAGGGGAGAGGTAAGATGATCAGAGCATCCCCATGTTGCTCTGTTGCCAACAGCACCCTTCTTAGGCTTTGAAACAGATAGAGCATTACGTTGACAAACTGGTGATTGTTATCTTCCATCAGAGTGCCATGTCAGTCGGCGAGGCTTTGTTTGAAATCTCAAGTTAGTTTCTGCACAATGCTGGGCACCGTGACAGGTTCATATAATCCTCCAGCACAATATGCAGCTGGCAGGGGAGAGGATGAGAAACATCAGATAGGGAGAGAGGACAATCGAGTTGATGAATCGATTTACATGAATTTATACTTTAACAGTAAAGAGCTTCTTGAAATGAAGAAAAAAAATTCAATAAAAGATTTTTTTTAAATCAACACTGTCATTTCAATGAAATATTTGGCAAAGGGCTGTGTGTTATAATAGGAAACTAAGCCACCCACAATCAATTAATGTCTGTGCACACTTCCTAAATAAAATAATTGTTTATTTTTGTATTACTATTCAGGGAGCAATGTTTGGACTCTGTTGTAACAAAGAAATAAGAGGGATATGTTTGTGTCACTGAAGTACAACAGAGCACCATGCCACTGGCTGAACTGCAATCATTTACAATAAGAGTTTGTCTACAGAATGTAAGACCAGGTCAGTCCCAAAACATGTGCTATCTTCAGGGTTCGCCCAGCCCAGAGGCACTAACACCACCTTATCACAGATGAGCACTCATCCTTTATGCTACAGACAATACAACACTGCCATGACTTCAGCCAGACCTCCATCAGCCCTCACAGCAGTCCCCATCTAATGCTACCCATCACAATACAGCAGACATCCCAACGATTTAGAGACAATTGGAGCTGACTGGGGCACAACCTCATTTATACAAAGCCACCCAAGAGTCAGACATGGCAGTCTGACTTGGGGAAAAAAATATATATATATATATTCTGGTCCCTGATGAGGTATGGCATGGTTAAACAGATAGGCATACGGTAAGTCACATTAAATCCACTTGACAGGTCATCTTCATGTAATCTTGATTTATCCATCAATTCAGAAGCTCAAAAAAGTTCAACAAAATGTCAAATTATTCTTTGAATGATGGCACTCTTCAAGCAGAGCCATACAGTGATGCTTTAACTAGGTGGAGAGAACTACGATCTTCTTAGCTAACAGTCAATATCCTCACACCACCTCACCTGGAATTAAAAGCAGTGATTTACAACAATAACATGGCCACCTACTTCTAGACATTTTTTTTATTTTCTAATCAATAGCACCCCATGTGCTGCTTTGAATCCTGGGTCTTTATTACAGAAGTCATAAATGTGTGCATCAGAGAAGGTCTGATTTATTCCTGGGGAGATGAGGGGAGTATTTGAAAAAAAAAAAAATCCCTGACATGATCAGAGCACTTGCTGCAAGATTTATGATACTTTACATGATGTACATGATGTGGACATTTATCAGCTTTGAACAGGGTCTCATTCAATTGGCTCTGCAGATTACTCAAAAAATATGCAAGAGAATGTGCTCTTAACATCACTTCAGCATTGTAAATATTCATTACAGGGCATGCAATTTTAGCAGGAATAATCTGTGTCACACTTTGAGCCACTCAGCACAAAACCTAATGCTTGACATGAACATTTTAGTGACCTACAGCACTACTTACTTTGAAACACACTAGCACAAGCTCAAGTAGCTTATTGCATTGCTCTTGATTAAGATATTTTCACAATATGAGATCTCAAAATTCACCATCACTGACAGAGGAATGCAAAAGTTTGAACACACTGAAAAAAGTATGATGTCGCCTGTGAATTGTTGAGTGAGCAAAATATAAGATGCAGTGACATAAATATAAAATAAATATTTTAAGTAAACCATGGTGTCATTGTTATTTTGTTCCATTTTGCAAAACTCAAAACAAATAAAAAAGGCACACCATAAAAACAGGTAACTAAGAAATAGGGGTCTTGAAAATGTCCCCAAATCTCAGATGCTTAGAGCCATATCTCTTGTTCAAAACCAACATTAGAATGGGCAAGGTGCTGCAGATTTCAAACTATATAACTGCTCTTTCATAAATCTCCCAACAACTACCAGCCATGTGCTCCTCTCAAAAGCTGCCAAGCACTCTGAAAATTAAAATAATGGATGGTCATAAAGCAGGAGAAAGGTATAAAAATACAGCAAAGTGTTCTCTGTTAGCACCCCAAGAGATGTTTCCTCAGTTTGTAATGTAGTTAAATAAACTTTCATGGAGAATTGCTCATTGAATTGCAGTAAAGGCAAATCAAAACCCTTGCTTAACTGCTGAAGAAGGCAGAGGAGCAGAGTAGAGTCGTAATGCACGATTGCACAAATATGGCCTTCATGGAACTGTCATCCAAAAAGGATGAAAAATAAATTCCCTGCATCTTTTCTGCAAAATTCTGCATGACAAGTTGGAAAATTAACATCTAAAGAAATGCATTTAGACATTTTTAAAACATGTTCTGTAGATAGAGAAGACCATCACTTCAGCTGTTAAGCACAGGGAAGCATCGACCATGTTTTGGGGATGTTTTGCAGTCAATTACACTGAGAACATTCCCCTTGCAGAGAAAGAGAAGTATGTTTAAATGCATAGCAGCAAACTTTAAAAACAGATAACATACTGTAAGACAGGTGAAGATGAAAAGAAGATGGCCTCTCAAACAAGGTAGTAACCTGAAACAAATCTAAAATTCACTAAATACTACCTTAGAGGTACTCAGGAGGAAAAAAAAATCTGTGACATGAACCTTGAAAGCACAGAGAGCAAATAAAAACCCTTCAAAATATTGAAATACTTAAACTGAAATACTCTGAAAGGGGCAGCAGCTGCAACAGTGGCTATTTGAGGCATTTTAAAATGTTTTGGTCCATGCAGGGTGCCTACATTCTTGCTTCAAGCCATTTTTTTTTTTTTGGTTATTTTGAAAATTCTAACAAAATGTAGCCCTGTTCAAAATGTGTCATCTTTAACTTTGCACTTTTCAGAAATCAGGTTATTTATCACATGACCCTCTATTCACAGACAACACACATTTTGATCAAACTCGCTAAAAGCTTTGTATGTTGCAAGATAATATAACAGATATGTGAAAAACAGAGTGGATCCTTTTTCAACTGTAAGGTTTTAAACATCTAGCCATAACACTGCAGTATAATAGACTCCAATTTGTTTAAAAAAGTAAAAAAAAAAAAAAACAACAATAATAATAATAAAATAATAATAATAAAAGACATTCCAAAATTGTTGGACAGCAGCAATTGTTTTTCTAAGATCATTTCTGATGTCTTTCCTGCTTGGCTTTGTGTTAACACACCTAAATGCTCCTGACCAGCAAACTGCCAAAACATTACCTTATATTGAGGTGATCTCACTCGCTCATCATTAATTAAACAATTGTGTGTGATTAGCAGCACCTGGATATTAAACAATTCGAACAAAAGTATTACGGGTATATTTTATGTACTGCTTCAGCATTTAAGATTAGTTTTTGTAGTAAACAAGTAATGCCATGGTGCTACATGTCATTCTTATATTTACGTTCTGTGCTGTTGTTCATCTGAGGTTGAATTTATCGAATTTTAAGACCTAATATGGACCAGAGGACTTTTTCATCTAGACATAGAAAAAAAAACATTAACAGCTTTATAGTGTACCATCTACTTAAGAAAACAAATTATTAAGGAAATAAATAAAAGGCCATACCTTTGCTGGAGAAATCCAAT
Organism: Hirundichthys speculiger; assembly: GCA_018398805.1. Lineage (NCBI taxonomy): Eukaryota > Metazoa > Chordata > Actinopteri > Beloniformes > Exocoetidae > Hirundichthys > Hirundichthys speculiger. The sequence goes on from JAGFBZ010000165.1 coordinate 717,048, forward strand.
GAAAGGAGCAACTCCAGTGCCAGGCCCAATCATTATAAAGGGCGCAGACAGGTCAGAAGGAGGCCGAAAGGAGCAGTTGACTCTCAGACTCATATGGATCTAAGTGCAGAAGGCATTACAAATCACTTAAAATAATGAGTAATTACAACAATGCTGAGAAGCTACTGTGGGCCTAAAATTCTATTAACCAATCTGCTTAATATTCTAAGGCATAGTAATGAGAAAACTTGTGAGCTTCAGCTGGAATCTTTATAGTCGATGGTAGAAAGGTCTCGATAACAATTTATTTTTCAATTAATCATATGCAAAAGGGCACAAATCTCAACATTTAGTCTTTGAAACGTGATGAGGTTTTCTGAGCACCATGAGACATGTCGTAGACATTTTTGAAATCCCTAAAGCCAGACAGTTTGATAAAATTGTACTTAACACTTGTCAGTCTTTTTCTCAAAACCCTCTTGATTATTACAGTAAAGTGGCACAAATAGTAGATAGAATGCCCTTTATCACACGGAGAGTAAGAAGAGAAAAATCTATTTTTTTCCTCTCTGTGTGAGTGCTGCATTGGAGCTACAACAAAACCAGTACTCTTGTATTCTCAAATATGAGAATTTTAATGATTTAGCAACGGCAATTACTACAAATGTGCATAATCTGCTTTCACTAATCTTTCTTTCAGTCTAGTCATTACCTTTGGCAGAGGAAGGCTGTTAAAGGATTCAAGCTTCTCAAGGAAAACGAGGTCAGGATTGATGAGGTCAAACAGCCAGCCGGTACACAAGCCTCGCTTCCCTGCAGGCCTCCCAGGGCATGCTGGGAACTCTACCACATTGAAGACAAAATGCAGCTTTCCTGGGTGCCTCAGACAGGAGCTACAGAGATGTGTCCATGGAGCGTTTGAGATGGAAAAAACAAATGACGGGGGAGAAACGTGAGTGCGTTTGCAAAGCATTTACAATGACATGCAGGGATATACAGAGAAGTGAAAGGAGGGTGCAGAGAGATACAGAAAGGTGCAAGAGTTATGAGAGAGGATAAATCCTCTTAAAGATCCAACAAACAAACTACTGACCTCAGCAGGACTTCAAGATGACCAAATATATTATATATATATATATATATATATATATATATATATATATATATATATATATATATATATATATATATATATATATACAGTGGTACCTCTACTTACGAAATTAATTGGTTCTGGAAATAGTTTCATAACCTGAAAATTTCGTAAGTAGAGACGCGTTTTCCATGTAAATGCCCTAATCCGTTTCAAGATCCCCAAAATTCGAACATAATTTTTTAATAAACTATAAATAATACATGTAATGACATAAAAACCTGTAAGAAATACATGTTAGAACTAGAAAAGCACTGGGAGAGCGCAGACCTCCACCAAGCGCAACAATTATCGAAAATTTGAAAGTGATCTAGAATCGAGGATTTCTTCTGGATCACACCCAAGATGAAATCAGATCTTCCTTTTCACATTTCCGACAACTCTTGAAAATTTCATCAAAATTCATCCATAACTTTTTGAGTTATCTTGAACACAGACAGACATATTTATAATAACAACAATAGTAATAATAATAAGAACAATATTATTATTATTATTGAGGGACGTGGAGAGGAGGAAAAAAGCTCGAGTTGCCTCGCGCGGGTGGCCGGGGTGTTTGTGTGCACGCGTGTCGCCTCGCCTGTGTATGTAGAGAGAGAAGCGCGGCTCGCGAGGCAGACAGCAGCCAAGTGATGGCTTCAAACCTAGCGGTTTGAGTGCGCGTGAGTCTGAAAATCACCAGAAAAAGTAGCTAGATTTGTCGCTAGTCGCTTTTTACAAATTAAGTCGCTAGGGGGGTCTGGAAAGTCGCTAGATATAGCGACAAAGTCGCTAAGTTGGCAACACTGGTTTGTTGTTTCGTGTGCGCGCAACTGTGCATGTGCGGCTGCAGCATGCTCTGCTCCACAACATGCGGACCTCTACTTAATATGTCCGTGTGGAAACTCTTTCGGTACGCCTCCGTTCTGAACCGACCACTCCGTACCGAAGCGGTTCAATACAAATACATGTACCGTTACACCCCTAATATATATATATATATATATATATATATATATTAGGGCTGTCAATTTCTCAAAATAATTAATCAGATTAATCGCATGACTGTCAATAGTTAATCATGATTAATCGCAAATTAATCGCATATTTTTATCTGTTCTAAATCTACCTTATACAGATCTTTTTCAAGTTGTATTACTCTTATTAATACGAGTCCTGACTAGAACTAGGAAATACGACCATATTAGTCCAGTCCTGAGGTCTCTGGCTTCCTGTCACTCAGAGAATAGACTTTAAAACAGCTCTACTTGTGTTCAAGTCTCTTCATGGCCCCAAAGTCCATCTCTGACATGTTAGATCCATATGAACCAACCTGGACTCTGAGAACCTCAGGTAGTGGTCTCCTGCTGGTGTCCAGAGTCAGGACTAAACAAGGTGAAGCTGCATTTTAGTTTTATGCTCCTAAAATCTGGACCAGTCTTCCAGAAGATGTGAGACAGACCTGAACTCTGACAATGTTCAGATCCAGACTGAAAACAGTTCTGTTTAGATGTGAAGATGATGACTGTAAGGATTTTATCTGCACTCTTCAGTTTAAATTTAATTAATTATTTTTTTTATTAATTAATTTTATTTATTATTGATTATTTTTATGCTTGTATGGAATGATTCTATTTGCCTTCTTGTGATTTTATGCATCTGTAAAGCACTTTGAATTGCCTTGTGTATGAATTGTGCTCTTCAAATAAAGTTGCCTTGCCTAATATGAGAGTACACAAATGCTCGCCTTATGCAAAACAAATGCATGTTTATTTATTGCTACAATCCAAAATCCATTATATATTATATATATATATATACTCAATATTTTCTCATATGTTCTTCATACAAAATATTTTCGTGGTTTGCTTCAAACGGGGGGGGGCTCTCTGCATCAGCGCTCTAATTAGCCGACAAGTTATATTTTAGTAGTCAGGACTCCGGTAGTAACTAAATTCACATCGACAGTAAACACAAACAACATTTATCTTGTGGAGTTAGCCATCAGGCAGGGTTTTGAAGCTAAACTTACCATTCAAAATAGTATCTTTTGTATCTATTTTTATCCCAATTACTGCTAACAGAGGTATGTTTACATCTGTCTGTCTGCGGCATGGCCGTCGACGTCAGTGCATGGCTTCCTGTTTTGACAGGACTACGGAGGACTACAGGACTACAACTACGGCGAGGCCCGAGGCTCAATAAACCTACTCTCCTCTCTACTATTGTACATCAACGGCCAGGCGAAGCCTCGCGTTAATCCGCGTTAAAAAAATTAGTTGCGTTAAAATTATTTTGCGTTAATCACGCGTTAACGCGTTAACTTTCACAGCTCTAATACATACACATATATATGTATATATATATATATATATATATATATATATATATATATATATATATATATATATATATATATATATATATATATATATATATATATATATATATATATGGCATTGGTTAAATGAAATAGAATTCTAATAGATAGAATTCTAATAATTCTATTGTTACAATGAATATAGCTACACAGTAATTTTTCCATGTACCATCAAGCACCTACAGGTTTGCCCCATGAGTAGAAGTTCCTATTTGCCTGTCTTCAATAAAATTGCCTCTGCTTCCTCTCTGTTCCCTTCTTCTCTGCTGGCGAAAGTACTCTTACACTCGCTCATCCTTCACTTTCCAGTTCCTGTGGGCCACTGGAGACCTCTATTGACCACAGCATCAATAATGCAGGTCACTAATGTCTCTGCACCATCTGATAAACTACAGCCACCCTCTCTCCTGTCCGTTCCCTATCTTTCTGCACAAACACACAAACACACAAACACACTCATACACAGCTAAGTGAGAGACTAATGAGAGCAGATGAGAAATTCTGACGTTGTTTGATGCCGCTGTTCCACGTGAGCTTTAAAACAAACCGAATCCATAAAAGGAAGAGCCAATCAATGACGAGGAGGGTAAAAGCCCTGTGTGTGTGTGTGTATATAATATCATATATATATATATATAATATATATAATATATATATATATATATATATATATATATATATAGAGAGAGAGAGAGAGAGAGAGAGAGAGAGAGATAGACATCCTAATAAATGCAAAGCAGCATAACATTTGCAAGTTTCATAAAAACATTAGTGTTAAAGGATAAAAAAATTCAGTCACTTCACTTATTGTACAGCAGATAATAGTAGAAAAATTAAATCTCCCAATATCTCTTGTAACAGGGTAAACAGATACTTATGGTTATGTGTTTTTCTTGAAAAGGAGGATGTCAGAAGACGGCTGTGCCCAAACAAATTGTAAGCTTGTCTTTTTTTTTGGTCATCTTACCTGGCTGCTGAATAAGGCCTGGGCTGCAGCTTTGGCAAATTTTCTAAAAAGCAAGCACAAATGTCAATCATTATGTTGTCTTACTACGATCTGGTTACACCCATGACAGAGAAAAGGGAGGAAAAAAAATGTGAAAGTCATCTTGGTCTGCCGAGGCGTCTTGCCTCCCAATCTATCCTCAGTAACCCCCACCCAAGCATCTTTCTGGGACATACTTCTATATTTATGAAATTACAAACTCAGGGTTATTGGAATCCCACGTGCCCAGATGTGGAGCCAGTAGGACAGAGATTGCTGATGCATAACTTATTTAAATGCCTGCCATGAAGGTGCCCTCTTATGACTAATACGCTGAATGTGTAAGAGGGTGTCAGAGAATCGGGGAAAGTACGAAACAACTTTTCACCCTGTAGCAACAGGACATGCCATTTTCAGTGCAGCAAACTGCATCAGTAGGTAGACATGGGTAAGTTATGCAACAATCTTGCCATGCACTCATTCACATTTGAATGATGAAGACAGAAAAAGTTAAGTTGCACCATATATCTCAGCTGAGGCTTTACAACAACATGTTTTTTCTCCTAAATAACTCACAAAGACAAACAGCTGGACTAAATCTGGTCTCTCTTCTGTTTCTAGATTTCTCTGACATCTGAGCATCAGAGTGACAACTTTGCAATTTAACATCCACTGCATGTCTCGGACATATTTTTTTTTCTTAAAACTGAAAAAAAAGAATAGATGCAGAGATATGTTAAGGTTGGTTGAGATGAAATGGCTACGTTCCACCAAATATAATTTAGACTACTTGTACTACTCAGACATATAGTAGAAGAAAAGTAGGCTCAATACTAAAGGTTTAAAATTCCAGGACATTGGGCTCACAATGTTCAGATTTGATTATAATAGTTTTTGTACACCAGTGAGATTTGATACTTCACCACTTTCTGTTGAAACAAGAAAGGAAATTGTTTTTGGCTTTTCCAATATGTCACCAAAGTAAAATATAAACCAATCTATGCTTCCTTTTTTTTCTCCAAAGGCATGTAGCAACATCCTGGAAGAAAAGCACAGGAAAATCCTCCTTTAATATACATCTTATCTCAGGAGGGATAGAATACATTTTAGTGCATTTAAATGCCTCGTGCATAATTATTACTAAATAGTGGTGTCACTTCTAATCCCATATGGGACGAGCCAGATATTCAGCATGATTTGGGACTTCTATTTCTTTTTTTTTAAGTGGCAAAAGAAGAGGGGAAAAAAGCTCAAAAATTCCTTGATATTCATCAATGACTTCCAAGGTGAAGCCAGATTACTGACTGGCCTTGCTATTCTTACAATCAATATGCTTGAACTAAAGATGCAACTCAAAGCGAACCAGTTATGAATAAATCCGCAGAAATAATTAGTGTTGAGCTGCAATTAAGTGGATTGAAAACATCTTTGATGTTTTTAAAGTTTCCAAAACAAAAAAAAGAGCAGAAAGTAACTGCCTAAAGATAAAAGATTTTTTTGGATAAATTATGACTAACAATATATTTCCTGATCCTGTCCACCAGTGAAAACGCACACCACTCCGTCAGAACGTGTCTTGTGTCTGTTAACACAATCCCGTGCACCTATGTGGTGCTCAAGTTGCTACTTTTGAACAACAGAGTGACAGCATGTCTGAGGCAGAGCACAATCAATCCATCATCTCACATCACCGCACCATGATGATGTCACTGGTAGATGCAAAGGACATATCACTTTTAAAACCCTGAGAGCAAAAATATCCTTGTTTTTTTTCTTTATAATTATGCATTTGAAGAAAAAAGGTCTATGATCCAGCAAGTTCAGTGCCAGAATCCCCACTATGTTTTCATAAATAATAATTTCCAAGGGTATCATCAATCATACTGCACAACAATATAATCTGTTTATCTCAAATGTCTGTGCTGCAGTTTATATGCATAAACTGCAGCTGCTTTAATGGATAAAAATAAGACAGCAATGTGCTTGAGAGTAAAAGTGTGAACCTGCCAGGACATGAACAGTTTCTTCGGTTGTGCGTGAAATGACAGGCTGTTAGCATGAAAGCACTGAGAAGAATTCTCCTTGCAAATGTTTTTTTTCCATTTTTAATAGTTTACCAATTCTAATTTGCCAGCTATTACTGATTAAAGTTATACTTTTGAATAACTGTAAGAACTGCAGTAGTCAGGTTCAGAAGTATTTGGACAATGGAAGAGTTTTTTTTTTTTTTTCATGACTTGGCTTTATGCACCACCACGACGGATCTGGAATAAATCAACCAGGATCAAAGTGTAGACTTTCGGTTTTAATTTAAGAGCCTTCACAAACATGGCTTTTTTACCTTTTATGAATTACAGTCATTTTAGGCAAAGAATATCAATTTTCAAGGGCTCAAAACTATTTGAACAGATTAACATCACTGTAATTACGAAGTCTGGACCCCATGGACATCAAAAATGTATTCATTTGTCTTTATTGCAGCCATCTTCAGTGTCCGCTTGTTTGTGAGTCATTCTGTCTTTAGTTTTCTCATCTGTCCCTGAAATAATGCTCTGTTGGGTTAAGATCATGTGACTGACTTGGCCATTGAAGAATATTCTATTTCTTTGCCTTCAAAAAGTCTTGAGTTGCTTTTGTTGTATGTTTCGGGTCAGGATGCTTTGGATCATGGTTTTGATCATAAGCTGTTCTTTTCCTTCTCCATACTTCTGTCCTTCTATCATTCTGATACAAGTTTATCTTTGTTTCATCTGTCCAAAGGATCAGATGAAACAACATGGGAGGCTTTTTTTTTTCATGCCGTATTCTTGTGAAGTCTAATGTTCTTGAATGTCATCAGTAGTTTGCTCTTAGTGTAAACCCTCAGCATTTAGATTCACTAAGGTGTTTCTTCAGTGCAGAGTTTGACAACAATGCACCTGCCTTCTCAAGACTATTCTTAATGTCCAATGATGTCGTGAAGGGGTTTTTCCTCACCAAGGAAAGGATGCTGTTTTCATCCACTTTAGTTGCCTTCTGTGAACTTCCAGGCCATTTGATATTGTTGAGCTAACTGATGCTTTCTTTCTTTCTGAGAATCTACCAAACTGTTGATTTGGCTACAACTAATGTTGTTGCTGTTTTTTTTTTAAGTCCAGTGATGGACTCCTCCTAAACTGTAAATTGCCATATTTCTTTTACTAAATTACAGCTGAAAGTCTACACACTTTGATTGTTTTATTTCAAATCCATAGCAGTGGTGTACCAAGGAAAAAGAGAAAACTCTCTGTCATTGTCCAAATACTTCTGGATGAAACTATATATCACAATTTTCCCAAAACCTTTTTTTTTCTTTTTTTTCCGTGGCATATTAGAATATCTAGAATGACTAAAGAAGGACGATATGGAATGTGACATACAGCGTGTTTCCTGTGACCATGAAATTTCATGCTTTTCCTTGTAACAAAGTGAGCTTTAACCTCTTGGGATACATGCATATTGACGTTGCTTTACTCAAGTTGCTTTGTTTTTGCTCCACAAGTCATAATCTATCTCAAACAATATAGAAACAAAGCTGCACAATTTAATTACAGCCCTGTAGACAGAAAAAAAAAAAAACAACAGAAAAAAATGCTTGTAGAAATCATTCAGCTCCCAGGAGGGGCTTTGACCTCAAAGTTTATATCTGACGCACTAAATGAAACAATGGACATATACCAGGAAAGCTGACTCAGAGAGGCAACTTTCTTTCTTAATTTATCCCTAGCCTGCAACTGGCGATATACATCTGAGTTTAAACACATCCCTCCTCATTATTTAACACTGATATATATCAGGCTAAGCTCCAATCAGCAAACACCTACCCTTCAGTGCGGGTAATGAACCAAGGACAGCACAGAAATGCAGCAGTGCACTTTAATGGTGGCACACGGAGGCAAAGTTGACCATTAACCTATGACCAAACTGACCCTGCACATTTGTGTCCTTTCAAATCTCTGCGGTTCAACAGTAGACCACCTAACAGCTGTTGCCCTGAGGAGCCTCAAATACCACATTTTTCATGAGGGAACAACTGTCCCGATTTCCGATTTCTGCATCAGTTCACAAAAGAGAGAAAAAAAAAGGTGCTGTGGTTGGCAAGTAGGCCTAAAATAACTGACATTGGGGTAGGCCAAGAGCTGTGACACAGCTGTTTTAGAGGACAACTCCACATGTATGTGACGCTGTAGCCAACTAATTTCACTGTCGGGTAAGTTTCAGTCAAAGCTTATTAGGATCTATACAGAATGACCAGCCAACTACCTTAATGAGGTGACATAAAATTCTACTTTTCTACCAAGTACCAAGGTTCAGAAAAGTAGCATGTAAGTGACAACTACTACAATTAGAGCTAAAAAAAAAAGTTATAAAAAAGATAACAAATGAACACTTAAAATACATATATCTTGACTTTGAGTTACAATTCCTACAGAAAGCATGACACAAAAGTCCTATTTGAGTCACATGGACTCAATAATAAGACACAGGAATGAGTGTTGACCCTTTGGAAAGCCTTCTGATTCACACTGTTGACCATTCTGTATAATTACATGCTGTGACCAAATCCGCCAAAAGCCTGAGCTCAAAAAACTAATTTTAATGAGGCTACAGTGACACCTACAGGATGAAAAAAGCCAAGACAGACAAACCTTCTCATGTTAATGTATAAACGCAGCAGGCTGACTTGACATATCCTGGGGACTTTTCAAAAGTTAAACTGATAGTTCAAAGCCATTGTGCTAGTGTAGTCACGATCCCAGTCCACTGTCAGTCACTGAAATTCTCAGTTTTTCCTGGAAACATGAGAAAACCTGACTGTCATGCAGGCATTATAGAAATGAAATGGAAAGCACCTTAAATATTTATATGCTTCTGCTGTAGTCCCTGGATCAATACAGAGACACCTGTAAGTATGAGCAATTTGCTACTTTAAACTACTTTAAATGTATTTCCATTATGTTTCCTATGTTTGTCATGAAGTTTGTAAGGTGAAACATTTTACCCTGCTCCTTCTACAATCACTGTACCTTCAGAGAATTTCTAAACCTTATAATTGAGTGAATGAGTGAGTGAACAAACAACAGGGAGACTGACCTATAAGGAGGCTGAGAGGAGGTGAGCAGGATGGGAAGGCAGCAAGAAGCTCCAAAACACTAAGGCTTGGATCCCGCACATATAAGTTGTAGTCTGCAGCACCTTGTTTACTGCAGAGCTCCTGCAGTCTCCTCCTCTGTGTGCTGTCTGCTGTATGCTCCACCAGCGCTCTCAGAAAAGCCTGACACAACACAGGAATCAGACATGCTGTCACTTAAACTATTATACACCTCACATTCACATTCAGTTCAGTGACGAATTACATCGAACTTTGTTAAATATAAGGAAGTTTCACTTCTTAAGCTTAAAGGTGGAGTAGGTGTTGTTTGAAAAACGGTTCCAGCAATCCAACTCAAGTGAGATTTTGAAAATATACACTCCCTCCCTCCTCCCAAAGGCTCCGCCTCCTCCTCTTCAGCTCACCCCTCGAAACCACGCCTTCACATGATTCACGACTGCATGAACCATAGGGAGGGAGGGAGGGGTGATATTTGATGGACGTATTAGGCAGCCAATCAAAATAGTGATGATCACTTTTTTGATTGGTCAGAGTTTTTCTCTGATTATACCTTCTAGACTGGACCAAAATGTTTAGTTTTTTTTGCAAACATTTTATTTCAGTGGGTGCAATGGAAATGTGAAAAGGTTTTCAGGCAATATTGTAAAAAGTGTTGCAAAAAAACAACACCCACCCCACCTTTAATAAATCCTTCAAAAAGCAATGTGTCACAGTCGCAGAAGACGTACTAAGGTTTCACTGCCATTTGATTAATAATTGCTTGTGTAACTAACCATGGGCATTTGCATTAGAAGATTAAAGAGACTGTGGAGAAGAAATTTCTCCAGCTTAACTTTTGGGGTGATTTTATTTTATTTTTCCAACTATGAATCAATCTGAAATGGTAATCAGAATATCTACATATTTTTCACACCAAAGAGCACTAAATCTTCTCAGCCATTCATCACATAATGTGTGTGTTTATATGCAGGGATTAGTTGATCATGGTTGTTATTTGCACTGGAAGAATTATTATCTTGATTTTCTTGAACATCATTTGAAACCATACATTCATTGCTAACTTAATAAATGCATTTGGATTTCTATTGTCAATAAAACTGTATCTGTCCAAGTGAAATATAATTACATTTTCCTCCATAGATATTATGAGGCAAGATGTACAAGTACACGCACCTTAATATGAAGCTGTAACATACTTTTAGTCATTTCAATTGCTAATATGTAAAAATTATCACCTTTCACTATTTTGTGGAGTCTAAAAATTGAGGTATTATAATGAACTGTGTTAGCTGCTTGAATACCACTGGCAGATGTTGTAAAATAAAACTCTTAGGGTCTTGTTAGTCAGCAGATAGCAGCTTGGCCAAGAATCATCAACTTCTGAACAGAAATTAAACAAATGAATCCGTTGATGAGTCTTTTACTCATAATGTCCTTCGACACTGAACTGGTGGCAGCTGTTAAAATTTAGATGTTATGTATCTTTATAGCACATTATCATTCTAGTTTTGGCAGAACTTTAGTTCATTAAGTCCCCAAAATGAATCATAATTATTTCTGTTGACATAATATCTCTCTTTTGAACATTTTACATGTTTAGAAAGTAAAAAATAAAATAAAAAATAAAATGTTTAGACAATAGTCATGTGCAGGCTACCATTGTTATATAATAGAATCTTGCTTGTAATTTGGTAAATACTGTGCTGGAGGCTGAACAATACTTCAAAGACTGTTTTTACTAAAATTCTTGAGTTGCTGCCAAACATTTTTCATCCTTCTGTTATTCACAGAACATTTTGCAATTAACAGTAACTGCTGATGCTGCCCACAACAGATGGGCTTAGATTGTTGGATTACAATTACATTTTTTTACATAACTTTAACTTTTTTAGTAAACTTTTGTGTAAAAATATCTGTGATCTAAAGACAAAAGAAAATCTAATAATTTCAGAAATGGACTTTAGAAACAGAAGAATTGGTAAATCATAAAGTGCTCAGAGACTGACATTGGCCACTATTAGTGTAGTAATGTTGCAGCTCAGGTGCTTCTCAGGGCTCAGAACTGCTACCGTTTGACATTTTCACACTTCAAATGTGACTGTTATTCCACAATGACACAGGGGATCAGGCAAGTTTAGCAAGTACTTTCCACCCTGAAATGAGTAAATCCAGTCTGGGTCTCAATTCCCTCTCTACGTAGATTGCTTGAGTGTCGATAGGCTTGTTCAGGAACTCAATCAAAAAACAAACTATAATACCGTGGTGGAATGTAAACATTATCTTTCATGACCTTGTTATTATCCAACCAAGTCGAAGGTTGAAGTTATACATCAGTGTCTTACACACTTGCAAAATCTTTTTCCAGTTGCTTCATCTATTTTGTTTAGTTTATTCTGGTGCATTCTGTTAAAACTATTGAACTATGGATGTTCTTGGTCGTTCTGCATCAATCTGCTGAGATGTATTTAGATGCAAATGGTTATTAAAATCCACTGAACTCCATTCATAGTCAAGTCTTGATTTTTAAGTTTATCCTCAGTCTTAGTCAGATGTTTTAGTCACCAGGTGGTTAAGAATAAACATAGGGATATAGATTATTTTTTTCCACAGCAAATACCAATTCCAAAAAAAAACTATATACTATATTGACCTGAATATAAGGTTGTTGGTTTTTTTTTTTCCCCAGTCTACACACATCTCAAGAAGTTGGATCATCTTATATTTGGGATCTAGGTTTTTAAATACCTTGAGCGGTAGATCCACAACAACTGGTGGCCCAATACCGGCACTCGAATGCACCCATTAGGTTACTACTGGAGATAACAGTTTCAGGGGGCTTGAGAGATGCAGAAAGACGGTGAACGTCCCCAAAAAAATGGTGCAAAATAACCCCTATTCCCAAAAAAACTGTGACACTGTGTAAAAAGTAAGCAAAAACAAAAAGCAATGATTTGCAAATCTCATAAACCCATATCTGATTTCCAATAAAATAAATAACATATCAGATGCTGGAACTGAGACATTCTACCATTTTATGGAAAATATTAGCTCATTTCGACTTTGATGGCAGCAACACATCTCAAAAAAGTTGGAACGGGGCAACAAAAGGCTGGAAAGGTAATAGGTACAAATCAGAAACAAATGGAGGAACATTTGACCGCTATTTAGGTTTATTAGCAACAGGTCAGTAACATGAGTGGGTATAAAAGGAGCATTTCAGAGAAGAAGAGCCTCTCAGATATAAAGATGGGCAGAGGATCACCAATCTGTGACACACTGCATCAAAAGATTATGGAACAATTGAAGAAAAATGTTCCTCAACATTAAATTTGTCCCACCATCTACAGAACATAATATCATTAAAATATTCAGAGAATCAGAAGTGTCTGTGCACAAGGAACAAGGCTGAAGGTCAAAACTGGATGCATGCGGTCTTCGGACCCTCAGGTGGAACTGCATTGAAAACAGGCATGATTCTCTACTGGACATCACTGCATGGAGTCAGGAACACTTCCAGAAATCACTGGGAACAGTTTGCTGTGTAATCCACAGATGCAAGTTTAAGTTACGTGCAAGTTGCATCATACAAAAAAGAAGCCATATGTAAACACGATCCATAAATGCCACTGTCTTCCCTGGACCAAAGCTCATCTAAAATAATATGAGGTAAAGTGGAAAATTGTTTTTAGGTTAGATTAATCCAAATTTGAAATTCTTTGAGAAACAGTGGATGCCGTGTCCTGCACTCTAAAGAGGAGAGGGACCATCCTGCTTGTTATCAGCAGACAGCTCAAAAGTCTGCATCTCTGATGGTGTGGTGTGAGCAGCTTCCACATCTGGAAAGGAAGCATCAATATTGACGAGTACATAGATGTTTTAGAGCAACATATGCTCCCATCCAGACGTCTCTTTCAGGGAAGGCATTTCATATTTTAAGAAGACAATGCTAAACCACATACTGCATCCTCCTCGTTCACCTTTCACCTTTGACCAATAGAAAACATTTGGCTCATCATAATATAAAAAAAAAAAAAAAAAAAACAGCAACAAAGGCCCCGGACTTTTGAGCAGCTCGAATCCTGCATCAGACAAGAATGGGACAATATTCTTCTCCTAAAGCTCCAGCAACTGGTCTCCTCACTTCCCAGACATTTACAGACATTTGTTAAAATAAAAGAGGGGATGTGACACAATGATAAACATCACCCTCTTCCAACTTTCTTAAGATGTGTTTCTGCCATCAATTAGCTAATATTTTGCATGAAATGGTAAAATGTCTCAGTTTCAACATCTGATATGTTCTTTATGTTTCACTGAGAATAAAATATGAGTTTATTAGATTTGCAGATCACTGCATTCTGTCCTTATTTAATTCTTACATGGCGTCCCAATGTTTTTGTTTTTGTTACACAACATAATACACAATGAAAAGACCACTTTTAACGCAGACAGTTTGAACTAAACGGCTACTACTGTGAGACAGAGTGGAGCGTGTGCAAGTATGTGAATGAAAAAAAAAAGGATTGAAGGACTGCTAATCACTGGACTCAATTGAAAGCCTTGGAAATCTGCAGACTTCTGAGTTTAAATCCAGCCTCAGTTGGTTCAGATGAATGTTGCGGTGCAATGGACTGTGTTTACTGTGCAGGACAAGTCATGCCAGCGGTGAGTCTGGACTTTTTCCTTGAAAGGGCCCCATCTCTCACAAATAAGCACTGTTGCACACAACCCAATTTTATGGTAAGATGTGTGTACATGTAATTAAGAAAGTTTAATAAAAAAAAAAAAAAAAAAAAGCTGAGACGGTAAAATATTTATTTTTACTGTGCGTGGATAAAATACTTCTTAATACTCATAGAGACTGTCTCACCCAATGCTTGCCCACAGATCATGGAAAGAAGCTGCAGTCTTTTCATAATTTTGTCATTAATTTATGTAAATAAATACCGCCTACCCAGATCAAAAAAGAAAAAAGTCTTTAATAAAGAAAGAAGAGATTTGACGCTCATACAGTTTTTATTTTTCCCTCGGAAAATAAATTATTCAGGTCAATACAGTCGGCTACTCTGCTCCAGACTTTAGCAAAACAAGTTAAACCAGCTTGCAAGAGGGAAGAAAGGGCCATATCCCTCTTATTATGCTGATATTACAAAACAACAAGCAGGACTGAAATTTTTGGACATTAAGTACCTTCTTTGGAATGCTTCTGATCTCCAGACACCACGTGAACAGGAACCACAGAGAAACATTTTGTGGGATGTAGGATGGCACCTGGGCACCTTTAAAAATGAAGGAAAGAGCACCTAATCAGATAAGAAATTAGTTTTTGCTCTCTGAAATACGTTCACAAAAATCAAAAGGTAATGAGACGGATAGTATCTTTTTGAACAAGTAAACACTTTGTTACAATATTTTTCAAGAGTGCATTGAGTGCAAACTAAACAGCAATAGTAATGCCTTTTTTCTTAGTGTCCTTTCTTAGAGCAACATGGACATGATGGTTCCTTTGGGTCTGAAGGCCCAGTCTGCACAGTATATTGTCCACTTCTGCAGGCCTGTTTGGACAGAACACATTAAAGGAGTCCCCAGGCTGGTAGGCCAGTGCTGGGTAAGTCTGGAAATGAAAAAAGGGAGACACATAATTGAAAATGCAATATAAACCTGCAAATGACATTTTAAACAAATGCTGCTTTGCGATACTTACAGAGATGTCCAGCTCTAGCAAAAGAGCTGTCTTGACTGAATCTCCTTCGCTGAGCTGAACTGCCTTGGATATGGGTACCTCATGAAGAGTCTCTTTGTTTAGTGGTCCAACACTCTGAAAGAAAACATTTATGTGATGAGAAGTAAAGTATGGTAAGAAATACTATTTCAGCTGCAACATTCATCACCTGTTCCATGGTGTCCACCTCCTGATAGGAAACATCTAAGTAGGGAGGAGGCAACGCAGGAATATTAAGTGAGGACTCAGACAGTGGTGGCAGGGAGCATGTCAGGGAGGCTGCCAATGTAACATGGGGGACCTCATCATCCCCGGTCTGTGTTTCTGGTGCTGATGTGAAAACACTGGCAGTACCAAGAGAATGAGATGCCAGCCCAGTGCTCCCTGCAGAAAACCCTGGCTTAAGATCAGAACTGGCAAGAGTCGAAGATGAAGCCAGAGTTGTATATTTAGAGTCTATGTTTACAGATGCTCCGACTGGCTCGCTGTCCTGGTGGTCAGCGATGCTTAAAAGATTTAGCTGGACGTCTGGCACAGGTGAATCAAGAATTACTTTGGCTGAATCATCTGCATTCTCTCCCAAGTGAGCAGAGCGCTCAGAAGCCATTTTTAATGAGGCCTCTTTGATGGCGTTCCACAGTCCTTCAAGCCAGGGGTCCACTACCACCTCCAACCTAGACATAACAAAGTCCAAAAGATGATATGATGTCAGCAGTGGAAACATGAGAAAGAGATTAACAGTCAAATGCAGGAAGTTGAAAGCCAATATTACCCACAGAACCTACCCAACACCGTCATCTGCATATCCCGTTGGATAAAACTGTTTGGCTCCAAGTTCATTAAGTCGACGCTCAATTGTCTTCCCACAATTGCAGAAATTTGCATAATTTGTATCTCCTAAAGCTGAAACAAACAGAGAAAAACATAGGAATATTCTTCAACAACTGTTCATAAAGTAAACTCCAACAAAGTTCTGCATTGTAACAATTTGGACAAGTTGGCTTTACACATGTAATTTCCCAATGTTGGCAGATGAACTTCAAAAAGAGGTACCTCAGACCTGCTATGAGAATTTACCTAAAAGTGCATAGCAAAGGTGTTTATAGTGGTCTGGGGAGAGGGTCTTCCTCTTGATCCGTTTTACAAATTGGAGTGCATTGTCTGGTGGTTCCCCATCTCCAGTGGTAGACACGATAAACACCACTGGGGCACTCTCCTTCTCCAAATTGTACTGGAACCAGTTATATGATTAGATTAGATTGGTGTTTCTTAAAGTTCTTGTAGAAACATGTGCCATTAATATCCGCAGCATCATCAGGCTTCATCATGCTACATTTACTGAAATGTAACTGGTGAGTTACTTTGTGTAACAAGTTGTGCAATGAAAAGGTCACTCTGTTCCAAGTAATATTACTCACATGTACCTTCTCATTTTGATTCAAGCAGCTGAGATTAGCAACCAGTCCGTGCTCCTCGGCCTCCTCAGCTATACCTTCTGCTATGGATTGGGCTTGGCCCTTCTGAGAACCATACAGGACCACAAACTGAGGTTTCTCTTTAGAAGGCATGCTATGAAAACCATAGAAATAATCTCATTACTGAATTCATAATTTACAAAAAAAAAAATATATTTATTAAAAACAAATGTCTTACAGAAGATTTTTTTTCCCACACTTCATTACAGAAAGCACACATTACAAAGAGCATTAATGACTGCAAAGTCCTTATAAGGATCCCCAATAAACCATGACTGCAGTTATGTGGATTTAGAAACAAGACTAGTGGCTACATAGAATTTAGAAATACAGTATTTCATATCATACTTGCTTTTACAACTGTGATATGCAAACATGTTAGGGAAAACTCACTGAACAAAACAAACTTGAAAGTGGTTCTGGGATTTTGTCATATGTTCTTTTGTAACTTGATGCCTGATTGTTTAAATTACAAGTTTCATAAAAAGGTATGATTACTCATATTTGGTGTCAGAAAGTCAAAAAACAAACGTTATTTACCAATCTTACAACCTGTTAGTAAAGAAGAGAGGTGCTTGATTCGCCAATTGCTAATATATGGCTAATGTTTTAATTTACATTTACAACAACGTGTTTTAACTCAATAAAAAAAAGTGTGGGTTTAAATCTATATGTAACCACAACAATGGCTTTTTGGGGAAAAATAAAAATAAAAAGCAAATTACAGCAACATATACTTCCATTCGGGTATTAATAACGTAAGACTGAATATAACTTAATTACTCCATCTGAACTTCAAATAATTAAAAAATATGAAAAACCACCAACATGTTAATAATACAAAGTGGAAGTTAACGTAACTGCTGGTAATGTGACGTTAAATGCAGCTATATCCTCGAATGAAGACTTGTGTTTTGTGAAGATATTTCCGCTTACCAATATATTTTAAAACTGGACGAGTAACCATAATAACAAACCGGCTGCCACAGAAAAACCTTCGCAGCGCAGTGAAGTCTTGTCCTGGAGGCCACCATACCAACAGGACCCGGACGTTACGTCATATTTTGACGTTGACAGTAGTTACCGTAACATCACACGTGGAGTGGATATGAGCAATTTTTTTTCTGTCCCTCAATCAGAAGTGACCATTTTGTATCGATACTTAAGCAGCACGTTTTGGTTAAAAGCAATGTCAGACGGTTAATAAACTGAAACACTGCCGTAGGTGATTGCAAACATCTGAGCTGATTCGTGTCAT
Source organism: Hirundichthys speculiger (assembly GCA_018398805.1). Lineage (NCBI taxonomy): Eukaryota > Metazoa > Chordata > Actinopteri > Beloniformes > Exocoetidae > Hirundichthys > Hirundichthys speculiger. The sequence continues at coordinate 735,110 of JAGFBZ010000165.1, forward strand.
AGTCTTTTACTGCAATTACACGTGTAACTAACTTTAAAAGAAGCCACATATGTTCTTCTGATGTGTTATATTATTGTTTTTACCTTTTCGAGGCAGTTGTAACAATTCACCGTCTACTCCTCTCCATTGAATTTTTAATAAATGAATTCACGCGAGATTAGAGGGCCGACTGAGATTGAGCGTGATCGGAATGAACCACGTTCCAAAAAATATTTTAAATTGTATTTTTGAAATTTACGTCTTGAGAATGTTGTGATTATTTTTCAGAACATTTTATCCAAACCTGTTAAGTTAATTAAGTGCTGACACTGCGTATAAATGAGTTTACATATGTTTTAATGTGAAGCACGTGAGCATTTGGTTCCGCCCTCCCCGCCCGTCGAGCCTTCCAGAAGTCGCCGGCAGACCCGTGCGGCTCGCAGCTCAGCCACATTTCAAACTAATACTATCAAAACACATTCATCTTTCGGTTGAACTCTTATTGCGAGACATCATTTTTCAGTCAACATGTCCAGTTTAGGGACGCTGGCTTTCGATGAATATGGGAGGCCCTTCATCATCATTAAAGACCAGGACAAGAAGACGCGGTTGTCGGGAATTGAGGCGTTGAAGGTACAATGGGCTAGATAGCAGTGCATCGCTCTGACATTATGGTTAACGAGTTGTTAATTTGCTTTTGCTAACCAGTGCTAGGTCCGTAAAGCCGAAACGATCGGAGCTGATGCATAGTTTGTGAGTAGTTTGCAGATTTGACAGCTAAACTAAACCGTTTATGCATCTCATAAGCCCAACGATTAGCTGGTCATGCTAACTAAGAGGCCCATGTGCTCTGTAATACGGTCGGATGGTGGGTGTTGCTGCACAGGGATGGGCCCAAAATAGTCATAAGTGATGCGCACTACTTCCACATACAGTGTTGCAGATGGTAATGTCTTACCAGCAAAAAAAAAAAAAAAATCAAGTTTAAAGTGTGATCTTTGTGCAATTATTTGTTTTGCAGTCCCATATAATGGCAGCCAAGGCAGTCGCTTCAACGCTTAAAACATCATTGGGACCAAATGGTAAGAGTGAACCGATGCATGTTTATAATGAAATTTTAACCTTTTTATGAACAGTTCAAGTTATTGTACCACCTGTCACCTCTCTTAAACCATTTTACCCCTTTGTTTGCAACTAGGTCTTGACAAGATGATGGTTGACAGGGATGGGGAGGTAACAGTCACCAATGATGGAGCTACCATTCTCAGCATGATGGATGTGGACCACCAGATTGCTAAGCTTATGGTGGAGCTGTCCAAGTCTCAAGATGATGAGATTGGTGATGGAACTACTGGAGTTGTTGGTATGTGATTTTGCAGAAGTTGTTTGGTAATCATTGTAGATGGTCCCAGTACATTAATGGATATTTCAATGTTCTACTGTGGGTTCATTCTCTTAATTGCATATGACAGGATGCTGCTAAGAGAAGAGGTATGGTATTGTATGAGGGAATCTGGAGTAGCAGAGAAGTATACTAGAGTGGTGCAGGACATGTATGAGAGCTGTATGACAATGGTGAGGTGGGACTGCATCAAGGATCTGCTCTGAGCCCCTTTTTGTTTGCTATGGACAGACTGACAGATCAAGTTGGGCAGGAATCTCCGTGGACAATAAAAAGAGAGGAATGAAAGTTAGCTGCAGCAAGACAGAATACATGTGTGTGAATAAGAGGGACCCAAGTAGAGCACTGAGGCTACAAGGAGCAGAGGTAAAGAAGGTGGAGGATTTTAAGTACTTGGGGTCAAGAGTCCAGAGCAGCAGAGAATGTGGAAAAGAGATCAAGGGAAGGCAAGTTTATTTGTAGAGCACAATTTGTACACAAGGCAATTCAAAGTGCTTTACAGATGCATAAAATCACAAATAGGCAAATAGAACCATTCCATACAAGCATAAAAATAATCATTAATAAATTAAATTAAAATGAAGAAGCATGTGTAAGCAGGTTGGAAATGGTGGAGAAAGATAAGATATGAAAGGAAAGGTGTATAAGATGGTGGTGAGACCTGCCATGTTGTATGGTTTAGAGACTGGCACTGAAGAAAAGTCAGGAGGCAGAGTTGGACGTAGCAGAGGTTAAAATGTGATTCTCTTCAGGAGTGATGAGGAAGGATGAGATCATAAGTACTTCAAAGGAACATCACATGTTAGATATTTTGGAGAGAAAGTCAGGGAGATGGACATGTTGACATGCGTACATGTTCGGACATGGACAGAGGAGGGACAGTGAGTATGTCAGTAGAAGGGTGGATGAGGTTGGAACTGCTGGGCAGGATGTCTATATGAGGGCCAAAAAGGAGATTTATGGATGCAGTGAAAAGGGACATGAAGTTATTTGGTGTGAGAGAAGAGGATGCCTGTGATCGAGTTAAGTAGAGGCAGATGATTCACTATGACAGCTCCTGAAGGGAGCAACCGAAAGGGAGAAAAAAAGTTGATTATCCTCTAAGTAATACATCTTTAGTTTTAAACATAACAGCGATTGTGTTAAACATTGCATTGAAAAGTGTTCTCATTGAATTTCAAAATAATGTTTTCATTTTCCTTAATGTGAAAAATTCCATATTTACTCAGTATGTGCTTTATGCACTTGCTTCTTCCGTGGTTACTAAAAAGTCTTAAGCTAATGTAAAAACAATATGCTTAATTTCTCTACATTGTCTCAGACCAAACCAACCACACTTGGTCATTCTTTGATTTTATTTTTCTTGTGGTTCTGCAGTGTTGGCTGGAGCACTGCTTGAGCAGGCTGAGCAACTGCTGGACCGTGGAATCCACCCCATTAGGATCTCAGATGGTTATGACCAGGCTGCACGCATTGCCATCGAGCAGCTGGACAAAATTGCAGAAACCTTTCCCTTCGATCCCAACAACACAGAACCACTCATTCAGACCGCCATGACAACACTTGGCTCTAAAGTGTAAGGCATAACAGTGCTTCTTCCTAACATATATATATATATATATTATCGCTGGCATACCATAAATGGGACACACTGGCTTTCTTTTCAATTGTTGACTGCATTTCTGTGAGCTCTTTTGACTTTGTCAGTATTAAAAAATAAAAAATAAAAAAAAAAACAAACAACTAATGACCCAGCAGGATATTGAGTTATAAGCTGCAATTTTGCTGAGTTTATAGCTGGATGCAACATCAGACCTGCTCAAAATTACGTTCTTTTCTAGTATTAACCGGTGCCACAGGCAAATGGCAATGATTGCAGTGAATGCCATCCTCACTGTGGCAGACATGGAAAGGAAAGATGTAGACTTCGAGCTCATCAAGATGGAGGGCAAGGTGGGAGGAAAGCTGGAGGACACGCAGCTCATCAAGGGAGTTATAGTTGACAAGGAGTTCAGCCACCCTCAGATGCCAAAGGTATGATCAAAAGAAAATCTCCAGAGGACGTTCCTGGCTCTTTTTATGGTGACTTTTACATGTCTTTGATCAGACAGAATAGAAGTAGTTGAAAGATCACAGAAACAAGTTAAGCTAAAGTTAGACATCCTAATTTTTTTTTTAACTTCCAAGTATTAATTTAAAGATTTATATTTACATCTATTCAAAAATAACTCCATCCCCATGCAATGCACAGGGGATGGAGACATGCATTGAAGCAGTACAAGTCTGTCTGTATTTCTGTGGTAACTGTGTAATAACTGAACTACAAACATCTCTACCCAGGTTCTAAAAGATGTCAAAATTGCTATCCTCACCTGCCCATTTGAGCCTCCTAAACCCAAAACCAAGCATAAGTTGGATGTGACCTCCGTGGAGGACTACAAAGCCCTCCAGAAATATGAAAAAGAAAAGTTTGAGGAGATGATCCAGCAAGTAAGTACCCAGAAAAATTTGTTAGCTACCTTTTGTTTACTTAACATTTACCAATTGACCAACCAAAAATCATTTTTTTAATTTTAGGTCAAAAGCAATGGTGCCAACTTGGCCATCTGCCAATGGGGCTTTGACGATGAGGCAAATCACCTTCTGTTGCAAAATGAGCTGCCTGCTGTGCGCTGGGTTGGAGGGCCCGAGATCGAGGTGAGAGATGTTTAATGTGTTCAAAGCGCTTAATGTGGTCGTTCTTCAACAAAATAGTTTCATATTTTGACATTACTTTTAATGTTTTGTTTTGTTTTTCCCATCATAGTGCCATAATGTAGATGATTTAAAAAGTAATTAAGTTGAACGGTTTCTCTACAGTTGATAGCCATTGCCACAGGAGGCCGCATTGTGCCGAGGTTCTGCGAGCTGACACCAGAGAAACTTGGAACAGCTGGTTTGGTGAAGGAGATCTCCTTTGGCACTACTAAGGATCACATGTTGGTTATCCAGGAGTGCAAAAACACCCGGGCTGTCACCATTTTCATCCGCGGAGGCAACAAAATGGTCAGCACATAACGGACGCGGTCACTCTCGAGCTTTCATTTGAACACATGTCAGCTTTGCTCACTCATATCTTTCTCAACAGATCATTGAGGAGGCCAAGCGTGCTCTTCATGATGCGCTGTGTGTGATTCGCAATTTGGTCAGAGACAACCGTGTCGTGTATGGGGGTGGAGCTTCAGAGATCGCATGTGCGCTCTAGCTGTGAACCAGGCTGCAGATAAGGTGAGATGTCAGGAATACCTAACACACCACACTGCCTTGTTGGTTTTAGCTTTAGAATAGTCAGTATGTCTTTAAGCTTAACAACTTGGATCTTATTATTTCTGTCCCCCCCACCAGTGTCCATCATTGGAACAGTATGCCATGAGATCATTTGCTGATGCTCTAGAGGTAATCCCAATGGCACTGGCTGAAAACAGTGGGTTTAACCCCATTCAGACCATGACAGAGGTCAGAGCCAGACAAGTCAGAGAGAACAACCCCTTCCTTGGCATTGACTGTTTGCGCAACAACACCAATGGTAAGGAACCATCTTCACAGTCGTGGTATAGTCCAGTGGTCTCTGATTCTCTTTCAGCACAACTTTCAGTACTTGCTTTCTGAAAGTGCAACACTTCTATTGAGTAGTTTTTTCATCTTTTTTTTTTCTTTTCCCCCTTTCACTGATAGACATGAAGCAGCAGCATGTTATTGAGACCCTCATTGGCAAGAAACAGCAAATCCAGCTGGCTACTCAGGTAGTCAGGATGATCCTGAAGATAGACGACATCCGAAACCCAGGGGAGAGTGAGGACTGAAGCCCCCCCCCCTCTTAAAGGAGACAGCCCAGGTGTACCCTTCAATGCTTAAATGTGTGAAATGTTCGAGAGGTTTTTGGCACTTCCTCAAGCTCCACGTCCAAACCGTACCGCATATTCCTATTTATCATTTGATACAAAATGTCCACGCAGTTGTAGTATCAAAGCCACTAATAAAATGTTGGTCTGTTGAAGTTCCCTGACTGCAGTTTGGATTTAATTAAAGGTGAAAATAATCAAAGCTCTTATTCCACATCAGATATTTATTTGCACAACTATGTTCAAATATTGATTGCATAAAAAGTTTGTTCAACATTCATGGCATTAGATTCTGAAAACAGATAATGGACTACATATACGGTCTGCAGTAAAAATAAGTAAGACTGAAAGAAATTAAATTCACTTTTCAAAAACATCACAATTGTTCCAAAATAAACGGCACCTCTACATTTTATTATTTGGACCTTTTGACATGTTATATAAGGCATCATTTCTTTAATAATATTGTTACAATGTATTTAATCGGATATAATTTGCTGCTCCTTTAACAAACATATTTACATGTATTTGTTGAGCCAGTTGATCATGTCTGTTCTGCTCTCCTGGATGAAGGGTTTGTCAGCAGGGTTGATGTCCTCTCTCTTGCGGTGGACGAAGCCATGAGTCTGTCCAGGAAATATCTTCACCTGGTAGTCCACGGTGCATTTCTCTTTCAACTGTGCTTCCAGGACCGTAACCTGAACAGAAACAGAGACACCTAACTTAAACTGAAAACAAGAAGTTATGGGTAAAATTGAAGAAAGACTACATACCTGCTCCAGAGGGACAACTTCATCTTTCTCAGCAAAGATGAATAGCGTTGGGCTCTTCAGCTCATACCTGTCCTCACTTTCGCGAATTATTCCTGCACAGTACGGTATAAAACCATTCAAAAATTCAGCTCAAAGAATTGGTGTTGCATGTTCAGCTGTTGAAACGGCATACCATAAACAGACACTCCAGCTTTGAGCTCTGGATATTGTAAGGACAGGTAATGTGTGGCAACACCTCCCCAGCAGAACCCCACTATTCCAATGTGTTTGGCTGTGCACTGCTCCTTCAGGAACCTCAGCACTGCATCCACCTCTCTAAGGAAAAAACACTTGTCACAACCAGCTGGATACGCACATTCTAGCGTCAAGCTTCTAAATCACATAAATTCACTGATGAGTTACTTGTTTATATTTGTTGGTTTCTTGTCTTGAAGCCACTCCTGGAATTTGGACCAGTCGTGACTTGGGCTCCACGGTTCCTTCCCAACGTAGAAATCTGGACAAACGGCGCTGATCACAGTAAAATAGAAATCAGAGAAATCATCCATGCCAGAAAGTTCACTCAAACCAAAGACAAATGGATTTTAAATCCACTTATTTGGTTAGTCTTTTAAATGAAATATTCAAGTGTACACACATGTATCCGTTGGCAGCCAGCATATCAGCCATGTATCTGGTGTTGGGAAGCTGCCACCCATAGATGTCATGAATGACAATAATGGCTTTGTCAGATGCAGTGGAGGGTTTCACTACGTATGTGTTTGTGTGCTCTATCTGGACCTCCTGGCCAAGTGCTCCATACTCCATCTGATCACCAATGTCACAGGGACATGGCTTGCCTTCGTTTGCCATCTAGTAGAGAGAAGAAAGTCAGCTGGGAAAGTTGATGTCAATTTGTTGTTTTAAAAAAAAAAAAATCCATTGACATCAAAGTTGTATAATAAGTTCAAATGTAATTTAAAGTAGAGATAACATTGTCTTAAATCAATTTAATTATTTTGTTATTACACTAAAATGCTTTAACGCCACTGATGCTGACGTCATTCAAAGGACTTTCCAGGCAGACCACTCGGTGTGACAAATAAAATCTAATTTGTGTCATTCATAACCCTGTGTGCATTTTAGCGTTTCAACGACGTGACAAATGCAAATTTAAAATAGCTCGTTTCTACGTTAGCACTTTTGGTCTAAAATTAATAAATCATAAACCAAAAAAATTGAAAGTTAGTATCACTTGGGCTTTAAAATAATCAATTGCGCAACAGAATGACAAAGCATTTTCCGAAAGCAGAGAAGCTCAGAGGTTTAGTTGCTATTCCTTGTTGCTTGTAATTTGAGAAATAAGTACGTACCGTTCGTTCCTGGGTTTCCCGAAACACAATGTGAAAAACTCAAGTCTTCGGTCCAAACTGTGACTGCGGTCAAGCTCATGTGACAAACATGCAGCGACGATCTCGTAACTTTCAAAATAAAAGTATTTAACCTCTCACACTGTGTCATTCTTTCTTTGTTTTAGTAAGCAAGAGGCTCCAGTATTTCTGCTGATCTCATAAAATAACCATCTGTTCTATGTAGCTTTAGTTGGATGTAATATAAAACAGATGCAATCAGTACATCCTCTGGATGGAAGAAATTAAATGCTGGATTGTATCAGGAACGTCATCGCAAGGCCTAGCATCAACAAATCGTCGAAGGGAACCAGTATCTCCATTAGGACAGTAACAAAATAAATCAATCAAAAGGCACCGCTGGGATTCGAACCCAGGATCTCCTGTTTACTAGACAGGCGCTTTAACCAACTAAGCCACGGCGCCGATGACGTTGGATGCGGAAACTCAGATATATCTGATGGCGAAATTGCCGTATCGCCTAGACATTGCTTGTTTGTGTCTGGGCCAAATGCACATAGAAAACTATAAATAAGATAAGATAAGATGGCACTTTATTGATCCCACGACGGAGAAATTTGTGCGTTCCCACAGCTCAATTTACAGAAAGACAAAAATAAACAATATATATATAAAGAAGAGGAACAAGATATATACAGAACAAATATATACAGTAGAAAAAAAAAATTTGTAAACAGCACTATGTACAGCAGCAATTTACAGCAGCAAGCATACACGGTATGCAGTTATGGGTGGATATACCTGAGGCTTCTGTACATGCTCAGTTGAATCGCCTCAATTTACAACTCAGTAATTTTTATACCATGGGTAAAAACTTTAACTCAAGACTTGAATTTTTGTGTAGTGTGGTTTCTCTAGTGCTGAAGTTTTGTTTGTTTTTCTTTAGTTTATAACCGTTCTGTTACAGTTTCTTGTCAGCTTGTAGAAAAGTGATATTTTGAACTGATTTCAGAGATGAATTTAAATTAATTAGAAGTCATTCAATTAAATCAATTACATAAAAAGGTATGTTGCAAGTAGCATCCTGTGGATGTCACTGTTAAACACAGTTATATACATGTTTGGTACTTTGTTTCTGGTCATCAAGGGGGTAACTCTAGAAACAAGCAGTAATTGTTTAAGGATGGACATATAAAATAGAATTGCTCCCAGGAATAACCACGCGAACGTTAATCTTGCTCTGAACAAACCACGCGATTATGATCGAAAATTGTACCTCCATGGTAAATAAAATTTAAAATAAAATCGCCGTGACGGCGCCTTGCTCAGCTGGTTGTAATAGTGACTGCGCATGCGCTAGTAGGCTTAGCTGCTAGCCGTTTGTCGCTCAGGTTGAGACAGTCGTTTTAGCAACATAGAGGGTGTTATGGTTCACGTGTGGGTCGCTTTATATTAAAAGTATACGATAAAAAAAAACCAAAATCTGTATTCTAGCGAACTCAAGCTGAATGTTGAAAGACACAACAAAGTAAGAGCTCCGGTGTTGCTCTGTGGGGAAACCATTTTATGATTGCCAATGTATCCGAACCATAAGCATTAGCTGGCTAATCCATATTACGTGAATGGGTCTACTGTGAAGGTACTCATAGAAGAGAAGGTGACTAACCTTTACTAATAACATGGATACAGGCGAAGAAGGTAAGTCTGATCTTGCTTTATCGTCGTTGGTAAATTCAGGTTAGCTTGGCATCACTGTGAGCAAAGCCTGTCAGTGAATTGGCCTGCTAAATAAGATATTAGCCGACTGGCGCAACCTATGAAGTTTACAGGAGACTGCTGTTGAGATTGGTTTTATTAACTTCTGCTTTACATAATGGGAGACCTCATTATAACACCCATGAAGTTGACTGACAGTGTAGCGTTTTTCTAAAGACAGATTAACGACCGTAGAAAGGGCCAGAAGTTAGTGGTGATGTCATCACTGTCCTGTTGTGTGGCCTTCAGTTTGGTGGTGTGACACTCAATGAAGTAGTGTTCTGGACATTTTATTTACATACTATACAATATAGTAGTGCCGGGCATCGAAAATCGATGCGAAAATTGTGTTGTTTTTTATGAGCTTGGTGTCAGCAGTAGTCATAACGCATTGTATTTGAGACATTTTGCAGACAAGACCATCTCTGGAAAAAAAAAAAAAAGACAAGTCATACAAATAATTCATTTTACATCTTTCTCTTTTTTTTTGCCTTCAAATAACCCTGGGGTAATATTGCAATGTTGCAGTATGTACATCTTGTAGCTGCAAAGCAAAGAAGCTACACATCTATCCCTTCCTGGCTGAGGTAATGTGGGTAAAGATCTATCTGCTCACAGAAGATGGAAGGCACTGGTTCAGTGTGAGAGGAAGGACAAGAGAGGGAAGAATCTTAATGCTGAACCTAACAAGAAGTCCCAGGCTATGTTACTGTCATTACAACAAGGAACAGATTAGCACTAATGACCATGCGAGTGGTGAGCCTGTTTACTTTGCTTGGAGTAACTGGAGGAAGCCTTGAGCTTGGAGAACACACCGGAAAGATACAGATCTGCAGAGCCCTGGATGAGACCGTGTGCTGCCACCTTACACATCATGTTTCGTGGTACTCGGGCAGACTATTGCATTTCCCGATTAAAAATGTGTCTCTCTAACAAGACTACATTCTTTAGTTTCCGACTGTACATCTTTGTTTGTTCAGCGTTGACTATGTATATTATCTAACATTTTGCATGTGCGTTTTTGCGTTACCAGCGGATATTTGCCGTGTGTGCCGGTCTGAGGGGACCCCGGACAAACCCCTGTACCACCCATGTGTCTGCACTGGCAGTATTAAGTTTATCCACCAGGAATGGTAAGCTTGTCTGCTTTAATGTCTTGAGTTATTGTTATCTTACAGAATAAAATTTTCTTTGAAATTCTCCATGCAAAATATTAGGCCTTTATAATGGATAAACATTTTAAATAAACAGACCGTTGACCTTGAAATGAGTTATGAATCTGTAGTCAGTTAATTAATGTGATCCTTGAGTTAACCCGAAACTTTTGTTTACAGATTTTCTTATTACATCTTTTTGTCAGGTTTCGTCCCTGGCACTCTTTTGCACTTTGAAAATAGCATTGATTTGTGATGAGATTATTCTAGCATTTGACCTGTTGATTTATTAATTTTTTAAAGTGTTTTTACTAATAAATGGAAATTTACTTTTTTTTTTTTTTTTTTTTTTTTTGACCAATTCGAAAAACAATCTGTGGCTCAAAAATCATACGTTTTGAAGAGTAATGTATGTGATCTGTTATAGCCCTGTTTGTAACAATTTATTGTCGTTCACTGTTGTGATGCAGAACAATGTTTCTCATTTGCCGTAATTTTTTAAATTTAGAGAGTTTATGGTTATGTAAACATGAACCTAAAAACAACCTTGTATTGTAAGAAAAAAAAAAAAGCTTGCGACTTGACTAAATTTTAATCTCATAGATTTTGAAGAAAATCTAGATTTGAATTCACAACAGTGTTCTCACAATTCTATTGCTGATCAACGTTAATGAGATTATTGCAGTTGAATGCTAATACTCTCGCTTGATGTGACAATCCAAAATACTCTGGAAGCGGAAATTTGTTGTAAGGGCCAGTTTTGTTAACTCAAAGTGTTTGTTTTGAATCAGACAACATAGGGAAGAGGTTGTTCACTGTGTTAATTTCTTGTTGATTCAATACGTTATGTAACACAAGAAAGGTGGGCAGGCTTTCCTGCACACTGTTAATTCTTGGATAAACCACCTACATATACTTCAAAGGCCACCCAAAATTTTTTAGAAGAATGGCATCCCAGCTGGAGCTCATGGTTTAAAAAAATTAAATACTGAAGATTGTTTACAAGTCTTTGAAGTCCAGTCTTAAATTGCTGCTCTGTGTTACATAAGAGCAGCACATTAAACTAGATTCCAAATGGCAGATTCAGATCCCTGTCTCAGTAAAGAGATGCCCACGGACACAATAAGATTAGTTCAGGGCTGTCTTCTGTGAGACAAAAAAAGAGAAATTGTAGTAATAGTAGCCTATATATGAAAGAAAAAGAGAGGAGAAAAACTTTAAATTCTGTTCAGGATTTTCCAGGAAGCGAACAAAGAGTAGGCAAGACTGGAAAGATACGATCTTGTGCTAATCCTCTTCAAAACCCTCACTGCTGCATTTTTAATCAGATGGGGGCTTTTAAAAGTAATTTTATGAAAGCCTAATAACAAGGAACTGCAATAGTTTAATCTTAAAGTAACAAATGCATGAACTAGTTTTTCAACAGCAGTCCCAGATGAAATGCTTCTAAATTCAGCAATATTTAGATATTTAGTTGAAATACAGTAATCCTAGATAGCTGATTTATGTATGAATTAAATGATAAATCAAGATAATGCTATACATAGTGACCTTATTGGCTAGACAGTCTCTTCTTGAAGCTCTGAAGTTGCATTTAAGCAAAAGCATGTTTTGTGTAAATCAAATATCAAGGTTCTATCATGCTAAGCCTTTCTATCAGCTCGAACCAGTCTGGCCTTTCTCCTTTGACCTCTGGCATCAACAAGGCATTTGCGCCCACAAAAACTGCCGCTCACTTGGATATTTTCTCTTTTTCGAACCATTCTCTGTAAACCCTAGAGATGGTTGTGCATGAAAATCCCAGTAGATTCGCAGTTTCTGAAATACTCAGACCAGCTCGTCTGGCACCAACAACCAAGCCACATTAAAATGTCTCTTAAATCACCTTTCTTCCTCATTCTGATGCTGGTTTAAACTGCAGCACATCCTCTTGACCATGCCTAAATGTTTGAGTTGCTGCCATGTGATTGGCTGATTAGAAATTTGCTTTAACGAGCAGTTGGACAGGTGTACCTAATAAAGTGGCCGGTGAGCGTAGATCGTAACAGAGAGACTCAATAAAGTAATGACAGGAGAGAGAGTGTTTAACAAGAGTAAATCTGTCATAAAAGCAACCCAACTTGTGGGGACCCTCTGAGCAAATTCCTTTGTGAAAGTTTAAGACTTGTTCAGAATGACTGATGTTAGGTTCAAGGGCCTTAATAATAATCTCCATCATGCAGTTATTGTAATTGTAAAAGGTTATGTTGCCTCTGTACTTATGTAACAAATCTGCATTTCTGAGTGTTGTCTAAGTCTGAAATACTGGAGTTGTTTGTGTTCAGAGTATTTCATGTTAAATTTAAACTGACTAATATTGAAATGAGATGCCAAACAATATGATTTAAAATTCCAAATGTGACCTCACACACCCCGGCAGCTAATATAATCTTCAAAATTCATCATCTGTTTTCTCCCTCTACTGTGCATGTTAAGTGAGTGCAATAATTGTGTGAGAGGCTGATTGTCAATGCAAGCATTATGTATAAAAATAGCTGGCACAGTTTGTTGAAGGACATTGTTTTTCACAGCACATAAATATCATTTCACAGTTTGGTCCAGTGGTTGAAGCACAGCCGGAAGGAGTACTGTGAATTATGCAAACACAGATTTGCTTTCACCCCAAGTAAGTTCTTCCACTTAAATCTTACCCATCTTTCGTTGGATAAGATGTTGGATAAGACGTTTCTAATGTAACAGTGCACATGAGCTATCACTGAGTCATTGTGTGTCCAATTGTTTTTTTTTTTCCCCTCATGTACATTTATTGATATGATCTGCTTTAGTTGTTGTTTTATTCTAAAAATCTAAATTGCAGCATTGTTAACTAGAATTGCATGTTTGAAAAGATTTGAAGACTGTTTTGTTCTGTTTGTCTGTCCTCTTCAGTCTACTCCCCAGATATGCCCTCACGACTGCCCATTCAGGACATCTGTGCTGGCCTGCTGACCAGTGTGGGCACAGCCATCCGCTACTGGTTCCATTACACATTGGTTGCCTTTGCGTGGCTTGGGGTGGTTCCTCTCACTGCATGTAGGTGTAATTCCACAAACATGAATACAATGACAAAAGTATTATCAACACCAGCAGGATTTATTCTTTCACACAATTTATATCACTTTTTTATCTTGGAATTTTGTTTCCATATTGATTAATCAAAACAACATGAAATGGTTTTTGGTTCAGTTGACACATTTTTTTTGTTAGCTTTGAGAAACATATTACTGCTTTAGTACCATTACATAATAAGAAATTCCTTGAGTGTTCCAAGACATTTAAATCCTTTTCAATGTTCAATGTAAAATATAAGCTGGAGCTATTTAATTCTTACTTACGTAAAATCACATTGCAGAGTTTGAAAGGCATTTGCTTACACAAACGGTTGGTTCAGTGACACAGATTTATTAATTTACTCACCCTGTCCCAGGTCGCATCTACAAATGTCTTTTTACCGGCTCTGTGAGCTCTCTTTTGACACTGCCTTTGGACATGTTGTCTACGTAAGTGAGAACAGTATTTCCCCACCGTGAAAGTTATTTGACTGTTTCAGCGTTATTGTGTGTTTTAAATATTTTTCTGTCTTGTTCTTGTAGAGAGAACCTCCTTGCAGACTGTCTTCAGGGTTGCTTTGTCGTCACCTGCACTCTGTGTGCATTTATCAGTCTAGTGTGGCTCAGAGAACAGATAGTACATGGAGGCGCCCCTCAGTGGCTAGAGCAGCATCAGCCACCACCCCCCAACCCAGCCAGACAAGCCAATGAGGTATACAGCTTGACAAAATAAGTAGGCAATGTTGATTTACAAAAGCAAACTGCATTGTAGTGGAGTTAAACTGTTCAGCCATAAAATGAGTGTAAAAGTTGTTGAACTGCAGTTATCATATTACACAAGTAATTTATTTAGCTTTACAATACATCAGTTATCTGATGCCTCTGGCCAGGCTCAAGTATATGTGATGAAGCAGAATATGAGAGTTCTGTATTTTTCTATTACTATGGCCATTTAGAGCCAGGATCTTTCCTTAACCTGTAATTCTGTCATACACTGTCCTAATATTAATATTTATTAAAGCACTGCATCATGTTCCCTCACCCTCAGCCACAAGCTGCAGGTCAGGGAGTGGCTGATGAGCCTCCTGCAGCCCAGGCAGCACCTGCTGATCCTCCAGCCCAGAATGAAGCTGAGCCTGAGCCCCCTGATGTCCCCCCAGACCAGGCTGAAGACCCAGAGTTAGAAGAAGAAGGAGCAGCTGCTGAAGATGCAGACCCCAACAATGGAGCACAGGGTAAGAATATGATTTATTGCATTTTAATATTGCCAAGAGCATTTTATTCAGTTTAGTATTGATGTTAAAAAAAAAAAAATGTCTTCTTGGTGCAAGTATCTGAAATTGTTTTCAAAGTTAATAAATTGTTAAGTACTTTTTTTACTAGTTTTTAAACAGAGTAACAGTTCTTCACAGTAAACAATGTCAAAAACAAAGTGCCTGACTGGCATTACAGTATACAAACAATACAGTGGCCTAATTATTCTGAAGCAGATGATAATAGTGTGCTGCTGGTTTTTATGTTTAATAGACAGATTTTGCAACAGACAAAGAAAAAAGACCTGATCATAAGTTATTGTATTACAAATGATTCAGTCTTTGGCTTTATTTATTTATCTGTCAGTATAGATAATTCAATCCCGTGCATTTCAGGACTGACACATTTCCCCAGAACAGTACTAATAGGCCTTTTGGACAAAGATATGACATACAGTGGTCCATAAGAAGCATCTGCCACAGTACTAAACTATCTCCATTTAAATTCATTTTTTCTAACGGTGAACTAATGGATGCCTAAACATTCGAAGACAACATTGTTGTCTCTTTCAAGCCTTGTGCAGATGAACTACTCTTGATCATGTCTTCAGAGATCCCTTTTTAACAGGGTGTGGTTAACATCAGCAGATGCTTCTTCCAAACAGTCAACTCAAAATGTTTGGGTGTCTTTTATCATTCAAAGTAGTTCTAAAACCACACTTCCAAACCAATCTTATAATTGGACTCCAGGTGTGTAAACATTTGACTTCAGTTAGCTTTTGTTGATGTAATTAGTCTGTGGGTTTACTTATTGTTTCCACCATTGAGGATTTTTTTTTTTTTTAGGATACGTTTTAATGTTATTCTATCTTGTCTTATTTTCTCAGTAATTCTGTGACAATATCAACAAGTAGGACAATAAAGCTCAATTCAATACTATAGTTTTTCCTTGTGCTTTTCAGGGGTGCAAATGTCATTGTCTTAACTGCATTTTATACGTATCTTTTGCTGTAGATGACATGAACTGGAATGCCTTGGAGTGGGACAGAGCAGCAGAGGAACTCACCTGGGAAAGGGTAACTCTTCATGACATTAGTTAAATCCAAGCTCCCACACACATTGAACAGTTTTTATTTTTTAAGCGATGTGACCTCTTACAGGTATGTTTATAAAAATAAAAAAATGTATATATGTTTTCATCTAGATGCTTGGTCTGGATGGCTCACTGGTATTTTTGGTAAGTCCAATATTTGTGGTATCTGAACTATTATGTAAATATGATGATTTATGAGGTATGGAAAAACAAAAATCGACACTTGACTCAGACTGCTGTCTTTGTCCTATAGGAGCACGTGTTCTGGGTTGTGTCCCTTAACACGCTCTTCATCCTGGTCTTTGGTGAGTCCATTGAAACAAAAATGTATCACAAGTATCCAGATAAAGTGCATGTGATTCTTGCTCAATTTGTCATGCTCAAAACACAGCATTAATGCTACACTGCTCTTAAGAAAAGTAACTTGGTCTTGTTATAATTTTATATTTCCCTCTCTCCCATTTATCAGCATTTTGTCCCTACCACATTGGGCACTTCTCCGTTGTTGGCCTTGGCTTTGAGGAATATGTAAGACATTGCTTTAATCAAGCAATAATATGTGCTTTAATCCTTGTCTTTCTAATGCAACAATATATCCCTTGAGTTATATTTTTGATTTCTTAACCCCAACTTTGCTTTACTCTAGGTCCAAGCTTCCCACTTTGAGGGCTTAATCACAACAATTGTGGGCTACATACTGCTGGCAATGACGCTCATCCTGTGTCATGTATCCTTTGGTCTTACAAGATAAACAACCGATGAATTTGTAAAATTCAGTACTTAATCCAAACAAAATCTCTTAAATTCACATTTTAATGTCAGTTTTATTTATAAAGCTCATCTAAAACAATGAAGGTTCATTCCAAGTGCAATAGATTAAAATGTCACTAAATCAAGAGCAATAGAAATCGTTCGATAGGTTCTCTTACACATGCCACATTAAAGAACAACATTTTTGTTCACGTTCTGCCCCATTGTGTGTGTGTTTGTGTGTGTGTACAACCCCAGGGCAGGACAGCAAAACATTTGGTCTCGCCTTTGTTACAGCTCAGGTGGTGGTAACAGAGACAGGATGAGCTTTATGTGTAAGCATGAACACGCTGCTCTTTGGGCACTTTTTTCATTACAAAAGTTTTTTTTTTTTCAACTTCAGCTCACTATAGCATATACGTACACCTTCTTTTATCCACATATGCAAATCTGTTTCTTCATCCTTGTTGTTTCTTTTTTTGTTTTGTTTTCAACAAATCACAGCAATAGAGCAAAGGATCAACAGCATTTATTTTCCTCCCTCATACCATTGTGAAATAGTCACCACCTTATTTTTTTTTCTTTTGCGCATGCTAACAATTAATTTGCTGTTTTTTTTGTTGATGGGATGTGATTTTTTTTTTTTTTTTTTTTTTTTTTTTTTTTTTAGAGACCAGTCAGCTAGTGTAGCCTGTGGTCTCACTACACAAGTAGTAAATGGCCCAGAAATCTTCCAACTCTGTAAATCGCGTAGTCTGAAAGTGGTTCTATCAGAACGTCTGTCACTTATATGATTCTGTCATGCCAGCATGTTGTGTGTAATGGTACACTGATGCGGAGCTCCTAAGAACAGCAGCCATTTAAGAAGGATGGCTTTATTGGGCCGGTATGCCGCAATAGCTGTTGATGGGGATATTAAATAGGAAACAATAGGGAAAATAAATAAACCATAAATTTGCAAAATGGCATTTAATTAAAGCACAATGCATAAAATGATGCCAGGCTTAACTCGTGTAAAACACCAGATAGGTTGTGTTATTAGACTTTAATTAACATCTTAGGCTAATTGTGGGTTAGCAGTTCAGCAACCTGAATGTTGTAGTTTATAGTTGTATTTAAGTGAAATTATTTATTTACATACAGTTATTACAATCTTTTAATTTGTTTCCCCAGAATTCTTTGGGGGAGGCAAATTGAGCATGAATCTGAACCCACACAGGTGACAGACAATTTGATGCTTTAAACTCTGTGCCGCTGCTGTGCAGTATTCATCCTTAACAGCTGTCCTAGGGACTGGCTGCTCTGGTCAGGTTCCAGCGCTCTCGGCGTCTCCTTGGAGTCTGTTACATTGTTGTCAAGGTAACTTCACTAACTGTTTCTGCTTTGTTGTTGCTTTTCTATACAGTGACATTTCATTGCCTGTCTTAATATAACACAGATAAAACTTTATTTAACTTGTCAACATAGAGGTGATTTGAAAAAAGAAAAATTTAATTTTGTGTATTAAATTTTTGTCTTTTATCATATTTGCTGCTACATGTGTCCGGCTTTTATAAGTATTTAAATTCATCATGTAAGACCCTTTCTCTGACGTTGCAGTGTTTTTGCAGGTCATTCCAAGCAGCACATTTGAATGACATACAGTCATTCCCTTCCCCATCCGCCGTTCACTGCTTGCGACCCCCCATACTCGCAAATTTTGCTCTCAGTTTTCTTTTTCATAATGTATTTGAATTTGTGATAGCCCCTTCAATTTTGTGAATTTCTTAGGCCATTTTTTTAGCAGAAAAACACACATTCATCCTAACTGGTAAATAACTTTAAAATAACAATGTCAGTTAATATAAAATAAAAAAAAATAGAAAAGAGAGAGATGATACAGTTCGTAATTTTTTTTTTTAATTACCTTGGGATGGCCGGACAAAAACCTAAACAAGTATTATTATTACTGTGATCATTATAATGATTATTATTATTATCATGACTACATTATTACTGTATTAATGAGTAAGAATGTCTTTAGAATGTGTTTAGGAAGTATATTTTAGCGTATATAATATCATACACGGGCCTTTTAAAACTACATCAATAATTTGTGGATTTTTGGGATTCGTGGGGGGAGGAAGGAACGTAACCCCCGCGAATAATAAGCCTATACTCTATGCTATATTTGTTGCACTTATTCCTACAAATATAAAACTTTTTTTGAGATTTCAAATATTGAATTAATTGACTTTTTTTCTTTTCTTTTTTTTTCTAAACTTACTGAGAAAAACCTTTACTTCTTTTACAGGTGTCTTTACTGGTTGTTGTGGAGATTGGCGTTTTTCCACTGATCTGCGGTTGGTGGCTAGACATCTGTTCTTTAGTAAGACTATCTTGCTCTTTTTCAGTACTCTGATTTTCAGTATTATTTTACTCTATTAAATGATTCAAGTCCTATCATATCCCGATCTCTATTTGTAATTTTCTCTTAAACTGGTGACCCCGGCTACACAATGTTTGCCGATTTTTAAAAACTACTACGGATATAAAGATAGTTACTATTATTTCTTTTTTTTCCCTTCATGCTGTAATCTAATGAACACCCGATGATTCTGCCAGACAGTGAGAGTACATACCAAAATCAAAATCCACTATTGTGTAGCCAGCCAATTTTACTTTTCTTCTTTCAATCTAATATTTTATAGTCCCACAAAATTTTTCAAACAGTGTTTTCCTACTTACCTTAAGTTAGAAGAAAAACAGCACCAGTTCCTTCTTCCCGGAGATTTCAGTGCATACTTAGAATGCTTAGTGATACAAGAACAAAGTAGTTCATAGTCTGCAGATGCTTCATCACCTTTTTTAAAAATCATTTTTTAATCATTTTTTTAATTTAATTTTCTAAGTGGCTAAGTGGCCACTAAGTGGACACGTAATAGAGACTAGGTTATGCGGCACAGACACAAAAGCAGATGTTGATGCTCACAAAGTTCCTAGTCTGCAGGACTGAAGAGCAACAGAGAAACATGAGCGTCTATCGTGTGTGACTATTACACACTGTTTCTGATTGTCTCTTGTATATGTTATTTCTATTTATTAAAGGTGGGGTAGGTGTTCTTTTTTTGCAGCACTTTTTACAATATTGCCTGAAAACCTTATCACATTCCCATTGCACTCACTGAAATAAAATGCAGGGGTGATAGCGCTCCGGCATCACGCCGGATTTCCGGCATACCGAGGTGTTTGCGAGAAAAAATAAATAAAATCAGCTTTGCCGTTCGCGTAGATCCGAGAGGCGATTTCACTCAAAACTACACCAGTAGCCATACTTAAGCCAATCGGTAATAGTGTAGGGGGTGGTCTTGGGTTTTGGCCAATCAGATTGATTCTAGCCTCGCGTCACCAGGCTCCAGGCTGTTAACCGAAATCACCAAAATAAATGTGTTCACCAACATAAAACGTATAAAATAGACATTAACTTGTAATACAATAAAAGCAAACGGTCAACTTAATGGCTCTTGGACTTTCCTGTAAATTATATTCCTTAAATGAAAGAGTTTCACCGTATTTTATTAGGTTGGTGCTTTTATTTCGACGGACTCTCTCTCACCCTGGATCTGTTTCCTACCAAAACAGCGAGTCAACGGCCTCAGACCATTCAGCAGTCACTTCACGTGCGATTGTGTTTGTGTACACACTAGGAATGTGTTTGGCAGCGTGGAGGCATGGAGTGTAATTTTATGAAGCCAGGGGAAGACACCAAAGTTGTCGACAAAGATATAAAAAACAAATGGCGTTGGTCTTGGATTGAGGAGGTAGGCAGAGACGGAAAGCCCTTTGAGAGCTGGTGCCAGAAACTTCGCCAACCAGGAGCATGTTTCTGCACTTTGTGCGCAAGGAAAATAGACGCACGAGTTAGACGCTAGTCACCAAGCAGCTTCATGAGCAATTCAACACACCTCACGTTTGCCGGGGGCATCAGCCACAGCAGATATCCAACCCTCAATGACAGATCGCATGGCTAATTTAAAAATTCGGCTGTGTTCCTTTATTGCCGAGAATGATCTATCGTTTACTGTCACTCGTCCACTCGTCACGCTGTGCAAGAAATTAGCGGAGGATAAACATGCCCTTACACATCTGTCTGTCTCGAGGCAGCATGCAGGCTATCTTATTACACACGGCATCTCACCAGAATTTAAAAGAAACCTGTCTGACAAGCTTAAGAATAACATGTTTTCACTCAACATTGATGAGGCCACGGACAAAAACATTGTTTTTCAGTTCTTGAAGCACTTTAAATTATTGCTATTTATTGTCCTCTTAAAGTGTAAGTCTGGTGTAAATTGACCTATGGTTCTGTTGTATAAGCTCACCACATGCAGCCCATAGAAAACAGAATGAGACAATCAAACAACATAGGCCAAGTTATGGGTCTGCTTTAAGCAGCCTGTACATAACTTGGCCTATGTTGTCCCAAATTGTCTCATTTATTTTTGTGTGTGGGCTGCATGTGGTGAGCTTATACAACAGGGCTATGGGTCAATTTATACTGAACTTACAGTTTAATAGCAACTTATTTTGAATGAACAAATGTTGAGTGTTGTGTAAGGTTTTGTGTAGTAAACAGTATTTGCTTATTTTTTATTTTTTCATTTTATTTTATTTATTTCTCATTGTTTTTTAGTCCTTGAAGCACTTTAAATGATTGCTACTTATAGTTCTCTTAATATCAAATTGTTTTGAAGCACTTTAAATGCTTGCGACTTATTGTTCTCTTAATTTCACTTGTTTGTTGCACTGTAGCTGTTTCAAAAAATATTTAGAATAAATGGTGCATACTTTTCAGAAAATTGAATGTCTCCTTGCTCATGCCCTTTTGTCAATGGTTTGGCTCCTAATCAATACTGT
This sequence comes from Hirundichthys speculiger, assembly GCA_018398805.1. Classification (NCBI taxonomy): domain Eukaryota; kingdom Metazoa; phylum Chordata; class Actinopteri; order Beloniformes; family Exocoetidae; genus Hirundichthys; species Hirundichthys speculiger. Next base: position 756,484 of record JAGFBZ010000165.1, read on the forward strand.
AAACAAATCCAATATTCATTGATTCATTCAATTTCTAGTTTACTTTTGAGTATTATAATTGTCACCCATTGACCTTTTTTAGTATGGCTGTAGTATCCGTAGTATCAGTGTGCTATACAAGCAATATGCATGCAGGTAAGTGACTAGTTAAAAGCAGGGATGGATTACTGAACAGGCCTACCAGGCCCAGGGTCCCAAGAGCTCTGATGCTGTCCACAATTAAGATGCTACTGTAATATAGGCTTGTATTGGGTGTGTTCATCTCATGTCTGGAAAATCTACAAAAGTCATCAGAATATTCAATTTAATGAACTTTTTATCAAAATGTTGTCCCAGAGAATCACACCCCTGGCCTATGTTGTTCGATTGTCTCATTCTGTTTTCTATGGGCTGCATGTGGTGAGCTTGAACAACAGGACCATGGGTCAATTTACACCAGACTTACACTTTAAGAGGACAAAAAATGACAATTGTGTTGATCGGGGCATATATCTTGGCTTAGGGGCTCGCTTACCTCCCAGGGAAAAAAAGCTCAGGCTCAGGCTTACTATCACCCCTGAAAATGTTTGCAAAAAACGTTTTGGTCCGGTCTAGAGGGTATAATCAGAGAAAAACTCTGAACAATCAAAATAGTGATCATCATTACTTTCATTGGCTGCCTAATATGTCCATCAAATATCAATGCACTCCCACCCACCCCTCCCTCCCTGCAGTTCATGTAGTCGTGAATCGTGTGAAGGTGTGGTTTCAAGGGGTGAGCTGAGTGTATATTTTCAAAATCTCACTTGAGTTGGATTGCTAGAACTGTTTTTTAAAGAACACCTACCCCACCTTTAATCCTTTCCAACACAGTTGCAGGAGCACAATCTATTTGTACCATTAGCCACTTTCATGTCATTCAAAGCTGAATGATATACACTATTTTGCCAAAAGTATTTGATCACCCCTCCAAATGATCAGAATCAGGTGTTCCAATCACTTCCATGGCCACAGGTGTATAAAATCAAGCCCCTAGGACATGCAGACTGTTTCTACAAACATTTGTGAAAGAATTGGTCGCTCTCAGGAGCTCAGTGAACTCCAGCGTGGAACTGTGATAGAATGACACCTGTGCAACAAATCCAGTGGTGAAATTTCCTCACTCCTAAATATTCCACAGTCAACTCTCAGCTGTATTATAAGGAAATGGAAGTGTTTGAGAACAACAGCAACTCAGCCACAAAGTGGTAGGCCACGTTAACTGACAGAGCGGGGTCAGCGGATGCTGAAGCTCATAGTGCGAAGAGGTCGCCAACTTTCTGCAGTCAATCACTACAGACCTCCAAACTTCATGTGGCCTTCAGATTAGGCCACATGAAGTGGCTTCCAAAATCCCACTTCAGTCTTCCAACATGACTCTGCACCAGTGCACAAAGCAGGGTTTATAAAGACATGGATGGCAGAGTCTGGTGTGGAAAAAATACCTTGCCCCTTAAATCAGTCGTAAGGACTGATTTAAGCAGCCTATATGGCTGACATAGTGTAGAGAAAGGAGACCATGTACCGTATGTACTGCTCTTGGTATAGGCCAGTATTTGCAGAGAAAGTTTGTCTGCTGACTCAATTGCAAACATTAAATATTAATTTAATTAATATATTAAATTGAAAATTTACGACAGCAAAAAGAGCAATGCGGCGACGGATTGATGGAGCTGCAGCTCTGGCAACAGCATTTGGAATGCAGGATTATTTTATCTGCCTGCAGTAAAGGTTAAATTAGAAAATAATTCAATAAAGCCTGTTGGCTTTGTGCTGTTGCATAGGCACATGGCTGATCTCATTCATTTTGACAAACTGAAACTGACACACAGTGGAACTCAGATTTTTTTTTCCATCTTCATTCTGTCACAAATAATGTTTTCATAACAAAGAGAAATTTAACAGAAATAACAAGTTGGTCTTTGTGTAAGTGTGTATATCCCCTCCTCAAAGGCTGAGTTTCTAGAAAGTCCTCAGGTATTAAAAGGCTTTAGAAAAATACCCTCAGGTCACAATGGGTTAAAATATATCAGGTTTTGTCTTTCTGTAAATTGTAAATTCATTTCCATAATATTTTGGAGTAATGCGGCCGCATGTATACTTTATTAATATGATAAGTTATATCAGATAGAATAAGATGTGTTAAGTGGGGCTCTTAAATGTATGCTCCTCCTGCTTCTGGAAGTTTCACCAGGCAGCACCTGTACTACTTACAGATAGTTAGAATAGAGCCTCGTGAGCATCTGCCACACAATTCACAATCAGGCTGACTGTGCTTTTATTGACCCATTTCTAGTAATAAACTAACATCATTGTGGATTCCAACATTAAACTTGAATTAATGTAAATTCTGTCTTGCAGGAAATGTTTGATGCCTCATTGAAAGACAGAGAAATTAGTTTCAAGTCAGCACCTGGCACCACCATGTTTTTGCACTGGCTTGTGGGAATGGTGTATGTCTTCTACTTTGCATCTTTTATTCTCTTACTGAGAGAGGTAAAAGAAAAAAATTATTTCTTGTGTTGCAAGTAAATATCTGATATGTTGTATTTCATAGTAATTTTGGTAGAGACTTTTAAAGATATTAAAGAAGTGACCTCTTAATTACCGTGTATTTCCATCAGGTGCTGAGACCTGGAGTGCTGTGGTTTCTGAGAAACCTCAATGACCCCGATTTTAACCCAGTGCAGGAGATGATTCATTTGCCCATCTACAGACATCTGCGGCGGTTCATCCTGTCTGTGGTTGTTTTTGGCTCCATTGTGTTGCTCATGCTGTGGCTGCCCATCAGGTTGATAAAAGTACTGCTTCCCACCTTCCTCCCATACAACGTAATGCTTTACAGGTAACCAGCAAACATAAGAAAGCTGCAAGTCGCTTTTCACTGAACTGTGTAAAGTCTGCTGCTCTATGTCTTTGTGGTAGAAGAAACCACTTTCCCTTTTGCTGTCAACAAAAGGTTACATGAAAGACAAAATATGCTGCGATTCATCCAGTTGAATGTAGCTGTGAACTATTAGAGACCAAACATAAAAGAAAACACACGTGTAGTTAAATGAATTGAGAGGAAGTAAACAAAAGCTGCTCAAGTGTCACTTTGATACTCACTCTTGGTATGTCTTTTTGACAGCCTCTTTGCTTCTTTCTTTTCAGTGATGCACCTGTCAGTGAGCTGTCTTTGGAGCTCCTATTACTTCAGGTTGTGCTTCCTGCTCTGCTGGAGCAGGGACATACTCGTCAATGGCTCAAAGGCCTTGTCAGAGCCTGGACAGTCAGCGCTGGTTATTTACTGTAAGTCAAACTCCAGCATGCTTTAACATGACGAACAAGTTGGCTGATTCTGTATATCCATCAGTTTCTTATCCATCAAACAGTTCTTATTTGTTCTTATACTATCTCTTTGTATGCAGAGACCTCCACTCCTACCTCCTTGGTGAGCAGGAGGATAATGATGCCAACCAGCCCGTGAACAACAACAATAACAACAACCCTCCACATGGCGGTCATAACAACAATAACAACCCTGCCCCTGCGGTTGGAGAGGGGCTGCATGCAGCCCATCAGGCCATCCTTCAGCAGGGGGGACCAGTAGGTTTCCAGCCCTACCACCGACCCCTCCGCTTTCCATTTAGGGTAAGATAGACCCATGGTTGTGTTTTTTAATTTAAATGTTTACTGTCATCTCTGGAGCAGGCTTTGTACAACCCAGATTACATAAAGATGTACTGGAAAGAACTACATATTGCATCTGAAGACGTCATTCATTCACTCACTCACTCACTCACTCACTCACTCACTCATTCATTTCTGTGTCTAAGGTGCATTTTGAGCATACATAAAATATTATTCCCATGAGCTTTCTCACACTTGCACATTTGAGGGACCCAAAAACAATGTGCTCGAGAGGCCTTCTCCACCTTAAACGAGTTGAAAAGCGAGTCCTCTTGACATGCCGGACTGACTTCCTGGTTTCATCCCACACATACGAACGAAATGAGATAAAATGTTTTCATTAAAGACTGGATATATTTTTCAGCTTTTTAGTTTGCATTGATCACGTATGGCAAAAATTTTATTCTGTTCATTGTGTCTGTGTGTCAGTTGCTCTCTGATTGACAGCCAGCTCCATTGCTAGAGGCTGTTTTCTAATATCATCTGGTGACTGTAGGCTCAGAAAACTGCACAGTCACAAAATGTATCTGAAACAATCTCAGTCCAAGCAAGACAGTCAAAAAGGACTTTTACGGCAATTGTTTGCAGACAAATGGAGCTTTGATGTTGTATAGAATTAAATATCTGCTTCTCCAAAAATAAGAATTAATGAAATTATTTAAATTGGTATTTTTTACAAATAACGCATAACTGAAAAAAAACATACAGCACTGGGGCTACCTAATTTTTGGTGGGTTTTAAGACAAAAAAGCATAAATGCCTTGTGCTCCTGTTAGGGAACAATACAACTCAACTCTTCTACAATCCTTTTTGATCTTTAAAGTTTTAGAAATCATTGTCTGCACTTCTGTTATCATAGTCTTACAAGTTATAATATGTGTCTTTTAAAATATAAGTTTTGTATGTTTACTCTGTAACAGCGTTTGGAGTTTTGTGCCTTGTTGTATATTTGAGCTTTTATTCTAAAATTTTTCCCCTTTTTTGTTGCAGATTGTGTTGCTGATAGTATTTATGTGCATCACTCTGCTGGTGGCCAGTCTGGTGTGCTTAACCTTACCAGGTGAGCTGTGGCAACATACAGTTAAACCAACGGATAATTTTCTCCTCTGTAGGCCCACACCCAAACCATAATTAAACAGTGTGTATCTATATACACGACCACACGTTCTCTGATCTATTTTAAGTTAAGGTGGTGATTTTCCTCCTCCTCACATATAACAAAGTTAGGAATGATGTGGGATTTGATTTTATGTGCGTTTCAGTGTTCACGGGCCGCTGGCTGATGTCCTTCTGGACAGGAAATTCCAAAATCCATGAACTCTACACAGCAGCCTGTGGTCTGTATGTTTGCTGGCTTTCTATACGTGGAGTCACTGTTCTGCTGGCCTGGATGCCGCAGGGACGCACTGTAATCATGCGCAAAGTTCAGGAATGGACACTCATGGTAAGGTATCGACGTGTATCCTGGCACCAGAGAGCGGTGCTAGATAATTACTATTTTCAGCCAACAGATTGTTAAAACCTGGAGCCGAATGCTATGATTAGTTGTCTTTTCCAAGATCATTAGTTTATATTCAAAATTCAACAGCAACGCCTTTCATGGGAGAAAAAGATGTCACTTACAATTATATCCATTGCATTTCCTCTCTTGTTGATGCAGATCCTGAAGACCCTTGTTGTGGCTGTGCTGGTTGCTGGAGTCATTCCATTGCTACTGGGCCTGCTGTTTGAATTGGTCATTGTTGCGCCACTCAGAGTACCTCTGGACCAAACACCGTTGTTTTATCCCTGGCAGGTATGACTTTGTGCATACATGATATATTGCTGCTACTTGTTGGACAGCAAGATCTCGGACGGTACTGTGAGTCATTTAGGAGTTCTTTCTGTTTGATCTCATATGCAGGACTGGGCTCTTGGAGTGCTTCATGCCAAAATCATTGCTGCCATCACCCTCATGGGCCCTCAGTGGTGGCTGAAGACTGTCATTGAGCAGGTAGATTTTAGATGGATGTCACGCTTATTTAATCCTGATCAATTCCTCATTTGACAAAGTTTCTTTTGGGAACTCGCTGTGGTCATTTTCAGTCTGTTAGACTCACATCTAGATAAGAATCTCTTGTATTGGTAACTATAAATGGATTTTATCTTATTATCTATATGAAGGAAAAATTAGGACTTGAGTGTGCGTCTATTGGAGTACAACCTTAACTGAAGATCTCAGCTTTATCAATTGAAGTTGTTTTTGCTTTTTGGCTAAAGATTGATAAAAGGCAGATTTCTAAAGAGCGATCATTACATTGTGCTTCTTAGGTTTACGCAAATGGAATCCGCAACATTGATCTCCAGTTCATTGTCCGAAAACTGGCAGCTCCTGTCATCTCAGTTCTGCTGCTGTCCCTGTGTGTGCCGTATGTGATTGCTGCCGGGGTGGTGCCCTGCTGTAGGTCAGTACATGAATGCGCCTCAAAGATTATTTTTTTCTTTTATTCAACTATTATGAGAATATCACACTTGGGTGGTAAATTACAGCAGGTGAAGAAGCGATATGAGATATGAAGCATTTGTAACAAGAGTTACAGAGTTACGCCTATATTTTTAATATGGATTTTTGTAATTCTGTTTCTATTTTCATTATTTTATTCACTGATATCTAAACTTATTTTGCATATTATGTATGTGAATAAAATTGTTCATCTTTCTTGCAGGAGTTACCCCAGAAATGGAGATTCTAATGCAGAGAAGGATCTATCCATTCCTGTTGATGGTGGTATCCCTCATCGGCATTCTTTCCTTCCAGATCAGACAGTTTAAACGCCTTTATGAACACATCAAGAATGACAAGTATGTCTATTTTCCCTTAGACTCATTAGTAGAAGACTATTTAGGTTTTGTACTTGAAGCGCTAACCTTGCCTTTCCCTAAAAAAAATCTTCTTAGATTTTGTCATTTTAAACTTAAGTTCTGACTGTTTACAATTATTACAATTGTTATTTTTAAAAAAGAGGGAAAAAAAAAGTCATTGCAGTACAGAAATGTCTGAAACAGAATCTTAGGAATGATTTTTGTCATTTTTGTCCATGCAGGTACTTGGTTGGCCAGAGGCTTGTCAACTACGAGCGTAAATCTGGCAGAGCAAGCTCAGTCCCACCCTCCAACCCTGTTGCAGAGTAAATTTGTGTGTCACGCATCGCCGGTTTTGCACCTGTGTACCCCCCCCCCTTCACATCCCTACCCAGTCTTTTGATTTTTCAACTTTTACAGTTGATACCTTTGAATTTCCTCCAGATTTTACTGCATTTCACGATGATGTTCTCTTCTTTTTTTTTTTCATTCTCATGTAAGATGAGGTGGAAAAATGTATTATAGTCCTAATCATGGGACCCCTGAGTAATATCTCAAACAGCTAAGGCAGGAAGGTTAAAGGTTTGATTTGAAGCCCAGCCTCGGTATCATCATTCATGCCTTGCTTTGTAAAGTGCTGCCTGATAATTGTACATGTGTAAATACTTTGGATGCAGACCTTGTCTTATGAAAAAGGACAGTTGTGGAATAATGCAATGACCATTGTACATCTTAAGTGTATGTATAATTTATTAAATCAAAATTGCTGTTTACCCTTCTTGTTGCATGCCTCTTCAGTGCAATCAGTTATAGTCGATTTGGATGAGGCTTGACTGATACCCAATTGAAAACATTCTGGATAACATAAATGATTCGACGGCAGAAATCATCTTAATATTTTATATCATAGCAAATGACACGTTATGCAAATCAGTATATCACTTCAGGAGGAGTGATCGTCTCATCCTTCGGTATAAGTGGAGACAGAAGGACAATTCCAAATTTTTCTGCTAGAACAACAGGAATCTGGTCGTCTTCCAGCTCCATGGTGGAGGTCTGGAACACCCCGCCTGTTGCCTCTGATGGAAACGTGCTGGTTATCAGCCTGCGCCCAATGTAAGTGAGTCTTCCATGTGGCTTTAAAACGGTACAGAGGGACTTGCAGAAGAAAATGGAACTGGGAGAAGTCTGGTGGTACTGGCACATCTCCGCGAAGTCCTCCACGCACCGAGGCTGAAGGGTGAACTTGTAGATCTCCGTCCACTCTCCATCTTCTCCTCTGTTTTCTTCCTTTTGCCACTCCAGAAAGTGCGTCTCCATGTTCTTTCCTGATGCGGTAAACTCTGTGGCCCTGCTCCTGGGGGCCATCGGTCTCCAGTGAAAGGGGGGCACTGAATCCCGGAACCCCGAACCCTACGTCGCAGAGCCACCGCCGCCCCTCCACGTTCACCAGGAGTATCAGGTGGTCACGTGGGGGTCCGTAGAAACCTGTTATCGCGTTCCTCACCTGGCCTGAGAGCAGAGTCACCTGGAAGCCCAGTTGATCCAGCAGCCACGAGAAAAGGGAGTTATTCTCGAAGCAGAAGCCGCCTCGGCGCTTGTTTACAATCTTGTCGTAGAGCAGAGGGGGGTCGAGCTGGACCTTCCCGCCGCTGTGGACCGTTCAGGTCTTCAAACGGCACCGAGAGCAGGTGACAGGTGTGAACCGAGCGCAGCAGCTCCAGACTCGGCTCCGCTGTCGGACCTGAAAACCCAATGCGATCCAAGTACTTCTTCAGGTCCATCTGCACACCGGTCATTTTCACTTTACTTTCAGTTTCTCTCTCTCTCTCTCTTTTTTTTTAAAGATCAACTTTGCCTGTTGCTTTGACTCACATGAGGAGTCGATCAGATCCCGTTTAGTGATTTCCTGCTGCACAGAGAAGTTCAGAGTACATCGACCTGAAGACAAGAATCAGGAAAGGGGAGGCTCACAAATAAGGGATGGGCGATACCAAGTTAAACTAGGGCTAGTATCCCGATAGCAATACAATAGTTTTTAAAAAAGTTGTTGTGCATAAGTTACTTTCACTGTTTTATGTTGAAGTTCCATCAATAATGCATATTTCAACTTACTTTTAAGGCATTACCTAGTTTATGAAAAAGAACTTCTCTGTTTTGTTTTTCTTTTAACAAAAACAGTTAAAAGTTCATTCTTCCACATTTTATTAAACCTTTTTAATATACCTTCTACGGTTTCATACAGTAAATGTATTGCTTACATTTTACTTGGTTAACGATCACTTCTATTATCATCAGTTACTTTGGATAATTCATGCCTTTGTGAAATGTCTTGTCTCAGTGAATTGTATCTGTCTAAAATTATTCTCATCGTTTTTCTTCTAACTCATCACACGCTTTTGGATGACGATTTTTGCGAGACATTTTATGAGATTTGTGGCGATGTCACGGTGTCTGACAATTTCTGTTGAATATACCACATTTCAGATCATTATTAGTCACAGTATCAAAATAACTCCATGCAACGTTCTGCTGTTGCTTCTGTTACAGCCGCTGTCTCGAAACGGAATAAATAAGCGGAAGGAAAAGTAGTTCCTGTCCAAACGAAACATTCAAAAAGGAGAAAATATACAATTAAATTAAATTATTAAATTCAGGTGTTAAGGCATAACTTGACGTCGATTTTATTTTAAAACATGAAAATCAATTCTTAAAATTGATCCACCAAGGATCGAAATGTTGATATTTTGGTATTTCCACGCAGCTTTTATCATAAACTATTTTGGTCAGAGGTCACGTGACCGATGGTGAAATTGCCGACAATATGTGTAGTATAAAAACACGTGATTTTTTTTTTTTTCAATTATTAAAAAAAAAAAAATACGATTTGAGCTGAAATATGAAATATATCTAGGGTACCTCTAGGTAATATTTCGTTACATCTTGTTTTTTCAACCCTGATGGCACCTCAAGAAGTTTTCTTGAAGGTGCTATGAAAACTGTTTCTCAAATGTATTTGTTCATTTATTTTACAAAACGTTGAAACTAACACAGGGCATTTAGGGAACATTTGCCGAAAATTTATTTGTAGAAAATATTCAGCTTCTTAAATGTCCCCTGAAGGTGTGAGATGTTAGGAACTTGCCGTTTAACAATTTAGGAACATTTGTGCAAGGTTAGGTTTTTAACTCTTAAGAGCACCATTACAGAAAATTTTGGGAACTTAACTAAAGCTTAAACGATTATCGCTTAAAATTGCCATTTTTATTTATTTATTTATTTATTTTTTCAAAAAGACAACCGCCTATCGCGTGTGACGTCACACGTCGACACTCCCTTCTCCCCAACAGAGGGAGAAAGATGGCGCCCACACACGTACTGAGATGCTGTCAACGGGGTTTAGCTTGGATACCTGTGATTTTTATCGCCCTTGTCGTCTGCTGGTCCTACTATGCTTATGTGGTGGAGCTTTGTTTATGTGAGTAGACGTCTCGCTGCCTTCTGTTCCATTTTTAAAGACTTTCCTGTCCACCCAAACAAACAGCTGCCGCTGCTGCCATCAGGAAGTGAACGGACTGCAGCTCAACAATGGTGTTGGCGAGTCTGTCCAAATCCACATATCGCTAATTACCTGATATCTGTCATGTGTCTTATTTTCAGGGGGATATGTTTTGATTCAAGCAAAATTCTCGTGTAGATGTCCGTCTTGTCTTTGTGGTTTTGTTTGAGCGGAATGGGGGTTGAAACCGCTAACTAAACGGTATTTGGATGGCTGAGCACATAAATATTTTCCCACTGGGTTCGGTAATTGGCTTGGCACATGTTTACAGTTACGAGTTGCTTTTGCCTTTAAAGGCTTCTGCTTTAAAATGCGCTAGCATTGCAGCTGAGTGGAGGAACAACTATTTAACATCACAAATGTGCCTAACAGAGATTGATGTCAGTGTCTAATGCCGTTTTACACAGTGTAAAATAATATTTTTGAAAACGCAATGAAAATGCATGAAGATTTAAGTGAACCACAGTTTGGCTGAATAGCAAAAGCTTTGCTGGGGCTTTGAAAAGAGGCAGTGTATTTTCGTGTCATCCCCACCCTACAGATTATATGGTATGGATGTTTATGTGAGCTGCAAGGTTTTTTTTTTTTTTTAATTTAAAGGAAGAAGGGATAAATTCTTCAAACATTCTCCTCAATACAAATGGAGAATCTGCCAATATTAGGCTTAAGCTTTTAATTATTTGCAAGTTCTTCAACTAAAGACGAGTGAAAATAAATGAGCAAATCGAAATTGAATAGTGATAATTTATAATAATGTTCTCATTTTTCCTATTTCATATCTTTAGACTGAAGAGACATTTTATAACACTTGTATGCACAATAAAATATCTGAAATCCATCTCAGCTCACAGATGCATGTACAATATACTTAAAATGCATGAAGTCGTTACATCAAGTACTGCTGTCTGATGTAAGTCTGGTGCAGATGTTCAGTTTTCTTCTTCATCAGTGGAAAAGCAGTAGTATAAACAGGCCTCCTGGAGCTTTGTATTTCTGTATAGCGGAGGCGCAGCTTTCTCTGTGACAACAGCACGGTGGTATGCCATGCTTTCACTCAGTTTTCTGTATCACAGATGTTCTGTACAGTTGTTAAAAAGGCAGGTGGCAAAGCAGTTGAAGCTAAAAGCTGATACAAGGGCATTGAAACATTTCAGTCCATGTTATTACATAATCTAATCTATTTTTTCCTTTTTTTTGTCAGTAACTTTTCCTTATCCCTCTTAGCATGTTATGTTTATATATACTCTCATGATGGAACACGTGAGACTAACATACAACCTAAATTTAATGGGTAGACTTTGTTATGATTTATCAGCCATGCTTCACAGGAAATGTACTAAAAATATATTTAATTCATATTGCACTTTCTACTATGCTTAGTCTACTTTCACATTGCTGGCCGCTTATGTAAATGCTTTCATTATCAACATGTTGACATCTGTGTTTTCTCTGTCTTTTGCAGTCACTATTCCCAGTATAGGAGAGCAAAGTAAGTGTTCTGAGTAATCAAAACGATGTTTATTTAATCCATTGTGAATGGACTGACCCCTGAACTGATCTCTCTGTTACTTGATGGGTTAATCTCCCTTAGTTCTTTTAAAATTAGCTCTGTGTACTTGGCTGAAATGTTGGCACAGAAACGGCGCTTCCTCTCGAAATGCTGAGGCTCGCCTGTTTGAAGTCCAGCAGCTCCTCAACCAGCACTCGCTATTTGCTTTCCTCCCTCATTAATTATAAAGAGAAACTGTTTTTACTCCCTCTCGCAGCCCAGGTAACTGTAGAAGTGTCAATGCACTGACCAATTGTTTAAGTTGTTTTCTTGATGCTCGGTTCCCCCTTCCAGTTGCCTACCTGATCTTCTTCCACCTCTCCTTCATCATGTTTGTGTGGTCTTACTGGAAGACCATCTTCACCAAGCCTGCCAACCCCTCCAAAGAGGTATAATAACCCAATTCACAAAAATAGTCCAGCTTTCTCTGTGTGAATGTGATTCCCTTGAGTCAATGAAGCAAGTGTAATTTGCTCTTCTTAAAAAAAAAAAAATGTGTGCCACTCCTTCCTCTCCAGTTTTGCCTACCAAAGGCTGAGAAGGAGCGTTATGAAAAGGAGGAGAGGCCTGAGTCCCAGCAGGAGATCCTGTGGAGAGCTGCCACCAACTTGCCTCTGTACACCCGCACAGGCGCCGGAGGTACTTTTCCACAGCCTCATGTCAGTGAGAATTCATTTTTCTGTTTCAAAGCAATTCCCTTTGTGATTAGATCACTGTGTTACTCTGATGCAGCAATCCGATACTGTGACCGCTGTCAAGTTATCAAGCCGGACCGGTGTCATCATTGCTCCGCGTGTGACATGTAAGAGATTACTGTATACTGACTGTGAGAGACACCTCCCCAACCGTTGTTTTGGTTGAAATCTTTTATAAATGTGACTTTTTAGTTGCATGTGTGTGTTTTTGCTAACTTTTTCTGTTCTTTTTCTGTATATGGCAGGTGTGTGCTGAAGATGGACCACCACTGTCCCTGGTATGTAAGGCCTGCTTCCTGTCTTGACATCTCCTAGTTAGGATGATCCATTCCTTATGTAAAGGGAATTTGTGCTTGATCCATGTAACTATTGAACATTTACGATATATCCAGTTATGTACATTGTTAAAAATATTTGAAATCAATTTGTTTCCACACCATTATTTTAGTACAGAGAGTCTTCAGAAAATTGAGGATTTGTCTTAATTGTTTTTTCAAACTTTATAAAGGCAACTCAGATTTCTGTTTAACCATCAACGCATGAAAGAAAACAGTTTTGTGTTCCTTTACCAATTCCATCATTTGTAAAGTTGAATTTGATTCGATTTTTGATAGCAAATGTGGCTTTTGTGTGTCTGCAGGGTGAACAACTGTGTCGGTTTCTCCAACTACAAGTTTTTCATCCTTTTCCTGGCCTACTCGCTCGTGTACTGTTTATTCATTGCAGCCACGGTTCTGCAGTATTTCATAAAGTTCTGGACAGTGAGTAAATGATGCGCAGCTTGCTCAGCTTCAGTGTGTCGTGAATCTGTGTTTGCAGACAAGGATCTGGTAGCACAGCTGAGGCAGGATGAGCATCCCTTGAGTTGGTTGTGCATGGTGCTGACCTCTCCTCTCCTGTGCTGCTCCTCTGTTTTCTGCGTCCTCTCTAACCCTTCACCCTCTGACTCCTCTCTGTTTCCCCTTCTTTTTATCCCAAGTTGTTGTACACTGGGACATTGTTCTATGAGCTCTCTTTTCTGACTCCCCCTCCACTATCAGCCATCAGTCACACCATTCACGCGGCAGAAAACACCTCCTCTCTTTATTCTCTTTTGTTACTGTTCCACTTGAATTTCCTCTCATCTCTTCTTTCTTTCTCCATTTTTGGCACCGTTTCTGCTTTCTGTCAGTCTTTTTGTGTCACTGTTTCCTCCCTCCTTTCACCAAACTTGGCCTTAACTTGAGTATGTTCCCTGACTTCTAAGCTCTTCCCTCCCGGCTGTTTTCTCCTTGTGTAGCTAACCAGTCTTGTTTCTGTTTGTACTAAAGCTTTGCCGGAGGAAATCGGCAGAGAACTGTCCAAAGGTAACCCAGCTATCCTCCGAAACCTGCAGTGTTGCAGAGCCTCGTCATCATTGGCATCGTGATGTGCATGCAGTGACGTGGTTCACATGAACCTCTTCTCTTTTTCCCCCCTCTCTTTCTCTATCTTTTTCTTATCCTCTTAGTGCTCTGCCTTTCCATATGTATAATCAAAACTTAATTTTTTTAATTGATTCCTGTCTTGCTGTCCTCTTTTGTTTCTCCCCAGAATGAGCTGCAAGACACTCACGCCAAATTCCATGTCTTGTTTCTTTTTTTTGTGGCTGCCATGTTCTGCATCAGTATTTTGTCCCTCTTCAGCTACCACCTGTGGCTTGTAGGAAAGAACAGGTCCACTATAGGTAACAAACATTATTCAACAGCCGTTTTTTCTTTCTTTCTTTCTTTTACCTAAAGGAAATGTGTTATGAAGTCAAATAACTTATTCTGGTGCTTGAGGTCTTTTATTTGGATGGTTGAAGTCACTGTCGAGTGGAAAAAGGAGGGTACCATGGCTTTTCAGACCCTGATCAGAGTAAAAAAATTCCATCCTCCACATCTTTTTCTACACTCAACTTCACACCAAGCTGCATTTGTTGCACCTCGCCTGTGGGTGGAACAATGCTGCAGTACCAATTTCAAAAGAAGAGGGGGGTGGGGTAGAGTCGCATGGTTGAGCCCACTGCCTGAAACTAGCAGCTTTGAATAGAACTGTAAAGGTCATTCAGGCATCTTTTGTGCTGTCCCCCATAGTATATTAACCAAAACATGTCAGGCATTTCATTAAGACCTCAGGAAACTGTGCCAACCATTAGAAGAGAAGAAAAACAATAGGCTTCCTTTAAGTTGCACAAAATCATGAATATTAAATTTTATATCAATGTCACTGACCAGTTTGGAAGTTAAAACATGCTTAATAGATATCTGTACATTTGTTGTCTTTAAACAGTAGGTTGAAATTAAGGCTATTCAAGGATGAAACGTTTGGTAAACATCAAGATAAAATTAGATTCAGCTTTAACTCTGCGTCTACTCTGGCACTCTTTTAGAAGGAGATCTATCAGGCAGCACCGTATCCAGGCTTGTTGCACTTAGTACCAGAGCACATCCATATTTATGAATATACTACAGTTGTGCTGTGAGCCATCTGTCACCACTGTTCCTTGCATTTTATTGTTAACTAAATGACCGCTTGATCAAGTGTAAGACAAGCTTTGTGAATTGTTAGTCGTTATAATTTATGGATTACATCTATATTGTCAAGTATCCCAGCACCAATCAACACCTTACAGCTTCAGTGTATGGGTCTTCACTAACAAAGAAAAAGCATGAAGCTGTTAATATCACAGCTGAAGGCAAGGTGACATCTTGATACATGCCAGCACTGATTCTAGATGTGTTAAAATATTTTTTCCAAGATTTAATTCTGATTTCTTCGAGATGAAACTTGTTTAAATGCCTTTTTTCTTCCTGTCATTATGAGAAATGTTTTTTTTCTTTTATCCTTCTCTGTTTGCATACTGTTCCCATGTTTTAGCGTTTGTCTAATGGCCTTTCTCATCATGTTGCTCGCTCCCTGCAGAGGCCTTCAGAGCACCAGTCTTTAGAACAGGCTCGGATAAAAATGGCTTTTCTCTGGGTTTCCGGAAGAATATCACTCAGGTCTTTGGAGACCAAAAGAAGTACTGGCTGTTGCCCATCTTCACCAGGTAAAAGACACAAATACATGTAGGATGAGTTAGGAGATGAAGAAGATTGGCTAAAGCTGGCAGTACTGGATTCACATTTAAATTATGTTCTTGTCTATTCCAACTATAATTGAATTATGAGTGCATCGGTGTCATTGTCTTGCAATGGCAATATTTACTTTTTTGCAGCACCAGTGTAAATCAAAGGCATCTATAGTTTGTTTTTTTATGACATGTTGGTCACACTTAGATCTTGTTTTGCCTCTCATTTACTCCAGTCAGGGTGATGGTCTTACGTTCCCCACCCGGCTGGTCAATGCTGATGTAGAGCAGGCCACGGTGACGTTGCACCAAGAACCCTATAAAAGGTGACAAATATCTTGATATCAGAGAAGACATTATTTGAACACTCTGAAACAGGACTGATGGCACTTTATTTTGCAGCACGGTTGACGTCCCTGTGAGCCCACTCAGCGACTCTCAGAATCGCCTTTTGAGCAACGAGCAGCATGCCAACAACACTGAAGACCATCTGGCTGATAACACCGTCAAATCAGGTGAGCTTAAGCAAAGGTTACAGTATTTCTCTGATAGAATCAACTTTAACCATTCATCTTGTCACGTCTTCCGTTTCACAGCTGAAAGTGAAACCGTTACAATCTCCATGGAGAGCGAGTCCTAACCAGGTAACCCAGGTTCAGCCCCTCACACTGTAGACCATTACACCTTCATGGTCCACGTGCCTTTTAACAAATGTGTCTTAAAATCATTCACAAAAGTGTACTTGAATCTGCAGCTATGCTGGTTTTTTAATGCAGAATTACAAGTGCATTAGTGCTGTCAGTTTAATGCATTGAACATATAAAAGTGCACTCTTTAACACCAACAGCAGGTGATACGAGACAGAATAATATTTCCACAATCTACAGTTCTGTCTTGTGTGTGTCTTAACTCAACTCTAGCACATACATTTGGGTCCAGAATTATTTGTAGAATGAGTGTTTATGATATTGCCTTGATAACCCTATCATAATATATTTAAATCAAAAATAAAAAAATAAGATTAAAATGTGATCCAAGTATAGATTTTCAGCCATAATTTAAGAGGTTTCATAAAAAATTTGGCATTTTAAGCAAAGTGTCTCCATTTTGGGGGGCTCAGAGGTAGTTAAACAATTGAGCATAATTTTAAGCATAACCATCATTATTAATATGTAGATGAAAATTTGTTGCTGTCTCATTCTTATCCCCAGAAATGTTTTGCCGGGCCTTCACTGACGTCACCTTAAGTTGCTGTTTGTTTGAGGCTCTTTCTGGGTTAAGTTTAGTCACCAATAACTGTCCAGCACGCTCCTCTGGGTTGAGATCAGGTGACTGACTTGAACATTGTAGAATATTTCATTTCTTTCAAGTCTTGACGGATAAATGAGAAGCTCTTGAAGGAGAAGCATCTTTGGATGTAACTGTAATCTTAAGTTGCTTTTTCAGTATGTTTCAGTGTCATTATCCATCTGCACTGTGAAGTGCTGTCCTATCAGTTTTGAAGCATTTAGCTGAATGTGAGCAGAGTATAGCCCTGTAACTCCTTAGAATTAATCTTGCTACGTCTCTTGCATTATTACTGAACACCAGTGATCCCATGCCATAACACTGGCTCCACCATGTTTGACACAGGAACTGATATGTTTTGGATCATGTTTCCTTTCCTCCTTCACAATTTTGTCTAAGCAACCCCATAATTCTGATGCAAACTAGTCTTTGTTACATCTAAAGGATCTTATTCCAGAATGTTGAGAGGCTTTTTAGATGTCTTCTGGCAAAGTCTAATCTGGTTCTTGAGTGCTACTGCTAGTTTGTCCCTTGTTGTAAATCCTGTGATTTGCATTGGACTTTACAGCTTAAGCTTGAAACTCCCCACCAGTCAGTTTGAACTGACAAAACTTTCTGGTTGCAGGGTGAAAACCTTCCAGAACAAAGAAAAAGAGGCTTGTTTCAGATCTTTGAGACTGCTTGGACTTTGTATTGGTAGCTCCAAACAGATTCCAACTCGATACCTTATTTCCACTCTAGACCTTTTTAATCTGCTTAATTTGTCTTGAAATAATGTGGAAATGGTCCACATCTGGCCAGTTAACTTTTTTTCTCAGTCTATCCAGAAACCTTTGAGCCCTGTAAATGCCATGCTTTTATAAAACGTCTTAAAGTCTAGACTTTAATGTTATCTTGATTGTTTTATTTCAAATCCATTGTTGTGGTGTATAAAGGCAAAATCATAAAAACTGTCATTGTCCAAATACCCTTGCTTTGGGAGCTAACTCTGACCTAGCTGCTAACTTACTATTTGCTGCTTTGAGCACTTGAAGTGTGGAATAGGTACAGTGACAGCTACATAACCTTTCATCAGACAGATGTTTATTTCTTCTTCTGAGACAGTTATTCTGATATATGAGCTAATCTAGACAGAGTCCTACAATCACGAGCAATAATACATTTTAAGTGACTGCAGTAGTAATTATATATATTTTCTGTTTCTTTCTATCACAGGAGAATTGCCTCACTCATCTAATACAATGCCTTAAACAACACTTGTTTTTTTTTCATCACCTCAGCAGCAGTTTCCCAGTGCAGTACATCCCCACAGACCTATTCACAGTAACTATGGAAATGCAGTCTACTGGCCTGTCACAGCACAGTAATGTTTTTTTAAGGCATATTTGCATGCAGTGTCATAAGCATACCACCACACACACGCACACACACAAACACACAGACATACACGCACTCAGCTGTATACATATTTCCCTGTGTTGTATTTTCTTCTCATAAGTAGACTGTTGATGAAGAATATTTAGAAAGTCCTGGAGGGACTCTGAGATGCACTCTGTTTTAATGGGACAACTTTACGTGCCAAAACCCTCTCGAACGTACCACGGCATCTTTTGGAGGAAGAAATCTGCAGTGAGGTGTGGGAGCGACGCGCTGGAGCAGAGCAGTGGGTTTCATTTCAACATTCAACAGTCTATATAATGGCAGGACATGCAGTGGAGAAGGATTTACTCATGTGACTTCTGTGTATCTTGTTTTTAACCAATATTCTTGGAGCGTATTATGGTTTGCACCTCTTGAGATGGATGTTTACCACCAAAGTCCAGGACTGTCCTGTAGAGGACTCTACTGCATGGTTCAGTGGACTGTGCCACTAACGTAGTTAGATTTTGGGTGGCGATTTGGATATCAGAGCACAAGATGGCGCATTTGCACTTTTTTTTTTAATTTTTTTTTTTTATTTTATAGATAAAAGGTGACCCTGGTGTGATGGATGTTTGATCAAGTGATTTATTGTGTATCTTGTGTGTGTGTGTGTGAGAGAGAGAGAGAGAGAGAAGATGTGTGCAGCAGTTGAAGTGGTGATCATTTATTTCTCCTTTTTAAAAAAAAAACTAAAAGAGACTTTAAAAAATAATCAGCTTTATGTGTCTTTGTGGCCAACTGGTATTAACACATGCTGCTTATAAATGGACAGTTGAACCTGGGAGATGTTTCACACAGTGCAATGTGAGTCTAATGAGTGATGTCTACTGCCTGTTTTTTTTTTTTTTTTTTAAACAGTTCAGTTCAGTGCTTCAACCTTTACCAAGATACCAACACTAGTTGCCAAAAAAAAAAGGGCTGGAATGTATCAGGAGCTTTGACATCTGAGCCTGAAGTGTATGCAGCATCGTAGCTTTATTGTAAACTCGCTGGCCAACAGCATCATAACCAAACTGCATTCAGCGCTAGCGGCACTAGCAGTGGAGCAGGGTTTTTTTTTTTTCCGTGGTCCTTATCTGCTGTGCATCATGATGTCCTCGCAATACCAGTGCTGGGCCAGCAGGTGGCGACAAGACTCCTGCTATCTGCTCCCAATCTGCTGAAGAGTTTTTAGAGCTTCAAGTCCAAGCTCAGTTAACTTTCAGTCGAATATAAAGGTGCAGATTTCTCCAGCGTGAACATATTTTCTTAACATCCCCTTATTGTGCGTAATAACTCACCTAAGTTTAATCTTAAGGGGAATTCTTTTGATCCCTCGAGCAGTTTCTGCTTATCACTGTGCAATCTGGAACCACCTCGGTGTTGTGAATCGTAGAAAGAGCCTCACCTTGTGTAAAAGTTTAACAGTGAATAGTCCTGTCAGTGTAGAACATCTGGTGTGTGAATCACAGGGTCAGCCAAAATCTGTACGAAAACCAAACCGTTGTTGTACAGCAATGAATTTCACCCTTTTTGCAGGAATGTTATTTCTTTTCTGGAACTTGTTGTTTTACAGTGATAATTGACAAATTACTGATGTCATGTCTTTGATCACATCCCTAACTGTTGCTGGAAACATCTTCCCAGCAGTACTCTGATGTACATGTTTACAGCTGTTTTCTATTGTGTAAAGTAAGCTGCTGTGGTTGAGTGTTGTTTGGAAATCGTGCCCCAGCTGTCCTGAATGTACCACGGGCAGGACTGTGAAGGTGTTTAATTGAAAAAAGAAAAAAAAAAGCAGTGTCTAAGAAGAAAAAAAAACTTTTTGTAATTTACATTTTTATCTTTCCAAGTGTTTATATTTATGCTTTACAAACCAGTGACTGGGGGGCATTCGTTACTGTTTTATCACACTGTGGTCGGATCTCAAATTTGCAGATTTAACACTGTTGGAGATCATGGTCAAAGCCAAGGTTAAGTTCTGATCATGTATTAATTTTTTCTTCACCTCACACTGAAACATTTAGTCATTTAAAAAAAAGGTTATAAAAAAGATATTTTTGTAATGTGCGTAAAGAGTTCGGCCTGTTCCAGTCATCACTCAACCACTCATTCTGAAACGTTGGACCTCTCGTCTTATTTTACAGTTGCCTATACTCTTTACAAACTGGTTGGCCTTGAGGCAAAGTTTGCGTGTATTTTGTAATGCTTCAGTAAATCTTTTTTGTAATATTGTTGTCTTTGGAGAAATCCTGTGCAGTCATGAGATTTTTACATGTCTGTGAACATGCATAACTGTTGGACTCTGGCTTAAAAGCATGGCGCCTAACTAATGTACAAATGTGTGCTACCATGATAATGGAGATATCGATGTTATAACAGATGCATAGTATTCATTTTATTTAATTTTTTTTTTCAGTTTTTCCCATCTATAGCAAGGTATGTCTTCTTTTCAATAAGCTTTACACTTCTCTGTATACATTCAATAAATGAAGCCATAAAAACTCCTGTAAAAACAGAAGGAGGATTTGAAGATCTCAGTCTAATTTCACTTTTTTTCTTTGCCTTTATAAATGACCGATGACTTGCTACATCTGTCTTCACAGTGCAGGTTGTAGCCTGTCATAACCTATTGCTACATTTTGGTTTCTTTTTTGTTACAGACTTATTTTACAATGTTCTCTGTCTGTATATATATATTGATAATGTAAGAAAAAGACAACATATCTATTTTTCTTGTCTGATTAATTTTAATGTTCCTATTTTGTGAATGAAGTACATGCTTCTGTACACTTAATGGAAAAAAAAATAACAATAAAATGTGTTTTTAACCTCCCAGCTTCATTTTGCTCACATTATTAGAAGATAATGTGTGATAGTTGGTACTTCTTATTCACGGGACTCTTAAGGTCCTGTCACAGCATTTCATTTGGAGTGAGGTCTGGACTTTGACCAGGCCACTCCAAAACCTTGATTCTTTCATTTTTCAGCCACTCCAGTTGTGTTTGGGATCATTGACCTGCTGCGTGACTCAATTTCAACCAAGCTTTAGCTGTCAGAGCCTCCCACTTGCCTCCTGAATATTCTGGTATACAGAAGAGTTCATGTTATATTCAATGATTGCAAGGTGTCCAGATCCTGCAGCTGCAAAACAATCCCAAACCATCACCCGTCCGCAGTTTGACAGTGGATATGAGATGTTTCTGTTGACACTGTTTTTGGTTCTGCACATCAAGGCCAAGCAGCCCCACTACGTTCTCTCCGGTACACAGAACATTGTTCCAGACGCCTTATAGTTTATTCTGGTGCAGTTCTGCAAACCTCAGTCATGCTTCCATGTTCTTTGTTGGCTCAAAAAGCTTGTGTTGTAGATGCTTAATCCTTAAATGTCTAGGATTTTGTTGTTTTCAATATACTATACTGTGTATTTCTCTGAGATTTGTGTGGTCTAATTGGGGTTAAACTTGCTGGGATGTCACAACGCTCATAAAAAAGATTAGCAGCTGCCTTGAATGTTTTCCACTCATCAGTCATGTTTCTTAACAGTGAACTCTAAATTTCTTAGGAATGATTTTATAATATTTTTCAGATTGGTATGCAGCAATAATTTCTTCTTTTTAAACCATAACTTATCCTTGTCTTTTCTAGTATTGTGCAACCACATATCTGAAATGCTCCACACCAGCAAAATGCCAAACTATGATCAGTTCATCATTGGCTGTTGATCAGGCGCACCTGGCGACAACTTAAATAAAGGGGTTACTTGGTATTGCCCCTTTTTTTTGGTCTTCTTTTTAATTTAATTTAATTTGTTACATGAATGGCATGATGAGAAAAGTTACCTCAGACAAGTAATAACGTAAAAAAAACCAAAAAAAAAAACAAGAGTTTTAGAACATCTTATACACAAACAGAATTTTTGCACATGACAGCATATTTTCTTTTGTTTCATGTTTAGTTTAGTTTTTTCCTTGTCAAAACTTGCATTTACCATCATGCTCACACACGGTGCATGGACAAGTCAGAGTTGCAAAACCTCCGGTTTCAAGTTGGTAATGGAGTTCTTGTAAACGCATTTATCCTCAACCCCACGCTGCCTGAGTTGTCTCATTTAGAAACATGAAAGTCTTTTGTTTATGCACAAAGTGACGTCACATTTAGTTGAAACCATAAGTTTAAAAACTTTTCCCATCCATGTCTGACAGTAAAGTTGAGAAAACATGCAGTTTTAAATTGGTTAGGATTCTTTTTCTTTTATTTGTAAAGGGTAAAATGTTTTTTTTCTTACATATTTTTCTATCATTATTTTTCTTTAAGTCAAAAGTTTACATAGACTTGATTGCTATATGTAGAATCATGTTTAAACTGTTTGACCTGGTTCAAACATTTTAAGTGGCATCCTACAAGTTTCTCACAGTATCTTGTTAGAATTTGAGCTGACTCATGTTTGTGTGCCATCTTGCCTGCACATGTCATATCTGCACCATCTTCAAATTTCCTACAAGATTAAGATCAGGGCTTAATGATGGCCACTCCAGTACCTTGATTTTGTTGTCCTTAAGCCACTATGCAACTAACTTGCAGGTACGTTTGAGATCATTGTCCATTTGAAAGACCCATCTAGGCCCAAGCTTTCACTTCTTCTCTGATGTTTTGAAATTTTGCTTCAGTATATCCAAATAATCTTGTTTCCTCGTAATGCCATAATTTAGTGAAGTTAACTCCTCTTCTTGCAGCAGAGCAGCCTCACAACATGATGATGCCATTACCATACCTCTTGGTTGGGTTGTTCTGAGGCCTGCAGCCTATGGCTTTTTCCTCCAAACATCAATGATCATTACATCCAAACAGTTCAGTTTTAGTCTCAGAACACAGGACCCATTCCTAGAGATTGAGATCTGTTGTCCCCCTGTGTAATTGGAAACTGTAATCTGGCTCTTTGATGGTGGTTTTGGGGCAGTGGCGTGCTCTTGCAGTGTGACTTTACAGCTCATGTTGGTCCAGAATAATAAAACTTTCCTCCTGGTTTCACCCAGGATCTTTACAAGGTCTTTTGTTGTTGTTGTTGTTGTGGGGTTTATTTACACATTTTGCAGTAGTTCATCTTCTCTAGGACACATGATCTGTCTCTGTCCTGAGCAGTACGATGCTGGCGGCCTTTTCTGTGTGTGTGAGTGTGAGAGAGAGGGAGAGAGAGAGAGTGCCAACTTTGTTCTCTGTCCCTGTGAGTATTCCAGCACAAACAAGGTACTTGGCATGCGGGCAGTAGGTGTGCACTGCTTCCTGGGACACTAGACTTTTTAGTGGTGCCAGACAAGAGCAACAAGGGGAGGAGAGTTAGAGGAGCTGGCTGTACAGAAGAGCCCGCAGGACTGGAGAAGCAGGTGGGCAGTCAGGACTGAAGCAGGAGGAGCTGCTGGGAAGTCATGGGTGAGCCGGTTAGAGGAGGGCTGTCCTAGTAGTGCAGTGGTTGGGCGGGCAGCCCATGTACAAGCAGCTGCAGACCTCCTGCAGCAGTCGCAGGCTCAGCTCGTAGCCTGTGAGTCTTTGCTGCATGTCTTCTCTGCTTTCCTGTTTCACTCTCTCACTGAAAATAAAGGGCACAAAAATAAAAAAGGAGAGGAGAGGGAGCTGCCAATAAATTCTAGCATCACCTTTAAATGGGAGACATTAGAATTCATTGCTAAGAATTGCAAACTGCAAATTCACATACTTCCTTTGGCTTTAAGCCCCGTATCCATCCCTGAGAGTTGACCGGGAGCTGGTAGGTGGGTGCCAGGATTGGGTATAAAAGCAGCTTCCCCAAAAATGCTCAGCAATCCACAAGGATGAGGTGAGGTTCAACACCTTGTCAACCACTGCGAGAGCAACTGGTCAAACACTTTAAGAACAATGTTTCTCAAAGTGCAATGGCAAGGAATTTAGGGATTTCACCATCTACGTTCCATACTATCATCAAAAGGTTCAGAGAATTTGGAGAAATCACTGCACGTAAGCGGCACGGCCGGAAACTAACATTGAATGCCCGTGACCTTCGATCCCTCAGACAGCATTGCATCAAAAGCTGACATCAGTGTGTAAAGAATATAACCACATGGGCTCAGGAGCACTTAAGAAAACTGTCAGTAAAAAACAGTTTGTCACTACATCTTTAAGTGCATGTTAAAACTCTACTATGCAAAGTGAAAGCCATTTATTAACAACATCCAGAACCGCCAGCAGCTTCTCTGGGTCTGAGCTCATCTAAGATGTACTGATGCAAAGTGGAAAAGTGTTCTGTGGTCTGAGGAGTCCACATTTCAAATTGTTTTTGGAAATAGTGGACATCATATCCTCCGGGCCAAAAAGGGAAACAAATCATCCGGACTGTTATCGACACAAAGTTCAAAAGCCAGCATCTGTGATGGTATGGGGGTAGGGATGCACGATAATTATCGACCCGATAACTAGCGGCCCGATAACAGGACATTATGACATCATCCGATAAGTCCGATATGACGAATAGCCTGATAACATATATGTATTTTTGTTAACACAGCAGTGCCTCGCTCCCTCAGAGCCTTGAATGACCGGCAGTGAATGTTATGTTCAAGTGATGTCGGCATAATCAAAAAAACGATTTCTCAGTAAGGAAAATCAAGAATACCCCCTCATGCCAGAAAACAACTTGTTAACTCGGTCATAATTTTGGTAGTTGCTGACTTGAATTTATTCGCAGTATTTTCCCACATGTTACACATACAAAATAGAAAAAAATAGATAAGGCCGAAAGAACGGATAGCAAACGAGGTAACAGAGGAATTTACGTTATACTTTGAATGCAGCATTGCGGCACAGTGAGCTGATTAAAAAAAAAAAAATGGCGGCGATTGTATAGAACTTCGTTTAAGATTCAGAGGAAGATAGTTCGCTGGTTATTTGTGACAAATGCTCCAAGCGAAGGAGGGAAAAACAGCACAAGCTTTAATACTTCAAACCCGTGAGCTAACATGAGCTAAAGTGAGCAAGCCAGCAGCAAGTCAACCCCTCCGCTCCCCTCTCCTCTCCACTCCTCGCCATCATCTCTCTCATCTAAAGCTTCCATGAGATTAAAAGGAAAATACCAAAACTACTGAACCTCATTTACTTTAATTAAATGCACTCATTTGAATGGAACCACAAGCCAAAATCCTTTAAATGTAATTTCTTTGTTACTATGGAGTGCACTTTTTCAGTTTATTCACACAGACCAGTCTTGTGACTTGTGTCAGTACATTTTGCACTGTGCATTATTTTTTATTGTCATTGAGGAATGCATTTTTTCAGTTTGTAATTCTGATGCATGAATTTCCATCAGTTCAAAGAGCTTTTATTTTTTATATCAGTAAGTAATGTACCTCATTTAAGTTAATGTGAGATATCAAATAGGTTTGTTTGATAGCTTTACAAAAATGTTTGAGAAGCTTGCCAATAGTTTTTCATTGGAAAAAATAAATATCTGTTCATATAAAGAGTCAAAACTGTTTTATTTTTGTTCATAGTATTGATGTAATAATCTTAGGTATATGTGTGTTATCGGTATCGGCCTTTAGGAGCTGAAAGTTATTAGTTATCGGTATCGGTTAAAAAAAACAGTTATCGTGCATCCCTATATGGTACATCAGTGCCCAAGGCATGGCTAACTTACACATCTGTGAAGGCACCAGTAATACTGAAAGACTTATTTCAGCAAGCCGATGCCAAGCCACATTCTACACGTGTTACAACAGCTGGCTTCGTAGAAACAGAGTGTGGGTACTCCCCTGACCTGCCTGCAGTCCAGACCTGTCTCCCACTGAAAATGTGTGGCGCATTATGAAGTGTGAAATACAACAATGGAGACCCCGGACTGTTGAACAACTGAAGCTGTATATCAAGCAAGAATGGGAAAGAATTCCACCTGAAAAGCTTCAACAATTAGTTTCCTTAGTTCCCAAACATTTGAGTAATAATAATAATAAAGTCTTTGCAGTGTATTCAGTTGAATACAAGTTGAAAAGGATTTGCAAATCGTTGTGTTCTGTTTTTAGATACCTTTAACACAATTTCCCAACTTCAATGCCATCGGGTTTTGTAGTTTCTGCAATTTAAGAGGAATCATCGTCTGGTCTTGGTTGATACGAGATTTGAGCTCTCAGCAGTTTTAATCATCTGGTTTTTTTTTTTGTTTGTTTTGTTTTTGCAACTTACATTTGCAGCAGGAGACAGACCTGGTCTGAAGCCATGCTGTTGTGAGTTGTGCAGAATGAGGTCTGGCATTCTCCTTCCAAAATAACCACAACCATTTGGGAGAAGATGATGCCTTGACGATGCTGTCAAAAATTCCATTACGGAAGTCGTTGATACCATAAACTGGCTTTTCCAGATGTCCTTGATAACAATCTGGGTACTTTTCCTTCAGTGAGATGACTCATGGACACGCCTCACCATGTGTCACCCGTCCACTATCTTTCAGTCATCCCGAGTCCTGAGTGAGCTTCTGTCTGGTGAACTCTGTCGGGCATCGAAAAAAAAGTTAAAATTTGGTTTCATCTGTCAGGTAATGCTTATGTAAAGTCCCGCTGGCTACAGTGACCACACTGTAAAAAAAAAAAAAAAAAAAAAAAAAAAAAAAAATCATAAAAAAAAAAACGGTAATTTTCCAGCAGCTGGAGCACCAGAAAAATACTGTGAAATAACAGAAAATTACTTTCTCATAAAAATACGTTTTTTTTCCATAATTAAAATGCAGTTTGTAGTTGTAATTTTAACAAGATTTTGCCTTATTTTCAGGTTGTTTTTAACATTTAATTAGAAACATTTTCCCATTTTAAAACAATTAAATTACCTAGAAATATGGTAAGTAAATGCTGTATTACGAATAATAATGCTTAAGTTTACAGAAATGTGCTGTTATTAATTGCTTTCATTGACATTATTTTATGTAAAGAAGTTGTATAATAATTTGTGTTTGATGTAATATAACATTATATAACACTAAAAATAACGTGATATATCTTTCAACACATGTCAAAATAATTTTGAGAAAATTAGATATTGGGTTTAAAATTGCTACAGTTTTAAGGACTGCAGCCTTGGCATCATAGTAGAGCCTGGTCCGCAACAGCTGACTGATCCATGGCACTAGCATAAAGAGTATTTTGTCAACCTCCTGTCTTTGCACAGCACAAGTTTTGTTTTACACACTTTATTAAACAAACACACGGGTACTGATTCGAACACAGACAGACTTAACTCAGGGTGACACAAATTAACATGTTAAATGTAAGGGGTATGAATCAACAGGGGGTCAAACCAGCAACAGACTTTACATGGCAGCATTAAATCAAATAGCTAACAAATAAACACAGATAAGTACCTAAACAACCAGGGCTGCAAAGGATGCTGGGAAATGACCCAAAAGGACCTGCCAGATCACTAGCAGCATATCTATCAGAGAAATGCTTTATTGAAAGCATTTAATTGCAGCTCACTTGGTAGAGCTGATGCTCCATAAGCAGAGGCAGCAGCACTAAGTTCAAGTCCAACTCTTTATTATTCACCCTCTCAAGCTTTCCCCTTTCCCTGTCTTTTTAGATGTCCTTTCAAAATAAATATAATTAATAACAATTTATTAATATAATGTTAATAAATGTCACCATCTAGAAATGAGAGTAATTGTAGTTATTTTCAATGATAATATTAGTCAATTAACAAAGAAATTATAGTAAAATTACAATTTTTTTTCATTAATTCCTCAGTAATTTTAAATGATTTTTTTCCTTTTTTTTTTTTTTTAGAGTTTTAAAGTTGAATTTTACAGTTTATTCCCTTAAATAATAGACAAATATTTGTGAAATTATGATATATTTGTGAATGTATTTAAACAATAAATATATGTATTTCTAATGGGGCTTTTTTTGTAAAACAGAAATATTGTGTGTTTTTTACAGTTACAGTGATTTAATGTTATTTTACATTTGACATGTAAAATCACAGTCTATTTTTGTAAATGAAATGGTATTTTATGGTACTTTAAAAATACAAAATCTGTAAAATAGAGAGTAAAATTCTGTTATATTACAAATTTTTTTACAGTGCATAATGTCCTGACAGTTTCTCATGCAGTGGGGGCTGAAGATCTGAGCGTCCAATAATAAATAGTTTATGGTGTTGGCATTTCCACACAGATGTTTCCCAGACTCCCTTAGTGTTTTACAATATTATGCACTATTGACCCTGAAAAACCTACCTTATTTGCAACTTTTCATTAACGATTTATTTATGTATTTTAAACCGGTGATGTTCTGATGGAGCTTAGCACATAGTGATGAACCATGATTCATTCTTATTTGGAAATACTAAGCGTTTGGTGGATGCTCCTGAGTGGATGACATACTCAGTCATTCCTGCTTGTTCATATACACAACATTCATGTAGGAAAAATTGCAGCAAAGCGTTGCTTTCAGAGCATATCTTTCAAAGAGTCAGCCGTGTCGTACCACGTATTCAGACTGCTCTCGTTTGTACCATTAATTCAGGCTGCTGATAGCTCCATGTACAGTGTCCAAAAAAATGAAGATCCAAGAACTGGTTGTTAGAGACTGAGGTTGCTTCTAACGACTTGTAACCAGTTTTTTGGCTGCGGTTAGTCCGGCAAGAATGACACGTTTTTTGAGCTTGGAAATGTTAAAAATTGTCAAATCATTTAGAATCAATGCACATATAGTCACAGGCACTGTTTCATGTATCAAATCAGATAGTTTGGATGCAACATTGTTCCAGAATTGTCTAACAGGAGGATGGTCCCAAAACGTATGAATAAATGTGCCTTGAGCTCTTAATGAGCAGAGATTACAAAATGGCTCATTGATAAGTTTCATGTGATGAAGTTTAATTTATTCATAGGACAAATCTTACTCCTGTTAAAGTAAATGTGTTGATGGTCTGGATTGCAAGATGCCTCATGAATGCTGGACCACACTATACCCCAATTCACGTCCTGTGCTAGGTTTGGGCAGTCCCTTCTCCAAACCCTTTCCAGTGGTAATGAGGCCAGGTCTGTTACCTGCAAAAAATGGAGCAGTTTGGATACCATACCTTTAGTGTTGCTCTGTTTAGTAAACAAGCTTCAGAGTGGATGACTAGGTAAAGAACATTGCACAGGCACACCCTGGGCTCTAAGTGCAGATCTTAACTGTAAATAAAAGAAAAAAGTGGAACTGGGCAGATCAAATCCAGCCTTAATATCAGCAAAGGAAAGTAATCCAGAGTTTTTGTAAATGTCTTAATGAACACCTCTCTGTTCCCACTGGAGGCAAGAGATAGGTCTTCCTCTGATCAGAGGGGCTTTGTTATTGAATATTGGGGAAAATGTGTGCCACGTACAGGAAAGATGACCGTCAGCTTCAACTAATCTCCAGACCTGAATAACATGCAAGCCAAAAGGACCAAAGCGTAGTTGACATTGTTTTTTATAAATGTTGCTTAAGAGGACATCTTGGAGTGTCCACAGCTGAACAATATTACTCTCTAACTTATGCCAAGAGATAGAGGAATGGGGATCAAACCAGGAGAGCAGTGACCTGAGCACAAATGACCATTTTACATGACATCCTGCCTCCTCCTCTGCTGAGCTGACACTTTTAAACGTGGCCGCTTCCGGTTCCAAATAAACTTGGAAACTGCAGATTAGAGCTTCCTCCAGTAGTCAGAAAAAGGGGGAAGGGGACCATAGAGTTTACAAAATTGATCCTGGGCAGAACATTCATTTTTATGATACGAGCACGAATCGAAATAGGGAGGGTAACCCACTGATCCATGTCCTTCAGGACTGTATTCAAAGCGAGAGAATAATTATACCTAACAATCTGACATAAAGAGGAAAAAATTTTAATTCCTAAATACCTAAAGTGTTGTATTATGGGGACATCGACTGGAAGAGCAGACACTCTGGCAGCATCCTTCAGATGTAGGAGAGCAGATTTGGACCAGTTAAAGGTGGGGTGGGTGATCTTTGAAAAAACGTTTCCAGGAATCCAACTCAAGTGAGATTTTGAAAATATACACTCCCTCCCTCCTCTCAAAGGCTCTGCCTCCTCCTCTTCAGCCCACCCCTCGAAACCACGCCTTCACACGATTCACGACTACATGAACCGCAGGGAGGGAGGGAGGGGTGGGTGGGAGTGCATTGATATTTGATGGACGTATTAGGCAGCCAATAAATGTAAAGATGATCAGTACATTGATTGGTCAGAGTTATTCTCTGATTATACCCTCTAGACCGGACCAAAACGTTTCGTTTTTTTTTGCAAACATTTTATTTCAGTGGGTGCAATGGGAATGTGAAAAGGTTTTCAGGCAATATTGTAAAAAGTGCTGCAAAAGAAGAACACCCACCCCACCTTTAATTATAAAACCTGACATGTTAC
The DNA here is from genome assembly GCA_018398805.1 of Hirundichthys speculiger. Classification (NCBI taxonomy): domain Eukaryota; kingdom Metazoa; phylum Chordata; class Actinopteri; order Beloniformes; family Exocoetidae; genus Hirundichthys; species Hirundichthys speculiger. The sequence goes on from JAGFBZ010000165.1 coordinate 787,007, forward strand.
CAAATTCTTTGCAGATTGTCAAAAGCTGTGGAATCGACTGAGAAGGATTTCCCAGAGAGACCAGAATGTCATCGGCATACAGAAACACCTCCGAGACGGACCACAAGTATGACCACTCTAATCGATCAAAAGCTTTCATAGCATCAAGTGAGAGTACTGACATAGGTGAGTTGTTATTTGGTGCACCATCGATCATGTGAAGAAGGTGCCTAACATTATCTGAAGCAAGCCTTGATTGTTTGAATCCCTGTCTGATCAGGATTAATCAATGATGGCATGTGGTGTTTGAGACAGCAAGCGAGGAGCCTTGCAAAAATCTTCAAGCCAAAATTGAGGAGGCTGAGTGGGCGGTAGCTAGAACAGTCTACCATCCTTGATGTAAACTGATTGATTGTAATTTCTACAAAGACATTTGGTGCATATGCTGATATGAGGACCAATTTTCTTGTACTAAATTCCACTTGTGTAATCATGACTCTGCCTGTGTCATCTGCCCACGATGCCATGATTCTTACAGGGAGATTGCATCTAACTACAATGGCCACACCTTTAGATTTAGTATCTGCAGAGAAAAATGCTACAGTATCAAATAATTTATTAGCAAGATGACCAGCATCTGCTTTCAGCAAATCTGTCTCCTGCAACAATGCTATATCAACATTTTCCCTCTTCAACAAACCAAGAATGCTGGCAGGTTTATAAGGAGCATTCAATCCACCACTGTTCCACACTAAGATGTTAATTTCATCCATAGTCTAAAAAAGTTCTGAATTAAATGAAAAAGATATATTGCGAAAGCCTTCCTCCTGGATTAACTCCGGTACAAGAGCACCCACAGTAAAGTCCCACATCACACACAAAGAAGTGACGAAGACAAAACACAAAACATGCAAAAAAGGATAAACAAAAAACATGAACAAGTTTTGAACCGTAAAGTAGGTTTGTGATCATATTTGGATATGGGGCAGCCAGGGAAAAAAGGCCAGCCCAGCATAAGAATAATAGTATTAATTATAGTTGAGTAACAGAACTTTATGTAACTGAGGCACCACAGACAACATGTCAGGGCATATAAAAAAAGATCTATCCTTCTGAGTCTCCAGCCTCTCATTGAGACTATAGAACGCTACTAGTTGCCCAAAAAGAAAGCAATAGAACAAAGAGAAACCAGTGGGTTGTTTATGGACTTAAACATCGCCAGATTCGAACAAAACAAGACCCCATATTAAATGTCCAATCCAACAGGCAGTCAACTACGTGTCAGATTAGAGCCTACTTCTGGAGCAGGAGTGTTTGGGATGAATTTGTGGTTAAACCGGGGAGACACCATTAGGCTCTGATGGGACCTCTGGACGTCGGACAAGTACAGATGCCAAGTACAGATGACATACGCCATGCTGCAACCCTGGACTCATTCAAATCATCACTCAAAAAACATCTGTTCACTCTGGCATTTGGTCTGGATTAGCTAGGCCGAGTTTTCCCGTAGCCTGTGTTGTTGTCCTTTGTCTTTGTCTTCTGTTCTGTGTGTTGCTACTCTGTAAAGCGTCCTTGGGTGTTCTGAAAGGCGCTATATAAATTGAATCTATTATTATTATTATTATTAGAAAATCTTCTGATTCTTTGGGTGAGGTAAAGATCTTCTATTGGACGCCATCTTTGATTTTAAGCGAGGCTGGATGAAGCATAAAAAAGTCTAAGCCTTCAGCTCGAGCTATATCCATGGCCTGATGAAAGGCTTGGCGACATTTTATGGTAAAATTGCTGTAATCCGGAAGGAAGCGGATCCTCTAACAGTTGATAGATAGCAGGTTTTTCTTGGCGGCACGTAGAATGTCCTGGCGGGTTGGGTATCAAGCACGTTTAAAATCAGGGTGCGGGTAGCTCCTTGGTTCGTTGCTTTGGTATTATAAATCCGGTGGGACGTCAAGGAGCGTGGGGAACCATTTGGGTAGAGCGTGTGTGAGAAACTGGGTAGTGTTGGAGCCTGTTGGAGCCTGTGTTGGAGATATGGCACCATCTGTTCCTGTCTTCCATGTCCGCAACCTTGAGCTCCAAAGCCTAAAGAACCTGGTTATGCCTAACCAGAGTACCTGAGGTACTTTCAACAGCGCTCTTAAGTGCATCAACATTAGACATGATAGTGCCAATGACAGCCGCAAGAGTGGCTAACTCAGCCTGGTGTTGGGCCACATGCCACGTGTTACAGATAACCGCATGGTTTCTGAGACAAAGGACCACTGGAATGACTGCAACTCCCAACATGCTTTTCAATGTTCATGGTTTTACGACAAGGTGATAGTGGTGTCACACCATCTCTAACTGGCTGAGGAGCCCTACTTCCCAGCAGGGGTTCCTGGCAAAGGTGGATCACCTCCATCCCGCTTAAATACCGGCTCCCTCCTCCCACTCTTGCTCTCTGACCTTCACTACACCAAGGAAAGGTGCACATCTCTCTGGCCTGCTCCAGCAAGGTAAATAGCCAAAGGCCTGTGTTTCCCTGGTGACCTGTCTGCAGGAGATCCCTCTGGTTGTCCGACGACAATCACATGCCTTGTCCGATCGTGACACGCCACACGGAGTGAGCCGTGACATACGGAAGAAACGACACGTAGGAATCAACCATGCGCCTCGGACGCGTGAACGGCCTCAGACGAACCGGGAAGGAAGACAGCCTGGCTGCCGTTGCTGCCTAACGCCGCATCCCTACGTTAACCACGAAGAGAGAGAAAGAGGAGGAGAGCCGCTCCTGGTCCAGCGGGGCGTAACCCAACAGCGGTTCTGCCGTACCAAGATTAATCATCCTCCCCGGACTCCACAACGCCACCGATCGCATCCGGAGCGATCCACGTAAGAGGCTTTTGTGTCTGCACAGAGCTATTTAGCTTAGTTAATGTTTTTGTGATCACCGTGTTTTTTCACCACTGGTTGATGGCGCCCCAGTTTCCGAACAACGATCAGGACGAGAGTGCGGACGTCTGCTTCACACTCTCTCTCCTGTGCGGAGATCCTCGGAGCGATCACAACATCGGTGGTTAGGAATCACCTTCGTTGTTGCGTATCTTTATTATTGTTGAGCCCACTGGTGATCCACCGGTGCGTATCCTGTCAAGTGACGATTGTGTTTTCTCACCACTATCTGATCGCACCCTGATTTCCAGATAAACAGTCAAGACGAGGGTGCGGAAGTCTGCTCCACACTCCCCAACCTGTGTGGAAGTTCAGGAGCGATCACAACCTCGGTGGTTAGAAATCACCTTTCTATCTCCTCACTAAAAATCATCTTGATGAGGAGCGGGACCACCACGTGGCTTTGTCCGCCATCTTGGTCAGGCCAGGAGTACCGCGTGGCCCCGTCCACAATCTTGTGAAGCCCTATCGTGCGAGTCGGTGGCCATCTTGGTGTGGGGCGAAAATATTCCGTGATCTCGTCCGCCATCTTGGTGAGGGACAAGAACACGTGATTGCGTCCGCCATTTTGGACATCCTTCTCACATTACCACACACACACCTATACTTATAGTTACCAGCACACATGCAGACATATGGACACTCTTTTCCCCTTTTAATGTTTGATTATGTTAGTTTAGTTACCCTTTAGTAGTAGATATCGGGGTCTTGATTCAAGTGTTTGTTCATTTTAATACTTGTGTTAATAAATCCTGACATATTCTAATGAGAGAAGTTGTTTGTGGTTATTTTGCACAGTTTTGTAACATTTGCTGGTTGAAGAGGTCTGTGCTTGGACTCACACCTTCTCTGTTGCTCTATAGCGCCACACCTGGTCACAGGCTGGCACGCATAGAACAACAGCCATTTTGAGACTGATTGTGCCGTTTAGTCCTTTTTCCTGATTTATCAGGTGGTGCCCCGTTTCAATTTATTAACTTTGTTAATACCCTTCTGGTTATTAGCAACTGTCTCTCAAGACAGTTGCTAATAACCCTCTTTTATGACTAAACGAGCACGTTATACGCCTTATTGCACAACACTGGATAGCACTTACTTTTTACTTGCTTACTTTTTCGTTGTTGTCCTTTCCCACCTGTTGTAGCTGGGAGAAGCGTGGCTCAAGATATTTCCACTGGGTCTGCAAAACAGACTCTCAAATAGCGTCAATATCCTGGCGGTTGCTTTTGGTTTTCATAAACGTTGTTTCCACCTTTCCTTAAGAGCACTAAAACTGAATGTAGAAGCCCGTAGCTATAAGAAAATAAGTGTAGTACCCAAAGCGTTTAGCCACTTAGCTGGGTGTGGGGAGAGATCGTTTATAACACGCTTCTGAAAATGGCCCAAAAAAGTCTAAAAAGTAGTTGTCCTTGTTGGGTGACGTTCCCATTTATTTTCCAGGTTGACGATGACACAAACTTAACGTGATTCCTTTACTTACGAAACAAAAGTTGAACATAAAAAAAGGGTGAGAGGGGTAAAAATAAAGAGATCAAAGGAGCCATCAAGTCTGTTCTTTAACTCATGGTATTAAGCAGAAACAGCATGAACCATGACATACCTTTAGATCAGGGGTGCTCAATATGTCGATCGTGATCTACCATTTGATCGCCAAGGTACTATTGGTAGATCGCATGAGGATAAGACTTGATCCAGTCTGTTGGTTTCCTTAGCTAGGCTATTATGAATTTGGTTTGTTTGTTAAGCACCCTGAGATGAAATTGTCATGAATTGACGCTATACCAATAAAGTTGAATTGTATTGAATAAAAAATAGACATCAGTCTATCCATCCCATCACTTGATTGATACACAGGGCAGCCAGTAAGACGATGTCTGAATTCTTTTTTTTTTTTTTTTTACCTACACTTAGGTCACTGAGCATGCTCAAACAGCGCCTCTAAGTGCAGCAAAGCTAACAATCTAGTCAGTTAGTTACCTCCAGTTTTTTTGCTTTTGTTTTTTAAACCTACATTGAGACAGGGTATAAAAATGAGTGGGGGAGCTGGACAAGGTAAGAAGAAAAAAACATGTCCCTTTCAAACAGAATGGGAGGAGGACTTTTTTTCCACAATGACATTTTCAAAGTGCGTTTGTCATCTGCCTGTCTACCATAGTAATACCAAAGAAGGGAAATGTCCTCAATATATTTCTCAATAAATATATGGGTAGATCATTTTGACTCGGTCATTTCATTAGTAGCTCGCATGCTCAAAAAGTGTGAGCACCCCTGCTTTAAATAAACCCATCTTTCAATTTCTTGCTGAGAGGGAATGTTGCTTCTTGACACAGGAATTCTTTCTTGTGTACGTCTCTGGAAGATCAAAAAATATATTGTCCAATGCTAACACTTCAAGCTCTCTAAGGATTTGGTTTTCCACAACCTTCTCCTGAACCATGGTGTGTAACAGAATGTTAGTCTTAGTACCTTGAAGTTTCAAGTGTTTTATCACTCGGTTAGTACAAAAAGTAGCAGTGCTACCAGGGTCCAGGAAAGCATAAATCTTCAATATCTTGGTGCATTTCTTAGATATCAGTTGAACTGATACAACTGAGAGTGTAGAATCATGGTCTCCAGCCCCAGTACAACCCCATGCCTGAAGGTTGACAAGAGCACTGGTTATTTGTGTTTCTTGATCATTTACTTTGCTTTTAATATAGATGTGCAAAAGAGTTGGATGTTTCAGGTTGCATTTATCACACATTAAACGCTTTTTGCAGTCCTTGCTCATATGACCAACTTTTAGGCATCCTAAACAGATTCCCTTCAATCTCAGAAATTCCATTTCATTTGTGATTCTTCACAATAAAGACAAGCATCTGAGGGTAACTCTTTGGGTGTTATTGGCTGCACAGATGCTTTAAGACCAGTGGACTTGGGAAATGTGAGTTTTGAAGTTCCAACAGATGTAGCAAAACTTGCACCTTTAATGTTACTCTTTCCTGGTACCTTGAACCTCCTTGCAGTATTTGCCACAGCGCTGGCTTTTATCCCCAAACAGTGGATGAGACAAAATTCTGACTTGGTTATCCAGAAAGTTCACCAAAACCAGGAATGTAATTTTTGAACCACGCCCTTCTTGGATTTCACATGCTGCAGAGTGCCATTTTTCTCGCACCTTGTATGGCCATTTCATTATAATTTGTCTCACATTTTAGGGAACATTCCTTTCCTCCATGTATTGTACATCACGCCCTTCTTGGATTTCACATGCTGCAGAGCGCCATTTTTCTCGCACCTTGTATGGCCATTTCATTATAATTTGTCTCACATTTTAGGGAACATTCCTTTCCTCCATGTATTGTACATCTGCCGTAACAAGGCATATGCAAACAGCTTTTATAGCTCCTTTGGCTATTGTTCAAGAAAATAAAAGCCCTCCCGATAACTGCTATTTTTCCCTTCCTCTCCGTGTTCAAAAGCTCTAATAAAGGAAACAAACTGTAATGGATCTCTATCAAATGGTGATAATTCTCTTTGTGGTAAAGCATTCAACATATATTGTTGTACAAGTGTGGTATTGATTTCATTTTGCTTTTCCAGGAGTTCACACATTACATCCTGAAACACTGTATTTTGTACTGATGAAACCTTTTGTTGGGTGTAATGTAGTCCATGATCCTTCTTTGTAGCACCAAACTGTCGGGGTGTAGTTGTAGAAGCTGTGAACGTATATGTAGAATGAGGCCATTGAGTCTTTTGTTGGTTTGGAGCAGCATCCTGCCCCTGAGTGACTTGATAAGGTTGATGGTTTTCTTTTGGAAATCTCCCAGTAAGTACAGTGGAGGAAATAAGTATTTGATCCCCCGCTGATTTTGGCAGTTGTCATACTAAGAAATAAATGAACAGTCTCAGATTTTTCATGGCAGCTTTATTTTAACAGTTATAGAAAGAATATTGAAAAAAAGAGAAAATTACACAAAATGAAAAATAAAAATTAATTTGCAAGTCATTGAGGGAAATAAGTATTTAATCCCTGACCAACCTTGACCAGTGTTGCTCCCACAGACCATTGGTATACTCCTAATCTCACTGAAGTAATTACCTGCATGAGAGACACCTGTTCCAAATTGTCACCTGTATAAAAAGCCATCTACCCACAGACTCAGTAATACTCAGTACTCGAGTTGAGGGGGGATGAGGGGGGATGGCATCCCCCCTGAAATAAAAATGATCAAAATCATCCCCCCTGTAAAACTGCCATCCCCCCTTTCCATCCCTCCCCTTTTTACAGTAAATGTTGGGAATATAACTTATAATTATTTCATCATTAGAAAGTAGTTCGCATGTTGAGCAAAAGAAATAATAAAATCTGAGGGCTCAGGGGCACGCAAAGATGCAATGACGCCACATGATTGTTATTTTCAATTGGTTAATTGATGCCAGAGGGAGCGGCACGAGCTGCTGCGCAGAGCGACATATTGAGGATTAACTGCACTGCAACGTGAGCACGAGGAAACGAGCGGCTGGACAACGAGATGTCAGGGAGTTTTTTAAAAAGACTAAAATTACAGGTGAGCTATAAATCAAGAATCTCAATCATTACTTTTTAATAATCTATACAAAAGTCGCCAGACTCGCCACAGGTTGCACAATAACAACACAGCTAGTTTTCCAAGCTTGCTGTGTAGCCTGCAAACTAGCTGAGACAAACTCATGTTATCGTTCATCTATCTTGTTAACTAGTTTGATGAAACACAGTCACGTTAGATTCTGGTTTATGAGTGTGGCAAACGTAAAACAGATATTTACTGTTAGCGTTAGACAAGAGTTTGTCTCAAATATTTGACCAGAATTAATGATGAAATATTCTTCACACGGCTATATTATTTTCATCAATAGGACTCATCAGGCAACAAAAATAAGTGAAGATGTTAGCTAAAATTCAGATGTTCAAGGCAGGTGACATTAAATAGTTTTCCCCCTCCTGGGGCCTGTTTCTGTGGCCTGTAATTTAATATTACAGTGAATATGATAAATGTGATTTTAACCCATACTGTACTTTCTGTCTATTATCCAAGAGCAAGGTCATGTGCTTTTAGCATGACATGTCTGCACATTCTATCAAACCCTATAATGTTGTTTTCTTCACATAGAGGAAAGCCATGGCCAGGAAGCAGGAGGATCAAGAGCAGAAGGTACAGGTTTGATTATTAAACCTTTAGGGTTTAGACCAGGGGTTATTCTAACTGGGGATTCCCTGTAATTGACTTTTTTTTCCCCTCACAATAATTGAAAAATCTGAAGACTGTTAGTCATCTTTTAATGTAATTAAATAATTGTTAATGTAGAAACTGATAACAAAATTTTCATGACTGTCAAAATGACCAATTGCAAAAAAAGTCTAGTGCAACCTCTAGTTTACACACTTACCCTTTTCAATTCATACGTAGGCCTATTAGTATGTAGCTCATTATTTCAGTCAGTGGCTATAAGGCAGCATCATTAATCTTTAATCTTCAGTCACTGCTTAGCTAACAATCAGAAAGCAAGAACACGAAAAATTGTCGACAAAAAACATGATTACGACAGTCTTTGGGAAACTGCTATGAGATACTGAGACTTGAAACTGAGAAACTAAAAACTGGGCACCAGAGGGGAGAAAAGGAAAAATATTGTAAAATGTTGAGAGAGTTTTTCTGTACTTCTGTACTGTCTTTAATAACACAAAAAAGAGATAATTGTTATAATTTTGCACTTAAAATAAACTTGGCTTGACTTGATTTGAGAGGATTCAGAAGTCTTATTTACAGTGTTTTGTTTTGATAATGAATTTACAGCCCTGCCCCTGCCACTTTTTTTTTTTAAGTGAAAAACATTGACCATCCCCCCTGAATTTTTTTTACAACTCGACTACTGGTAATACTCCACCATCTCCACCATGGGCAAGACTAAAGAACTGTCAAAAGATGTCAGGGACAAAGTTGTTGAACTCCACAAGGCTGGAATGGGCTACAAAACCATAAGTGAGAAGCTGAATGAGAAGGTGACAACTGATGGTGCAATTATTTGGAAGTGGAAGAAGTACAACATGACTGTTAATCAACCTAGGGTGGGGGCTCCATGGAAGATATCACCTCGTGGGGTCTCAATGATCATGAGAAAGGTTAGAGATCAACCAAGAACTACACGGGAGGAGCTGGTTAATGATCTCAAGGCAGCTGGGACCACAGTCACCAAGAAAACTATTGGTGATACACTGAGACGCAATGGTTTAAAATCCTGCAGTGGTCCAAGGTCCCTCTGCTCAAGAAGGCTCACGTCCAGGCCCGACTCAGGTTTGCCAAGAAACATATTAATGACTCAGAAAGAGACTGGGAGAAGGTGCTGTGGTCAGATGAGACTAAAATTGAGTTCTCTGGCCTCAACTCAACTCGACGTGTTTGGAGGAAGAGAAATGCTGAATATGACCCCAAAAACACCATCCCTACTGTCAAGCATGGTGGTGGAAGCCTTATGCTTTGGGGGTGTTTCTCTTCTAAGGGGACAAGTCGACTTCACCGCATCGATGGGAAGATGAACGGGGCCATGTACCGCAAAATCTTGGGTGACAACTTCCTTGCCTCCACAAGGACATTGTAAATGGGTCGTGGATGGGTCTTCCAGCATGACAACGACCCAAAACATACAGCCAAGGAAACAAAGGAGTGGCTCCATAAGAAGCACATCAAGGTCGTGGAATGGCCTAGCCAGTCTCCTGACCTTAAAGGTGGGGTGGGTGTTCTTTGAAAAAACAGTTCCAGCAATCCAACTCAAGTGAGATTTTGAAAATATACACTCCCTCCTCCTCCCTGCCTCCTCCTCTTCTGCTCACCCCACGAAACCACGCCTTCACATGATTCATGACTACATGAACCACAGGGAGGGGTGGGAGTGCATTGATATTTGATGGATGTATTAGGCAGCCAATAAATGTAAAGATGATCAGTACATTGATTGGTCAGAGTTTTTCTCTGATTATACCCTCTAGACTGGACCAAAACGTTTTGGTTTTTTTGCAAACATTTTATTTCAGTGGTGCAATGGGAATGTGAAAAGGTTTTCAGGCAATATTGTAAAAAGTGCTGCAAAAAAAGAACACCCACCCCACCTTTAATCCTTTTAAAAATCTATGGAGAGAGCTGAAGTTTTGAGTTTCCAAGTGCAAGCCTCAAAACTTTCAGGATTTGGAGATGATCTGCAGAGAGGAGTGGACGAAAATTACTCCTGATGTGTGTGCAAACCTAGTAAGCAACTTCAAGAAACGTCTGACAGCTGTGCTTGCTAACAAGGGTTTTGCCACCAAGTATTAGATCAGGGGTCTTCAACCTTTTTTAGCCCAGGGACCCCTTGGATGAGAGAAAAACAGAGCAGGTCCCTGCTTGTAATTCTTATCCACCCCCCCCCCCCTTTTTTTTTAAAGTGTCACATTTTAAGACTGGCTTATAATAACTTTTAGCTGTATTTTATTCTGCTTATTTCACCTTATTAACCAATTCCTGACTGGGTTATTAGCGTACATGTGTTTATGGTTGATAAAACTTTCATGCATATCATTATTATTATTATTATTATTTTTTTTTTTTTAGTTGGTATGAGACAATATTTTTTATTATTGTTATTTTCCAACAATGAAACGTTTAACTTCAGGCAGTTATATATTTAGAACTGCCTGTATATATATATATATATATATAATATGATATATATATATATATATATATAGATATATATATATATATATATACAGTCATGGAAAAAATTATTACACCACCATTTTTTCTTCACTTTCTTGTTCATTTTAATACCTGGTACCACTAAACGTCATCATGTGACTAAAACAGACAGAAAAGAAAACACTGAATGCATAAAAGCAGTGTTTTTTGGCAGTACAACGCCATAGCTATTGATGTAAAAACTTAAGTGATTTTAGGTTATAATCAAGAAAACCATGGAAAATGGTAAGATATCAGCTCTTAAATAAAACTCTTATGACCAATCTTTGTGGTTATCGTTATGTTTGTCCAAACAAATGTACCTTTAGTTGTACCAGGCATTAAAATGAACAAGAAAACTGAAGAAAACAAGGGTGGTCTAATAATTTTTACCATGACTGTAATATATATATATATATATATATATATATATATATATATATATATATATATATATATATATATATGTATATATATATAGATATATATATATATATATATATATATAATTTTTTTTTTTTTTACTCTCAAATTATTTTGGTTAAAATTGCCTTTATTTCTTTTTAAGTTGGAGGACTCCCTACAGTACCTCCATGGCCCCCCTAGGGGTCGCGGCCCCCGGTTTGAAGACCACTGGTCTGGAGGAACGATTCTCTGTAGTGATGGGTAGCTTCTGCTGACAGAAGCTACAGACATTTCTTGCTGCTGTTGGATGGTGATCTTCCAATTTTTCTCTGTTGTATGACCAGTCACAAAATCGTGTTCGAAGTTGATGCTAAAATCAATTTCTACTGCTCCGTGTCTCAGTGGTTGACAAATCTCAACTAAGCTCTATACTGAAAGAAGTCCACAAGATCTGTGAAGAAAATTGTCTCTTTGTGCTTATATAGCTGATGGGATTTCCTTCTAGAATTCTCATTTGTACCGTTGGTGACATTTGACCCCTTATGCCACACATTTTAAATGTTGCTCATGTTGCTAAGCAACTAGGGTTGCAAAATTTCCAGCAAATTTGTAGAAACTTCCCATAGAAAGCTTAGCTTTTTGGAAATTTGGAAAGGAAAGATTTATTTGTAAGAGGAACTGTATTGAGTTTTCCAATAAAAAGTCCTTTCATTGAACAATAAAACTCCTATGATGATGAGGCATCATTGAAGTTTGATGTCCTTGTGTAAAAGTAAATTAGTACAATATGGAAAAAATGCTTCAGAAATAGATCTCCTACCCAACCTTTAACCTTCAGCAGAAAGCTACTGAGCAGAATTCATTGCAAGCTGCAAAAAGCAGAATATTACAGTTTCTCAAAGTAACAAAAAAATGACTAGTGATAATCTGAAATCCCCTTTCTTACGTAAATCTTACTATAACCACATTTGAACCAACTTTCCGCCAATTTTTGACTCTGAATAAGAACATGTCAAATGCTAAAATTACATGTGTTCATTTATTTTTTTGGAATTACTTGTGTGCTGTTGCACGACCTAACTTTTGTTAAAATTCACCTTTCAGATAGATTTCACTCAAGAGCACTGATGGATCAATTCAAGGACTCCTGTATAGCCAAAAAATTCAAGAAAATTAACATTGTTTATTCAAAGTTTATACATTTAGCCTGGTTTAAACATTTAATAAAATTCATGACTTTAAAGAAGAAAAAAAAAAAGAATCAAATAAAATATTGGGAGGGAACTTTAGCACCCATAAAAGATGTTTTTTTTTTGTTTTTTTTTTTTGTTTCTTGGGAGAAACCGGAGTGCCCAGAGAAAACCCAAATCTTTGAATTTTTCCCTATTTCACCCGCAAATCATCCTTCTCTTCTTCTTGGACCGCGACTGAAGTACCAAGGAGTCCTGGGAGGCTGTTTCTGGATCTGCCTTCTCAGTGTCAGAGGTGACTTCAATGGGTTCACATTTTTTAATTTTGCCACTCTTATACTGTCGCCGATGAGCAAAAGTAAGAAATTTCTTGATTCTTCTCCACACAGACGGCTTCTTTGACTTTTGGATATCTTCGCTTGAGATGGAGCCATGCTGTTCTGCGAGGAACTTCTTTAGTGAAAAGATGTCCTCTGGTGGAGATCTATCCATTTCAGGTGTACCGTTGTGTGGAAGAGAAATGTTTTTCCATTTCTCATAATTGTCTTTTGGGACGTAGTCTTGGTAACAATAACCCTCATCTTCTGCAATGGAGATATCATCTCCTGCTGGGATGGTGACGTGCACCCAAACATGTTCTAGTGCATCATTGTCTTGAATGTCCAGGACATCTTCCGTTGAGACCTCTTTCTCTGCAAAACTTCCTCCCAGTGTGGCATCCAGTTGAGAAACATCCTTGGCTGTGGAGACCTGTGTTTGCACTGAAATGTCTCCTCGTACACAGTCGTCAAGTGAGGAATCGTCACTGTTTTCTTCTGTGGAGAAGTCTATATTAGTGCAGGAGTCTTTTGGGGTAAAGACTTCAATATCTGGTGCAGATACAATAGCAGTGACCTCTTGCTTGTCAGTGTTGTCGACTAAGGCAAGCACCAGTTCAGTCAGTTCTGCCACCTCCGCTCCAGATACCGTACCAGCTCCACTGGTCCAAGATCCTCTTTTCGAACACCTAAATAGATGGCGTCAGATCGTCTGGAGGAATGATTCTCTGTCGTGATGGTTAGCTTCTGCTGACAGAAGCTACAGACATTTCTTGCTGCTGTTGGATGGTGATCTTCCATTTCTCTCTGTAGTATGACCAGTCACAAAATCGTGTTCGAAGTTGATGCTAAAATCAATTTCTACTGGTCCGTGTCTCAGTGGTTAACAAATCTCAACTAAGCTCTTTATCGAACGAAGTCCACAAGATCTGTGAAAAAAATTGTCTCTTTGTGGTTATATAGCTGACCCCTTATGCCACACATTTTAAATGTTGCTCATGTTGCTAAGCAACTAGGGTTCCAAAATTTACAGCAAATTTGTAGAAACTTCCCATAGAAAGTTTAGCTTTTTTGAAATTTGGAAAGGTAAATATTTTTTTGTAAGAGGAACTGTATTGAGTTTTCCAATAAAAAGTCATTTCATTGAACAATAAAACTCTTACTCAAAAAAAAACAAAAAAAAGTCCCATTCAAAATTTTCTCTGGGCTCAAAAACATGGCCTCAATAGTCTAGGATTATAGAAATCATCTGTGCATGTGATTGAGGAATGCACTGTGCATGTGGGGGTGTGGCCTCAATACCCCAGCAGTCAGCAGTGTGGATGTACCGTATTTTCCGGACTATAAGCCGCTACTTTTGTCCCACGCTTTAAACCATGAGGCTTATACAGAGATGCAGCTTTTCTATGAATTTTTCTTCAGCCCTCAGGGGGCGCTCTAGCTAGATCATGTTTTGCTAGGGGATCAAATACTTATTTCCTCTCAATGACTTGCAAATTAATTTTTATTTTTCATTTCATGTAATTTTCTCAATTTTCTTTCAATATTCTTTCTATAACTGTTAAAATAAAGCTGCCATAGAAGTCTGAGACTGTTCATTGTATTTCTTAGTATGACAACTGTCAAAATCAGCAGGGGATCAAATACTTATTTCCTCCACTATATCTTTGGTCTTACATCCTGTGTATATGAGATAGATTGCATTTCTGCAACTTGATCCAGGACTGAAGGGTTTTCCTTTCATTGACTTCATTAACATTAGGATTTAATTTGTATCCAGTCGTCCAGCGCAAATAATCTTACAGTGGCCATGGCAATTTACGTATCCAGCTCCATCTGTTCCTTTATTTTCCTCAATTTCTCTCCTTCCAGTCCGAGTTTCTCTCCTTGAGCCTCCAATTCATGCTTCCTTTTCAGGGCAGCGACCTGCTCCAATAGCGCTGCTTTCTCAGCTTTTGCTCTCAGATGTGCTGAAGAAATGTTAGACACAAATCTACTAGAATAGCTTATTTTACTTGACTTTTGACTTGATTTTTTTTACTTAATATATTAGACACACTGTCACCAGGACCAATGTCATCCAAACCAGGTTTCTTGCTTTGTTTGCTCTTCATCAGGAAAAGGAAATTCGGTAACCAGTGCATTTTGAACTTCAGCGGCATTTTGACAAACTCATAAACCTTTTTAACTCTTGTTGCACTACACTGACATTTGTCTCTGAAGTCAACAGAGTAATGATTTTGGATTTTTTTTTGCTTGCTTGTTTGAAATAACAACTCCTTCTCTTTTTGCAGCTTCTCAATTACCATTGAAATTCCTTTCAAAGATGGTTTTCTTGTCCTTTTTCCATTGGTATCACATTGTTCCTCTTTAGATTCTGTTTCAGCCATAACATTTATGTTTGAGCTCTTAATTTCATCAGCAGCAACTTGATTTTCATTCATCTTAGACAAAAAACGTCAGCATTAAGAGTTCAAGCACGCCTCGTGCGCTTCATCAATAAATCCACAGCGTAATCCTTCTGATTTGCGTCACCCTTGTTGGGTGACGTTCCCATTTATTTTCCAGGTTGACGATGATTCAAACTTAACATGATTCCTTTACTTACGAAACAAAAGTTGAACATAACAAAAAAGGGTAAGAGCGGTAAAAACTGTGTCATCTTCCGTGCACCCAAGCTAACTAAGACCCCCTACACCAGTGGTTCTCAACTGGTCTGGCTTCAGGACTCACCATCACCCTTAATGACAAGCTGCGACCCAAATCAAGGAAAATTTCCAACTTCTCAAATTTATTGGATGAAAAGATCGTGCAGTTTGAATCGGTAGATAGTAAAATAGAATATCACAGAATGCCAACACAAAAAAATAAGTTTATTGTTGAACCAAAACAGCAAAAACCAAAATGACTTAAAGTGGGAAATATTCCCTTTGATGTTCAATTAGCTGCATTTTAATTAAATCCAAAACACTTCACTTCAGTAACTTCAGCCTTTTTTAACAGACTCAACATACACAAACATGAAATAAAACTGCAACCACTGAGTAGTAGTTTCAAAAAGAACTCAAATATGAAGCATTTGCTGAGTACCCACTTCCTAAATATATAACAATTTCCTATTAAAACTATCTAGTCATTTATTTAAGCGTTAATCATAAGTAGCCAACATATGTCAACATATGTAAACAAACTTTGCAGGTCTTCTTCTATGGTGTTAACTGGTGGGTGTCAAGTCGCATTACAGGCCATTATCGCCATCTACTGTTAAGGAGTATGAATGACACGCTTTTTTTTTTTTTAGCATTTCCTTCCCCAGGCAAAGGCCCACGACCCACTGAAAACGGGTCTGCGACCCACCAGTTGAGAACCACTGCCCTACACCACCTGTGACTGCCATTAAATACACCTGGTGCACCTCTCTACTGCCCCCTACTGTGATGTGATAATACATACCAAAAACAAGTGAAGCAATAAACAAATATCTCTAACAATAAGTAATTTGGGAACAGAGAGCTGAAAGCCTAGGCTGCCATCTTGTCCAGTCAGTCATGTGACACCCATCCATCCATCCATTATCTATGCCCGCTTAATCCTATGCAGGGTAACAGGGATCTGCTGGAGCCTATCCCAGCTCACTTCGGGCGAAAGGCAATTGTTCCACCCTGGACAGGTCGCCAGTCCAAATTGTTTATACTTTTTTCATTTTCCCACATGCAAACATGCACCATGAAATCAGACATTTAGATAACCCTTTTTTCCCATTGCATTGTATTACTCTGAATTGGATTGTACATGCAATTCAGATTGAATGCATTCACAATCTCCTCACAAATGAAGGAGAATATTGTAGCTAATTAAATTCACAATCACAAGCAAAGTTACATGGCAAATTGACATATTATTTGGTAGACAAGTACCTATATTAAGCATCTTCTAATCCTTCAAAATCACTTTTTAAAGTGCTGGTTATTGTGTAAGTGAATGCTGGCATCATTTGCAATAACTGCCTCTTACAGGAACAGATCCCAGTGTAGGCTGTAAATTCCTGCAGTGCTGCAGCAGCAACATGCAAACAGAAAGGGCAGCTGTGTGTAGCCTTGTTCTGTCAGCAGAAGACAGTGATTAGGAACAGTAAACACTGTTCTGCTGCCAACTCAGTCAACTCTCTTTGTGGAAATTCAGAAATCCAGTTGATCATTGACCTCATTTATCAGTGTGACACCCAGGCCCTTGACCTGCGCCGACTGTCCTGCTCATCTTCACCAGTCCCATCAGTACCATCAGTCCCATCCTGTTTCCTTTTAAAAACTGTCTCAAGTGGCTTCTTGTAAAACAGAGAGTGGGCGAATGAGAGTGAAGCAGCATCTTTCACATCTGTTCTACAGATTTCATTGTGGGGAGGTTAAAACTTGGCATCTAATGTTGTGTGTAAACACCCACTGCGGCAAAATTGTCATTTTTGTTTCATTACTGTTCGAGAAATGAAACCAAAATGACAAAGTGCTTATGTGTGTGTATAAAAATATAACTTAAAAGTGATTTTATCAATGTAGCACAAGGAATCTTTAACTGTTTCTTCGTTAAATGTTCAAAATTTCATTATTTAGTGGACGTGTATGTACTGTATGGCTCATGCAAACTATAAACTCCGTAGGGTAATGACCTCTGGGTCAGTTATTCACGGAGATTTGTCTAAAAAAAAAAAAAAAAAAAAAAAAGTCTAAATTCCACAAAACTGAAGCACCCACTGTCTCACGTAAGACCATTAGTTATCCATTAAAGCAACAGCCATCAACAAGTGATATTGGATAGTGACATAATGCTCTACAAATATAGCCACTTGTACAGTGACTCTTGGCAGGAGACCAGTTGCAATCATGTTAAAGTGTTTGGGTTTTTTCATCTCTAATCTAATTTATTGATATATTCAATCAATTTATTTTGGCAGTTGTCATACTAAGAAATAAATGAACAGTCTCAGATTTTTATGGGAGCTTTATTTCAACAGTTATAGAAAGAAAAATAATTTGAGAAAATTACATGAAATGAAAAATAAAAATTAATTTGCAAGTCATTATGAGTTGAGGGAACTCAAAACTTTTGAGTTGAGAGAACTCTAATCTAAATGTTTGTATTCCAGATGATAACATCTGAACAAATGTGTTCAGATTTCTCTCAACATGCACTTTCTGACATGAGTTTTTTTTTTTTTTCCAAAATCTCTGTTGTGTGTTGAAAATAAACTTTCCTGATTTTTGAAACTCTCACCTCTGAGCATTTCTTTAACTCAGGCTAGTCAGGACAAATAATCTCTGATGGATGTAACTGCAGTGATGTTCAAACAAGGTGTGCCCCAACTCAGACAGATTCAGGAAAGCTGCTCAGACTTGAATAAAATATTTTAACGTGGGTTATGAAGTCAAAAAGAGATGACATCAGCAAAGTTTTGCAAACACAGACCGACAAAGTGAGTACTCCTCATCCTTCCTGTGCGTAAGACTTTGTAGAGGATTCACTTTAGGTGCCCTCATGCAATGGCTGTTTTTATACCCTTCAGCCACCTCAATGAATCATTCTTTAAATGGGTCTGTACATGCAGCTCAAGGATACAAAAAAGAGCAATCTCAGCATGAAAACATTTGATCCTCTCAGAGCCAAGATCTGCCTGAACAAACAGGCAGATGTAATAAACAATAGGGTCCTTCAAGAAACATGACAAGATAAAAAAAAAACAAAAAAAAAACAGTGCAACTACTCATGAAATCTGAACAAACTAACCAGAAAGCATTTTTCATGGTGAATGTGTACCTGTTGCATTGTTGTTGTTTGTTTGTTTGTTTGTTTGTTTGTTTTATCAGTGCTACTCAGTATATTGAAAAAAGGGCTTGAGTCGAGAGATGCTTCTGCATATCAAACTGGGTCTTTGGATGCTGCTGAAACTGGCTGAAAACGAGCCAGGACAGTCCAAAAAAAAAAAGATTTACAGCAACGGCTTCACGTGACGACCCCCTCTGTATGTGTATGTTGCTATGGCAACTGGATGGCATGTGATGTCGGTGCCTGTGTGGACCTTGGGCTCCGGCATTGAGAAATGCACTCACAAATATCAGCGGTGTAGCTGACATTTTCCAGTTACTTCCCAGTTGTTCTGGAAACCTCACTGGGAAATAGAAACCAGGGAATTGATAGGAACGTGTCTCACATTTAATTGTGCTCCTATCAAATGTCATTTTCGTGCCATGTTCTGACTCCTTGGACCTTGGGAAGTGCCGCAATCATGCATTAACCAGATAAGCAGACACGTCCCAGACCGCACAGCAGACCCAACAACAAGCCTCTAAATTGTTACAGATTAAGAATAATTGTTAAACCTTGCTGCGGTAGCTAATAGGAAAAAGTTGGCCACCCGACATCAGTGTAAATAAAACATTGGGAAACATATAGAAATCCGATTGAAGAAAATGAGGGAGAAGTTATTATTATTATTAATTTTAAATAACAAATGTAACTTTTTTTTTCTCGCAAACTTTAATAAAGCGTGACAAAACTGTATTTGACGTCAGTTGCGCATCCCATGACGTCAGGGAGGAGGCGGGGTCGCTGATTGCAACAAGTGTTAGGGGCTGTCACAGAGTTGGACACTTATTTGGGAAAAATCAAAAGATCTTCTTAGTCGATGAAGAGGACGACCCGCGCCACCTCCAGCCATTACGCACCGACCGTTTTTTTTTTTTTTTTTTAATATATAGTTTGTATTTTGTTTTATAGTTTTGCACGTTTGTGGAAAAACTAACAACAGCATCCAACATGAATAATGGATCCAACCGAACTATTGACCCGAGCTGCACCAGAAAACCTCCTCTCGCCATCGACATCATCCAGCGTGAGTGCCGCCGGTTTTTACAGATCTTTGGGCTTAGTGAGCAGCCAGAACCGTCATGAAGAGAGATGAGCCTGTGTGTAGCGGCACCGCTCTTTACGCACCAGCAGGTCTCACCCTCTGGAATTTTAATTACTTCGGTTGAAGTTTGTCTTTCTGAAATGTAGATTTCTGGTGATCGTAATGATGGAAGGAAAGAAACTAAAGTGGTGGTCGGGAATCATTCCCGGATGGATGGGTTCTGGACCCCATGCTGGGGACAGAGGAGCTCTCAGCTCTGCCAAACTTACTATTGAGTCATCTCGCTTCTTTTTTGGAGTTTCAGCATGTTGCTTGAGTTTTTGTGATCTGAGTCATTAATCCTCCGATATTAAAAGTCTAGAAAGAATAAAAAACACAAGCCAAGAGATAATTAACTAAAGACTCGCGGTTTCCTGTTATTCATCATCAATAGTAGAACAAGTCACAGTCTGAGTGTGATTAGGTCTTGATCTCAGCTGAAAGGGAAAAAAGACTCCAACTTGTCATCAGATGAAAACATACACATGATAAACATGTGGTCACAAATGCAGCTACATAAATGCACTTTTCTGTGAGTTAAATCCAGAAAATGTATACATTACAGTAGTCATCTTTTAGCAATGAACTAATTGGATGTAAATTGACAATTTTTTAATAGTGAAGAGGAGCAAGAATTCATTCACTCTTATCTCATACTGTCATCATGAGTAATTCTCCTGATACATTACCATTTAAACATTTCCATTTAACATCAAAATTAGTTAAATAAGTAAAAGTACTGTAGGATATGGCCATTTGAGTTCCCCTCAAAGCTCCATCTAGTCTTTTAGCTCCAGCTTCAAAGTACTGACATGTGCAGTGAATTTAGGTGTTTATATCTTCAAGAAAAGTCTAGTTAAAGTCAGACTTTGCTGGTTTCAAATGTTTGTTTATTTTTTCAACAAAATATGACTTAGTAATCCATTTCATAGGATTTCTGGGGTTTTTTTGGGGGGCATTCATACAGGGTGTGACTCACATCGGATTAAGTTACATTTTCATGTCAGTCCTCAGAGATTTTGCAGAGAACCATAAAGTAAGCTGAGGAAAAATACAGAAATGTTTTTGTTTTGTTTTGGAAATACATTAGGGACCCATTTAGGAAACCCTTACTTTAAAAAAAAAAAAAAAACCCAAACAAATACACACTTTCATTAAAAAAAAAAAATAAATTCATAATTGAACATTTTTGATTTTTCCACTTGACCATTTAGTTTAAGTGTGTTCCTTTGCTTTTTATTTTGATGTCATCATCTGTCTCGTTAAAATCATAACATGAAAACTGGAAAATCTTCCGCACCACTCATGCGCACACAGCTATGATTCTGTGTATTTGACGACGAATTATTTTAAAAATCAATTTTTTGTTATGATAAAAGTGACGGTGCAGAAATATATACATTCAGTTCATTTTCAGATCAGAGGCCTGTGCATCCATTGGTACTGCCCGGAGATCCTTCCTGCCCACAGCCAAATCATCTATAACGACTCTTTGAAGAAACTTGAATTGCGAAAGCAACTGCAACCTATAATTTCCCTTCAGGTGTAAATAAATTAGTATTGAACTGAAATGACTGGTGCAGCTGAGAAGGTAAAACTTGTGAAGTTAGTTCTATTTTAGCTCTACAGCCTTAAAGCTTGCTATGTCCTGCACATCTTAGTCACCTGGTTTAAGAAGCAGGTGACTAAACGTCAGACTTGCAGGCCAGAAACATGGAAATATTTTGAGTAGATGACAGAAAAACTCACAAACCATCCATCCATCCATCCATCCTCTGTCCTAACTTCATCCTGTTCAGAGTCAAGAAGGCCTGCTGTCCCGGCTATCACCGGATGAGAAGCAACGTTCCTCCCCAGATAGGCGGCCAATCCATCACAGGCTTACACACCATTATTAGACTTTCAAAACACTCTAAAGTCTCACATATATGTCAGTGTTAATTGTGAGAATGAAAATAAGGGACCACAGTGGATCCCATACAGAGGAGAATCACCAAACTACTAACATCTGTTTCAGCGAGTTGTTTTGTTCTGACTCTCACTAATGACTTTGGATATCAGAGAATTAATGACTCAGATCTCAAAAACACAAGCAACATCCTGAAACCATTCAGTGCTTTTTCTTCTATTCTTTGTTTCCAGCTAAGACATTGCATTTTCCTTCCTCTGAATTGTCTCCTTCAGATGTTTGCTTTAAGTCTCACAGGTTTACTCATGAAACTGTTTCTGGAAATGACAGTCTGCCAGCTACTCTCTTAAAGATTTGCATAATCAACTTCACATTGAAGTCATAACAACTCTATGCTTCCTCTTAAAGAAGAATTATTGTTGTTGTTATTGCTCTTACTAAGGAAGTAAACAAAGACAAATTTTGAGAAAAGCAACCTGTCCGACCTGGTAATTTTTTAAATCTTTGTCTTTTTTTTTTTTTGTTTGTTTGTTTTTTGTTGTTTTTTTGTTAAGGCTAGTAAATAAGAAAGATTTCTATCACAAAGTCATCTTCAAATGCAACTGATTTCAGCAAGTCAGCCTGCGAATAACTATAAATGGAAATTGTTCACGCTTTGGTTTCCTTTGATATTCTGCTTTCACTTGCTTGACCTGGTTTCAAAACTGTCTCTCAATCAAGTCATTCTGCATCTGCACAAAACACAGTCACCATTTGAAATCTGCATAAAGTTAAAGGCTAGTTTTAGTGATTAAACCGCTTGCACCATGCTGAAGTGAATACAGTCTGTCTTGTGCAGACATTCATACAGGAATAGTTCACTGATGTTGGTTCAAAGTCTTGCTATAACTTGTCTGACTCTTTGCTTTGAAGCAATTGGTATTCATTATGCGTAATAAAAAAAACAAAAACCCACAAGCGTCATATCCGCAGAATCAGAGATTATATCAGCTTTCAGCTTTTGGATAACAGTGCATGAATTTCAGCTTTAAATCTAGAAATGTCTTCTTTTATCAAGTTTTTTTTCTCATATTTTCAGAGTTGGACATCTTTGGCATCATCTTATACTCTGTCCTCACCTTCATGGCAGCAGTTTCTGTGCTCGTCTTCAGAGGAAGCTATTTACATCTATAGAAAAGTGCCCGCCAATAAGAAGAGTGTTATCATCTGGGTAACTGGGGCGGCACCGGTGAGGATAAAACAGAAAAGATTCACATAACATTTATTAGAAGCTGAAGGGGAAATGGAAATGCAATGGTTTGATTTCTTTATCCTCTGTTTTTCAGGTAATTGGCACCATGTCATGTTTGGGGATGTGGATTCCCTTAGCTGTCATGTTTACCGATATGACCTCTGCCTGGTATGTGTTTTTTTCCCTTATCCCTTCCTGACTTCTTTTTTTTTCCCCTCTCACTTTGATGCCTGTGTTTTTGTATATACAGAATACCGTAGTGAAAGAGTTGAGGGAAATGTGTGTCTCATTACTTTTTACAGTCAACAGCTGTACTGTTGTGTAATGTGTGTGGTTTCACTTTCTCTGCTCTTTCTACTGATCCTGCCTCTCTCAACTTTCCTTCATTTACCAATCTCTGGTGGTCCTATGCCTCCGTAGCTACTTTGCCATGGTGATATTTAAATTCCTGATCATGATGCTGGAGGAGATAGGCGGGGATGAGGCCTTCTTGAAGCGAGCAGGGAAGCACAAACTGAAGATCAGCACTGGGCCTTGTTGCTGTTGCTGTCTCTGTCTTCCATATGTCGCCATTACACGGTAAATTCTCCACTGACACACACACACACATTGTGTAGTTAAGGGCCTAAATTCATCAACATGCTCTTTAGGCACCTTGCCAACCAGCTTCTCAAGAACTGTTTTTGCTTCTCGAGATGTGCTGAAAATCGTCAATGGATTACTCCTATTAAGTACTTTTCCCAGATTTCTTAAAACTGCAGTTGTGAAACCCATTCTGAAGAAGAGAACGTCACGGGTGTGGGGAGGGTGGAAGGAGGACCCAAGTTGCAGGAGGTTTCAAAAACAAAAAAGGACTTTATTTAACAAAAAATCCAAAATCGTGAAAAATGCAAAAATACAAAAATCCAAACTTAACTTGACTCCATGAAAAGAGCACGGTGACACGCAAACCAACATGCAGGGGGTAAATACGACAATGGACAGTAAACAGAAAGGGATTGACAGGACTTGTAAACACGCAGGAACAAATGAGAGGCAGGTGTGAATGATCAGGCTGACAAGGGGGAAGAAAAAAAGCTGAACACCACAAAGACAAGACAGACCTTCAAAGTAAAACAGGAAGCACTACAGACATGGAGAGACGCCAACTTGACAAAACAGACAGAAAATACAAATTCTTGGTCATGGCTGACCCGGGCCATGTCAGAGAAACCTTCGGTGTTAAATTGTTCCAGGCATAGGCGGAAATCCCAGGGGGGACACAGGGGACGTGTCCCCCCCTTCCATAAAGTTGTCCCCCCCAAAAAAATAATTGTAAGCACACAAAAACAATTGAATAATAATATAGTCATGTTCAATAAAAGTACAACACAAGCGCTGCAAATTATAAACATAAAAACCCTTTTTTTAAAAATTGTTGAAACATTGCGACCCCCCTATTTCTCAAAGTGGTTTAGTCCACATGCTGTTTCTAACGGGCGGGGCTACCGGCAGCTCCGTGTGTCAGTGAGTGTGTCAATTAAATGTAGAAGGGATTTTTAATTGTATTTTATTTTTGATTTTTAAGTTGCCATATTTAATGGCGTAGTTGTCTAATATATTGTTGTATTTTGTTTGTCAAAAAATACAACACTACAATATAATAATACCACCTAATACCATTGTTGATTTTTCAGTTTGAACATTGAAAAACCTGTATACAGGTAGAATATGCACTGATACACAACAATGCTACAACTACTATTATTACTTTTTCTAACATTCAACAGGCTGTGGGCTCAACCCTGCAAGGCAAGTTCCAAAGGAGCAGGAGAGAGAGAGGGAGAGAGCATTTTTTTTCATGTCCCCCCCAGGAATTACTCTCTGATATTTTACTGTTTATTGTCCCTCCCCAAAATGAAATGGAATTTTCGCCCCTGGTTCCAGGCCAATCTCTAATCTTCCCTTTACTGGAAAAGATATTGAGAAAGCAGAACTGATTCAGCTGAACAATTTCATCAATGTAAACTGCATTTAAGATAGATTTCAGTTTGGCTTCAGACAAAATCACAGGACTGAGACAGCATTGATCAAGGTCTTAAATGATATTTATCTGAACCAATGATTGATTCTGTTCTTGTGCTTCTGGATCTTAGTTCAGCCTTTGATACTGTGGATCATAAAATCTTTCTTGACAGACTAGAAAAGTGGTTGGGGTTATCAGATCCAGTTCTCAGTTAGTTCAGATCATATCTTGAAGGCAGAAGGTTTGTTGTTAACATAGATGAAAATAAGTCTGAACCTGTTCCCATGATCTGTGGAGTTCCTCAAGGATCAGTCCTTGGATCACTGTTATTCAACCTGTACATGCTTCTCCTGGGTCAGATCATAGATGACAATGGTGTTTACCACCGCTATACAGATGACACTCAGATTTACTTGGCTCTTTCACCGACTCTGGTCCATTAGACCAGTGTTCCCCAACCCCTAGTCCCCAACCCCCGTTTCCTGGCCCTGTACCAATCTGCGGGTCATTTGGGGGTAATTTGGTACCAGGCTGCAGAGAAAAAATAAATAACTTGCACTGTTAATTTTGATTTCTTATCTAAGTAAGTAAGTAAGTAAGTAAACTTTATTTATACAGCGCCCTTCACAGACCATGGTCACAGAGCGCTTCACAATTAATAAAAAATAAAAACACAGTTATCTGAGTCTGAATGATGTTTTATTTTGAAAAATGACCAGATTTTCTCCATTATATCCATCTGTGACTTACTTTTGACGCATGACAAGACTTTCAGACCCGTGTCTCGGTCATGTGATTCGTTTAAACCCCCAAGCTGGCAAAATGAGTAAAAAACAAATGTCTTCGAAAAGTGTCTTTGTGCAGAGAGGATGTTCGAGGACACTTCTGTAAAGTTGCACATGAATACACAGCAGATTTATGTTTATTATAATATAAAGAAAATACCACAGATTTATATACCGGTCGTATCCTTTTATTTTGTTGCATTTATCTGCGACACCTTTTACAGACCAGTCCATGAATATATTGCCCCACATTAAACCAATCCGTGGTACAAAAAAGGTTGGGGGCCACTGCATTAGATTCACTGTGCCAGTGCTTGGAGCAAGTGAATAGCTGGATGCAGACAGAAATAATCCTATCTGGCAAAAAAAAAAAAAAAAAAAAAAAAGTATGATTTTAAGTCTCTGCCTACCTTGAATCCAGAGGGCTCAAGACAAAAACTGAGGTTAGAAATCTTTAAATTTTAATTGACTCAGACCTGAGCTTCAGCAGCCACATCACTGCTGTAACTAAAACAGCTTTTTATCACCTCAAACAGATATCAAATGTCAGAGATCTAATATCCAGAGCAGATTTAGAGAAGCTCATCCATGTCTTCATCTCCAGCAGATTTGACGACTGTAACACTCTTCTGTTTCCCAAAAAGATAAATTGACCTTTTCAGCTCATCCAGAATGCTGCTGACAAAGCTTTAACAAGAACCAGGAAAACGCACATTATTACTGTTACTTCTACAAAGTAGACTTCAAAGTGTTACTGTTTGTTTACACATCGATTAATAATATGGGGCCAAAATACATTTCTGATCTCCTTGTAGAATCTGTTGGTAGAACCTTCCAGTTAGGACCAAGTTGGCTACTGTGCTGCACACAGATGGAATAAACCTTCTGTTGATATTAAATATACCACAATTCTAGATATGTCGAAAGTTAAACTGAAAACTCTTACTCAATTGATTTTATACTTGTCTAAGCTCTGTTTTATTCCCTTTTTTTTGTCTAAATCTGTTTTTTTATGGATTTTTATTTGTATTTTTATGCTGTTTTTATTCATGTTTTCTCATTTCATGCCTTTGTAAAGCACTTTTAGTTGTCTTTATGTATGAAATGTGCTATACATATAAACTTGCCTTGCCTTTAGAGACACAGTGATGGTTTGATAAGTGCAGTATTGTTGTTGATTGCACATTTTGCATCAGTTAGGAAGGAACTGTGAGAGTCTCAAAGGGCCTCGTGAGGCAACAAATGTCAGAAGGTTGGATTAGATTGGAATTTAATGAAAATGAAGTTGCATATATAAATACGAGGAGACTTAAAGCTACGCAGTGGTCTTAAAATATTTGCTCTCTGTTGTGGAGAAAGGCAGTTTCCCAAATATTTAAAGTGAGAGACTGACTTTGTCTCACATTCAACTTGAAGATATAATATGAGGCTTTGAATCATTCATGTTAAAATGATGAAGCATAGATGCTGCACAGAGTCTCTGAATGATACAATCATGTTAGACGGCTTTCATCTGTTTGATCAAAACCAAAATGTGCGTAAAGTACTGGATTCCAAGTGGAGATGCCTCTTTTCTATGAACACAGGTTAAACACACCCGTGGTCATTCAACTCTGTCAGGGTGAGGCGACATGTATGCGGCAGCCCCGTTAGGCTTTTTATCTTGCTTGACAGTTGATTTATTTATCTGATGGCCGCTTTTTTTTGTCCGACACTAGTAGTTGTGTAAAACCATTTGTAGAATGTCTTCCACACATGCTGCAATGAACAACAAGAAAAAAAAAAGCTTGTTTTTTTTAGTGGTTTGCTGTACTAAATTCCTTAAAACACACAAAGCACACAAAGTGTGCAAAGCTTTGTAGACTCTCTCCACTACTTTTTACATGCTGTGTTTATAGGAAAACATGAAGCCCCTCAGAAGCGTTGTCAGCATCTCTGTGATTGAGCAAACACAATCCAAAATATAACATGACTCGAACCAATAAAGACCTCTCCCTGGACAATCTGAATTGTTGAAAACATCCTGCTTTGCAAATCCACGATAGTTTCCGGATAACAGGGAACTCCACAACGGGGCTGGTGATTGCTTTTAGTTGCATTTCGAGGCTCAGGCATTTTGTGTAATTAAAAGTGACCATGAAATTGTTTCCTCTGTTACCATCTAGACGCACTCTCTTCCTGCTCAAACTTGGCTCCTTCCAGTTCGCCCTCCTGAAGATTGTCTTCACCATCTTTTCCATTGTCCTCTGGACCAACGGAAACTTCGACCTGAGTGACGTGAGTCAGAGACACGGAAAGGCCGAATGTCATATAACGATTCATTTGAATTCCCAAAGGGCCATTTGCACAGTTTATTGTCCTAGGTTGTTTTTTTCCCATATGACTAATGAGTCATAAAAATACAGTATATTACTGTTACAACATTGCTTCGACCCTCACTGCTGATTCTGTTTGCCTCTAATTTTGATGATAAAAAAAAACAACAACAAAGAAATGCATTTTGTTTAAATGGGTGACGCTTCAATAACAATTTTCAGGATCAAATGTGTGCAGACAGATGATGAATTCTTGTTAGATAAAAATATTTTTAAATGTTAATTTAGACTCAGCTGTGTTAAGTGCCAAGTATCAGACTTTTGGCCCCTCCCTTGCATGTTTTAGATGTTTTTCTTTTCCAACACATATGATTAAAATGAATAGGTCTTTAAACTGACTTATTCAGTGAAAAGCTAAAGGTGATCTATTCATTTGATTCTGCATGTTTTAGAAGCTGGGGCATTTTTAAAGCATGCCGTGCAGTGGTAGCCTAACCAGCCATACCCATGCACTTTGCAAACACTCTCTCTCATGGCACGGGTCTGGTTCCCCTCCCATTCACAGCCATTTCCACCCATATAGAAAGTACTGAGCTAACTGCAACAGCGCTGGGGGGCAGACAACTCATACAGTTTTTAACTGCAAAATCCAACAACTCACTTCACCAGCATTCTTACTCCACTGCACGACTTTGTTGATACTGGTCTGGTTGGCACTCTTCCTACTTCATGCTTCATTTTTCTGATTGGTTGTAAGCCTATCCAATGGCATCCAGAGGCAGTTTCTTCTGAATCCTTTGATACTGCCTGGAAATCAAAGCTCAATCCAGAGGAGCCAGGATGATCTTTTTTGTACATCAGAGGAAAATAGGATGGCTGGCTACGCTGATATCTAATAATGATTATAAACAAGTCATAACAAAGTCCTCAATTAAAAATAAATAAATAAAAATAAAGGATTTAAATATGTTAAAGTCCCATATTAGTCTTTTCTTGACTTAAAAGATTCAAAACTTGCTTAAAATGTAATATACCCAGTTTTCATGTCATCTAGCCAACACAGTGGTACATGACTGTCCAATTGGTTTAGAAAGTTAACCAATAACGGAAGAGTGGGGGGGTGCAGAGGGGAAGGGGAGGCCAACCATGGTGCTCATGGAGAACACAGAGAGGGAGAGAAGATTTAGGCTGCAGGTTCTAACAGATCCGGAGAGAGTCACATTAATACAACTCTGTTGTGGCGCTTGATCAACATGAATCTTTTCCTCTTCGATACACAGAATTAGTCTGATTCCTCTGGATTTAACTTTGATTCCCGGAGGGCCAGTACCAACGGGTGCAGAAGAAGCTCCCTCTAGATGCCATGTGACCAGTCAGACTAATGAAGCATGTGACGGCAGAGATCTTGGTTGTTTTGTTTAGTGGCTTTTGGATGCTCCTGTATGAGTCTTCACATTAAGCCCACCCCCGGCCTGTTGCGATTGGCTTGGTACGTTCCTTACCAGTGGAAATGGCTGTGAAGGGGACTGTTATAAGACCCAATTCACGAGTGAAACCTTTTGTAAAGTGCATGGGTATTCCTGGCAAGGCTAAGCTCAAGCACCAATGTGGACCAAACACCAGCTATCACAGTAGACTTACTGTAGTATGGCTAATAAACTGGAAATACGGAGCAAACTCAGTGCTTAACAGTTGCCTGACACAACTTAATAAACAGTGAGGTAAAATGGAAACAAATATATACACCGATTGAGGGATACTTTTCATATAATTTCATATAGTTTCTCAGTTGTGTTTTTCTGTTGTCTAATCTGATTCCATTTCAGTTGAACATTACTGGAGCTGCAATATGGATCAACCCATTTGTGGGCATCTTGACCATCATAGCCCTGTGGCCTATAGCGATCACGTTCATGCACCTACGGACAGCCCTGCGAACACTTAAGATCATACCCAAGTACGCCATGTATCAGGTAATAAGCATAGCCGCACAAGGTAAACTCTGTTGGAGGGAAATGTTTATTTCTAATCACATATCATGTTATGAGTATGCCACAGATAATTATTTTTAACATAATTTCCAGAGTTAATAGTGTGTGTGTTTGTGCTGGTAGCTGGTGCTGATCCTGAGCCAGCTGCAGTCGGCTATCATCAACATCTTGGCTATAAATGGAACCATCGCCTGCTCTCCACCTTTCTCCTCGCCAGCCAGAGGATACAGTGAGTCGGCAGCCAATAATACAATCAGCCATTTGTGTGTTTACCTGTTTAATAAATATACAGCGAGTCCCTCCCTGTAGGCACATATCTGAACAACAAAGCTGTCTCCTTTGTTCTCTCTTCCTTTTCTGACACCTCTGTCACTCTCTCCTGTCTGTCTTCTCAGTGATAAGTCAGCAGCTGCTGATCCTGGAGATGTTCATCATCACTCTAGTTACACGGCTGCTGTATCGAAGACAGTACGATCCATTACCAAACGAAGAGCAGGACAACAATGAAAACACCAAGATGGTCACAATAGCGCACTCGGCATAAAAACTGAATGTGTTTGTGTGAGTGTGTTTGTGTGTAAATGGGTGTCTGCCGTCCTTATTGTCATGCAGCTGCGGTCGTGTTCAACATAATAGCCTTATGATAGCTTTTTTTTCCAAACATGCAAAAGAAGAAAAATTGATAAAATTTGTTATTATTTTGCAGAAAAGGAAGAAAATGGAATATTATGCTGTTCAAGGAAATAACGGTGTCTGCATTTTTCTTAACAAATTCCAACATTAAAGCCCCGATCGTACCACTCCTATGCATAATGTAGCGGGTAGCGCAGGTGGGATAGCGGGTTTAGCAAGGTGGAAGATTGTGTTCTTTGCGGGGGAACGCCCCTCCCGCTACCCGCTATCCCTTAATAGCGGCGATAGCAGATCTGGCGGAAGATCAGGCCCTTACTGTATAAACCGAGAAATGCTTGACAATTTAAAGTAATATTTGAAGCTATCATTTTGAACATGATTGCATGTGATTGAAAGATTGTTTAAATTAATACGAATAAATGTGAAAAATGAATTCTGTAAATAAATCTTGTACTTTAACATGAATGCCACAAGAACCATTTGACTGCTGGGACACTCAGGTCACTTTTTTCCAACAATATATTTTAACAAACATTTGATCTTCTTTGACACAATGTCTGCAGATATACGTAGTGTGTTTGAACAACTCTGCAAATAACTATTTGGCTGGGAACTTTCTGTTTGTGTCTACTCACTGAGCCTGTGTCTGAATCACTAGTGTTTCCCCCTCGAACATGTTGGGTAATTAGCTGAGGATGGCATATCTGTTTGATCAATGTGAGCAAGGATGGCCTTCGGCCTTCTGCTGCATCTACAGGATAGCGAATGGAAGGTTGTTTGGAAGAAGCTCAAGGGCTGAAAAGGTTGTCTTTTTGGTTTTGTTTTTTATACACTATCTGTACATAAATCCAGTGGAATTGGGATTTATTTATTTTATTTTTTTATTACTTATATCCACTTTCTCTTATTTGCTTTTACCAAAAAATAAAAGACCTTGCATATTTGATCCACAAACCTGATATAGTAATATCAGTAACGTCCTCTTAATTGCTCAGGAACTATGTAATTTGTTCTGCACTGTAGCTTCTCTTCTCTTCTTTTTTTTTTTAGTTCTTGCAGAACAAACAAACAAAATCAGCGAAGCTCTTGATGAAATTCTTGCTCCTGGAACATTTAATTACAAACAAAACAAAACAAAAATCACATGTGAATGTGAATACTGGTGCAACACTCGTTCACCTGTATGAACCTGAGCTTTCAATAAAGCTCAACTATAACAACACAACAGTCGAGAAACAAAGCGAATATCTACAATAAATACAAAACCCTTATTTTAACACTAAATACAACAAAAGAAAAGTTTAGTTAGCATTGAATGTAGAAGCTGTTTTAGAATTATGAAATTTTCTTGATTATTCATTTATTGTTGAAAAAATATTTTCCAAATACAGTATGATGACTTGTATACTTGTATGCTAATTATGTGAAACCACAAAAATAAAGCTTTACCATTTTTCAATTCTGCTTTTGAGAGATATTATCAACTACAAAATGCAAAACAGTGCGTTGCCAGCACTTGATTTGTCTCTTCTATGAAAGTATTTTCAAACACCTGAAAATTAATTTGTTTCATGTCTTCTTTTATCATACTCCTTTGTTATGAAGATGCAACCTGACATCATTCTGCTACAGAATGATGAATTGGACTTGTAGCTACAGCATAGCTATGGCGTCGCTTTGATGCAGAAATATAAATCAGCCTTTACTATAGAGACTCTATGAGCTTTTACCATCAGGCTGAAGAACAGGGACTGGGTCATCTAAAAGTGTACTGCCATCCCTATATTCCATGTAGCTACCATCACACCACTGTACAAATTTACAGATATCAGACTCATACATATTCATTATCATCCTGATAATGACAATCTAATTGCGTTCTGCTTTGATTTTTGAAACAAGGGAAACAACTGAATTGTGTTAAAAAGCTGAGCTAAAAATCAATAAAAAGTGAGCATTTGCTTTACCGTTCTCCAAGAGCTTAAAGACTTACATGAGTGATGCTGCTTACAGCATCAGCAGTGCTTACCTTGTGTCTATTTGTAAACTAGGTGCTCTAGAGTGGGATTTATTTTAGCTTTTAACAGAGACCAAATATCTTTCCAATTATTTCATTATTATTGAGGTCAAGGCTATTGGTTTAAAGCCTTTGTTCACAGATGGGTATGTTTTGGGGGAAACTGTTACAGAGACACTATTTTTCCAGAATGGGAGCAATGTGTGTGCCCAAAGACTGCTGGGAAATTGGATACCATACATGGGTCTTCAACAAAAACACTGAAATCCCAACGGTGCCTGTGGAATTTTTTTTGTGCACACTTTTAAGAAAAGTAATTTGAACTCATGCTGGTCTCCAGTCAGTCGGATGTGTGAGTCATATAAGGTGGACTCTAGCGCAGTGTCACAGCCTTCGGGTCTCAAAACTAAGAATGAAACTATTCAATTTGTTAGCCTTTTTAATTGTGTCCATATCAGCCATTTCCTTTCATGAAGTCTCACATGTTTTTGGAGTCTGTTTTGGTGAAGTCAGCTCCATCCTATACTTTTCCACTTCCTGGCCTCCTTCAAAAGCTGATTAAGCTCCTTCTGAATAATTTCCAGTTACATTTAAACACCACCTATCAAGGCAGCCTTTTTCCTACTGATGCACTCTTTCCCTTCCTTAAATATGCCTGATTTGTTGTTAGGATACACAAGATAATCCGTTTGGGTCACCACATGTTTAACACAGAGAGACATGTAATCTGTTATAGACTGCACTGCTTCTTCATTGTTTGCATTTTGAAATATAAAACAGTTTGTGCAAGAAAAGGACGCTTTTAGTAAACCTGTGGCTTGCTAAGTTTGCGTACAGGCTTGCACATGGGAATTAAATGTATCATACTATGATCTGGGTTCAGTTCTCCCAAGGCCTTCTAGAGTTACAACACTCCTTGATCTCCGTCTGTTTGAATGGATTCAGGCGGGAGATGTGGCCAAAGTGACTATTTACCCAATTATTTCGCTAAATATTAACCATAATGCACATTGATTATTGTCAGAAATATACATTCATGTAATTGTGAGTAAAAATTTTGTAATTATTTTATTAGGAGATTAAAGACTAAATTTATCAGTTAAATTTTGGAGGGCATTAGGATTGCTAACATAGCTGAATACATTTACAGAAGGTTGAATGCATTCACATTTCATAATCAATAAATAAATACCAGTGAATGCAAGGTCCTACTCAGCTAAAGCTGGTTGGTGTTGTATTATAACACTGTAATATATTTAGAAATAGTTTGTTTACCACCATTTATGAAGCTCTGACATTTTTCTGTTTGCTATGAAGGTCTGAAAATGATCTAAATGTCCAAAGACTTGGACAAATGTCCATGCAGCTCCAGGAACAGGGTGGACCTGGAGATATACATCATCATATTTAATCTTCTTGAAATCAAACATATAATCTGGTGAATGTAACAGAGATACTCTCATGACTTTGAATGAGATTTAAATCACTTTAAGTAAAACACATCTGGTTGCAGATGTGTTGATGATTTTTCTGTTCTGATGATCTCTGTTATTTAGGGGCTTGTGATGGATACTTTATGATTCTATGAGAAATAGGACTCTATTTCATTCTATTTTTTTGATTTAACAACAAAGTATTTCAGATTTTAATAAATATTTATCTTTTACTTCTCATACTGTTGGGTAGTTTAACCTGCAGCAGTGAATCAATATTTTAGAAGATTCCAGGGTTTTTGGACATCTGGAGATGCAGTGCCTTCCTTAAAATCAGAAATGACAGGTTGATGTGGGTCAAGCATGTAGGCGGGAAGCCTGTAGCAGAGCATCATGAAGATCTGACTGGTGACTGGAACCTCCCTGATAACAAAACCAACAACAGACATACAGTTTATTATCGGGAACCCAAAATCATAATGAATGCAAATGCAGACTCAACAATAATCAAAACACCATAAAAGAAACGGGAGAAGATATGCAGTAAAGGAAACAATTGATAATATTGAAAGTAATAAATAATATCTTATCAGCTGATAAATATGGATATGCATATTATCATCTGATAACTGGTGATAAACCCAAGTTATGTCACAGTGCTAATCAGCTAGATAAGTCAGCTCAGGTCTGCTGGTTCCAGGTGTCTGCAGGTTAGTTTAAAACTTAACTTGGGTTCATATGGGTTCAGTTCCAATCATGTTGATGGATAATTAGTAAATTCAGTTCATCAATGGTTTGTTTCAGTCTCTACTGCCACCGCTGGGTGACAGTAAACAGCAAAACAAGCAAGACGTGAAGCACCACCTACCCGTTGTTTCTTTTCTTTTCTTTTCTTTTTTTAATACGTGGGTTTCACGTTAGATTACAAACTGTTAGTCGAGACTGAACTCATTACACGTGAAACTTCAACACGGTTTAGAAAGTTAAATGTATTACTTATACATTGTTAAAGTAGCTTCGGGGATAATTAAAGTATTACCGGATGAATTTGAAGTGAGAAGTTTGGTAATGCCGTTTATGTGTAATTCACATCACATAAACGACACTACCAAACTATAGCAATAGAACTATATTAACAAATATAAATATAATTGACTGACACGCCTCCGACCAATCAGGCTGCAGCTGTTAGCCACTTCCCTTTTTTGAGCCAATCACTGCTGTGCATCTAAAGCCTCCGTCAAGTGCGGTTGAGTCGATTCTTTCCGAAATAAGTACGTGCTGCTAGAAACATCTCCACTAGACCGGATGCTTGGTCATGAAACCTTCAAAATAAAAGCTACGGAGAGCTCCAAAATTAGAGGATCTCAACATATTTATTCAATCTTACATGGCATTAAGACAAACATTGCCGGACTAGAAATTAGCCACCAAACGTGAGCTGTTGCCAGGAATTAGCAAAAGTTTGTCTTAGTCTACCTGATTAATTCCCTTTTATAAACAAGTGAAAAAATAAATACATTTGTCATCAAATATGCCAAGAAATGACCAGATCTTGACAAAGTGTTTTGACAATTAATTTTCAGGCATTTCAGATGCATCTGAATTTATTTGATGCATATAATTGTGCTCCATGTGTAGTTACAAGAGTCTGTTTTCCTGGTTATTAGAGATAATATCTTGTCTTACAGAAAAGTTTAATGCATTTTTTTCCATTTACTTGCAATATCATACAAGACATGTTTTAGGTCTGATGAATATGGTAGAAGACCATTTTACCTAAGTTATGCTTTTCAAGATGTGAAAAAATTAAAATGTTTTTTGGACCGATTGTAAAAGATTTTCATCCAGTTTTTTTTTTTTTTTTTTTTAAACATACCTTTTAGAAGTACATTTATGAGCTGAGATGGTGCCGGTAATTAAGTGAAAGACTGTTTTTGTGAATATATCAGATATGACATTTAGAAAATTATTATAAAATTATTCTAGCTTTAAATCTTTTAAATCATTTTGGGTGTTCAAATTAAATGTCTGTACAGTTTGGGTCAAGGTTAATTGTTTTGCCAATGGAAAAAAAAAATCAGCTTTAGCCGTAGAAAAACACACATGCTTGGCCTCATGATAATATTTATATAAAACAGAACCACACAACACAGAATGAACTGTCTTCATAAGCAAAAGTCAGCCTTTAGTGTCACCAGGTACATGTTTAGTTATTTTTAAGTAGACCAGTCCCATACAAATGTTTACAATGGTATTCACTAGAATATACCATTGTATTTAGGTTTCAGAAAACCAGAGTTCTGTGTTTACTGTTTGTATCATAAAGGGACTGGAATATATATACAGATGCCATTAAGACTTTGGTTTGTAAAAAAAAAAAAAAAAAAAAAAAAACTCTTTTTTTTTACAAGTCAGGCGGAGATTTTTTGTTAGTTGTTTCTATTGGTGTTTTCTTTTTACAAACAGATATGAATAATTAATCAACGTTAATAATAATTAGATGTATTTAAATGTAATTGTTGTTATTTGGTCACTTTTTAAAATTTCCAATAATGTACGTGACAAGTCACAACATTTTATTTTGAAAAACTCCAAAGGAAATAGACATTTCCCTTCATATCGCTTAACAATGATGAGCCGATCTGAATGTCCAGAAATGTAGACCCAGGAAGCCGATTGGGATCTGTTTGTGTCCTAACCCGTTATTTTATGGACATACATTTCTGGTGTGGTGTCCGCTGCGGACCGAGGAAATGTGGACGTGGATGAGAGGAGGACTATCCGTGTTTCCGCCATCGTTACCGGGGATGATATGCTCCTATTTCTTCTGACTCACTCCCTCACGTCAAACCCCGACATCATCGTCCAACTTTCAAAATGAGGATCTTTACGTCTCTCCTGAAAAACGCTAACCCGAAAATCGAGTATTACTCCAGGTTTTCGCCGTCCCCGCTCTCCATTAAGCAGTTTTTGGATTTTGGTGAGTTCTTCAGAAATGACATCTTAAAAGAACGACTTGCTCTGAAAGGAAGCGGCCTTTTTCTTTTTTTCCTTTGCCACCACGAGCAACGGTTACTGCACATATTTAAGTGTCACATGCAAGCCCTGCCTTGTTATTAATAGAGAAGGCTCAACAAACTGCATTGAAACACAATACTTAGTACTCAGATGATCAGACGTGACATTTAAATTGACAGCTACTGCTATAGCCCACCATGTAAACCAACCAGAGCAGCAGGCTGATCACCCTGCATGATACTGCATGTCTGTTTACACCAACATGTGCTGGTACATCTGTTAATACATGCAGGTGTCTGCACTGGGACTGGAACAGCACAGTTTGCAGTGTGCCTCTGCTGCCCAGTTGCCCAACAATGATTACTTAATCTTAACAGGCTGCTTTCAGTTCCATAAGGTTTAATCTTGAGAAGTGCACTTGGAGGTTAAGACAGAGAAATAAGCCATACGTCATGTCTCCCTCCAAGTACACTCAGTGCCAGACTCAGATATGAGACTCCAAACACAAGATGACAGTTATTATTAATTGGGTCCTGTTGCTGTACTCAAGGCTTTTCTTAATCCATCTGCGATTAAAGGCATGCTCGGTCTGTTATGTAATTTGTTCTCACAGCTGTGGATTGGATGTGAGCAGCAGGAACTGTGAAGCACTTGTTGAATGAAGAGTGAAGATCTTGATTATGTCAAGCAAGCAGTGGTTCATAAGGAAACGAATGACAAACCCCCCCCTGGAATAGTCGTCTGATGAGTCTTGTTCTCACACTAAACTGCGATGTGCCATCCCAGGTTTCACACTTTCCAAGTCGTTCATTGATGTTCCAGATACAGGATAAGCATTTCCTTATCGCTGAAGTGCAGTGCCACAGCCTTTAATCTTTCTGGACTATTAAATTTTAACTTCTTTTATTGCTAAACTTGTAACTGCTGGAGTCTTGAAGTCAGTCGTGGCAACACGATCCACACAAAATGATTCCTATGACACGTGCATGAAGCTCTCTCTTCTTTGTGTAAAAGCTGGAAGAGCCTGAAAGCAGCAGACTTTCATCATGTGGTGTGTTGTGTTTTGTTTTGTTTTTTTCTGTTGAGGGTTAAAAAGATTCCCCTTGGATCCCTCCAGCTGGTCCATGTGAACACAGTGCACTGTCAACCAGGTTCAGGTCAAGTTAAAGGTGTAAAGTGGGTCTTCATGAAAGCTGTTTTCCCACAGTAAATCTTTTCTTCTGCTAACTTCTCCTTTTTCAATGGTGCAGTTTGCAGAAACTGTTCAAGCTCATGGATGGCAGATGGAAAGTACAGGTCCAGATAGCAATGTTTTTAAGGTGTCATGTTAAAGGTTGGATATTAAAACCAACTGCCCAGCGCAGCCAAGTCGGCTACTTGAAGATTTCTTCCGCCTTGGAGAGTTTAGAAATGCTATTGATTGAAAAAAACAAAAAGAAAAAAAAACAACATGTGACATTTATTTTTTTGCCGTATTGAGAAGGTTTGAAAAATGTCTATACCGGTAGTTCTCAAACTTTAAATACTGCGTACCACCTGAGAAACAGTTCAGCTCTCTGAGTACCACCATGATGACCAATTTTAAAATGTAGACATTTATGCCTTCTCAATTAGCTTTAAACACACAGGAGAGATGTTTATTCCTTATTGTGGTTATTTATTGTTACCTGAATTGTTACTTTACTGAATTCAGACATTTAAAATTGTTGCACTGCAACTGAATATGCAACAAATATTTGTTTTAATGACACAATTTTAATTATCTCAAGCTACACATTCGTTTAAAAGGTATTTATAATGCATTGTATGTTTCTGAAGTGAAAATGTGGAAAAATTGTGGAAAGTTATGACATTCCCCGCGTACCTGCCAAATAGCGTTCACGTACCACTGGTGGTACACGTACCACAGTTTGCGCACCACTGGTCTATACCAATTCAGTGGAGGTTTTGTTCGAGGTTATGTTGTGGTCTCTGGGTCATAATAACTAGTATTTTCAACACAGAATTATACCTTCTAACCAACATGATTGGGACAGTGCAGGAAACTGTTTTTACTGAATAGTTCTCCCAAAAGCTTAAACTGCACTAAAAGCTCAAAAATCCGCTTTTAAAGAGCCAATTTTGCTCACATCAGTTTTATGATTTTATTAAAGTGAAAAATTGCAAAAAGTGTACATAGTTTGAAACTGCATACTTTTATTACCTGTTGTGTATTTTGCTCCTGTCGCTTTAAGACATCTCTCTCAAGCAGCCAGGTTGGTCCTGAGGTCAGCAAATTGGTCAAAGACGGAGCTCATTCCTTGTTTGAGTCGTGCCAAGTGAGCCATTAAGCAGGCATTGTGGAAAAATGTAATGGAAGCAGTGCATTTGAAAAACTGTAAGAGCTGGAAGGAAGAGCGCCCCCGTCGCTCCACTTCTTAAGCCATACGTACAGTCTATCAAAATCCATGTGGGTCCAATATTTGGAAATACTGCTTAAAAGTGAAATTCAGAATTTAAGGACTGTGCAGCTGTGTTTTTGTAATACGTTGTGCTTTCTAGTGGTATTCCTGTGGTGTCACTTCTCTGTAGTGACACCGACTGTTTAGCATCAGAGCAAGTTGGAAAGGGGCCTCTTTAAAGATTAAACTTGAACAAGTAATTACCTTTTTTTTTTTTTATCCCCCTCTCAGGCAGGGAGAATGCATGTGAGAAAACATCCTACATGTTCCTGCGCAAAGAGCTGCCGGTACGGCTGGCTAACACCATGAGAGAAGTCAACCTGCTGCCCGATAACCTGCTCAGCCAGCCCTCCGTCAGACTGGTCCAGAAATGGTAAGCAGGGTTTCTTTGACTGGCTGCCAGATGATAAGGTTTATAATGATACTCTTGTTAAGGCCAGTGTGTAAAAACTGACTTTTGACCTCTGTTTTCCATACTAGGTACATGCAGAGTTTTGTGGAGCTGCTGGATTATGAGAACAGAAAGCCAGAGGACCCTCACACTCTGAACGAGTAACTATTGCGTTTATGGTAAAATTTAAAGATGCATGGTGTATGCTGTATGATGTACGACTTTGTTAAGCAGCAAGCTGTTATATACTGGCTAAAGAAGCTGCAGTGCCACTGTAACCAATCACCTCAGTGCACATAGACCACAGCTATCTGCACAGGTAACACTGTGTGTGTATACCATAACAATGCTTGTTTGATAAATAGCCATGGCTGACTCATAAACAAAAACAGGAATTTAGATGGGCCCATTTGCTTGGTGTGCACATTTTCAAGAATTGTTCAGCTCATTGTAAATGAAACAGAAATATGAGGACTGATACTTTCACTTACTAAGCATTTTCTGACTCCATATTGGTGGGAAATAATGGAAAGATTTGAATTGTGGGTTATGCAGACATACGCAGAGATGGGAACTGCAGCTTTACTGACAGTCTCCGCATGCTGGTTTGGTCATTTTGTCTGTTTTCATATCTAATGTTGTCTTTTTTTTTTTTTCAAGCTTCTTGGAGGTCTTGATTGAGATCCGGAACCGTCACAACGACGTGGTTCCCACCATGGCTCAGGGGGTCATAGAGTACAAGGAGAAGTTTCGGCTTTGACCCCTTCATCAGTAGCAACATTCAGTACTTCCTCGACCGCTTTTACACCAACCGCATTTCTTTCCGCATGCTCATCAACCAGCACAGTGAGTCTCACATTTGCTTCATTTGTGTTCCTGGCATGAAGCGTGCAGATCCACTCTGATCTGCCCCTGCAGTTAAGTGTTATTTCCATACGTTTGTGCTCAGCTCTCCTGTTTGGTAACGACACCAACCCAGCACATCCGAAACACATCGGCAGCATTGATCCCAACTGCAGCGTAGCAGAAGTCGTCAGCGGTGAGTTCAAGAACTGTCATTTTGTATCAGTGGGAGAATGTGTTGCCTAAAAATACAGACTATCAAATACAGTGCTTTCAGTTCATCTTGCGTGCGATCGATGCCTTCCAGTGTTGTAATTCTAGATTAAAGGCAGGGTAACTGATTCTGCCATATCTAATCTATCTAACATGTTTTGTTATATTCGGTGATTATCTCTTTACAATCTCCTAGCTGCCCATCTTGTGCATACACTGCAGGAAAATAAACAAACAAAAATGAATCTGGGTCGTTTTAAACTTTGTACTTGTACAAAAAGGGTATAAAATGGATTGTTTGCGTTATCATAAGTCTGAACAAGTCGATTATTAATATTGTGCAAACTATAGCAAAAAAGGAGGAGTGCTCATGGTCTCGAGTACTTACACATTCATGACAAAACAGACAAGCATCTTTTTGCATCAGTTGACAGTACTCTGTGCCTGTAGTTGACTTGTACAAACTTCTGACAACATAGCAGCAAACAGAAGGACGTTCTCGTACAAAATGGTCTTCTTTGATACGCTGTCTGTACACATACAAAGTTAAAGTTATCTTGTTTGTCTGTATGGGCCCGATCAATCCTGTCACTTAAGTAGAATGGCATCTGGTGAGAGGCTTAAAATAGCTCTTTATTTTGACCATGCAGTTTGCCGTCTGGGCTAATGGTAATGGATGTTATGATGCAAGCATATTTTCCATTCTAGTTTAAAAAAAAAATACATGATGGTGAAAGTTTACACTCATTACCTATCTAATAATAGACTGAGGGTTGATTCAACTCCAGAATATTCCTTTAACAGATGTGACATCATCCAGAAATCCCTTACCCTACCTTTAAGTTGGAATTGTCTTGTGTGACTTCAAGGAGATGGTAGTAGTGTATCATGTGTGTCATTATGTGCGGGAATGTTATGCTTCCTGTGGTTTGTCTTCTTTGTGTTCTGCAAACCACTGCCTAGATGTTTCTGGAAATGGGGTTTAAAATGTTTTGTATCACAAACAAAAGTGTGTAGCATGTAGTTTCTAAACACTAAATATACAATTTAGAATCACCTGGAATCAGTATTTCTTCTCTCTTTAGTCACGAGTTCTGTTTTATGTCTTCCAAAAACTGAGTTCGAAGCTATTTATGGGAAAAGATGCACATGTTGTACAGACATTGTGACGTGGTCGGCCTCTTTCAGACTGCTTCCAGATGTGCATACATCAAGTGCAGAGTCCTCGCATGTGAATATCTCAGCAGATTTCCAGATAGGTTGAGCGCTTTGCTCGTGGAGGTGCATACTGTCGTCATGCGTTTCTTTGGTACCTGAATTGTTGTTGTTTCTTATCTAAAAAATTCTGAATTGCAAAAAAGAAATGAAGTTTGTCCATATTAAGTGGTAACACTGCATTAAGTTCCCCACAAGCC
Organism: Hirundichthys speculiger; assembly: GCA_018398805.1. NCBI lineage: Eukaryota > Metazoa > Chordata > Actinopteri > Beloniformes > Exocoetidae > Hirundichthys > Hirundichthys speculiger. The sequence continues at coordinate 829,145 of JAGFBZ010000165.1, forward strand.
CCCACTTCCTTTTCTATTTTTTTTAAGTATCTGCAGGAGCTTTAGTAGTTCAGCTCTTTTGTGATCAATGAGCAGAATTTTTTCCTTCTGTTTAAGAAAAATATCATCAGTTTGTTTCTTTTGAGGTTATCCACTGGGGATTTTAAGGTCTGTTTCAGATCATTGTCTTGTTGTGGAGAACTTGCCTTTTTTTTTCCATGTGGAAAAAAGATCATGTGGAATATATGTGTAGGTTTGCCTGCACATTATAACAATGCAGCACCACTGTAGAGTCTTCCAAATCATCCTGGAGCTCTTTGGATTAAAAAGGATTTTTATTGTAGTTTTATGACCAATTCCACTAATAGATTTTCATGATCTTTCAGACCTCAACTTGAAAGTCCACCACTGCTGTTGACTGCCATTTCCTATTTACATTACAAACTGGCAGAACGGCAACCTGAGAGCTCTTTGTTTCCTCCATCCCACACATTGTTCAAGCCAGTCCAGCAGGATGGATCCATAGTTGCACTCTGAGTGAACCATAACGGGATGGAAACTATATTAGTGACATGTCACAGGGACCCGCACATAAACAATGAGCACGATTAGCTCCGAGTCACCTTGTTTTACCTCTTCCGTCAGATGCCTACGACACTGCCAAGATGCTATGTGAGAAGTACTACTCAGCTGCTCCCAAGCTCAAGATCGAAGAGTTCAACAGTAAGACAGTTTAATTCTTTCGCACAATTATCCATTTGTTACTGCTTTGAACCATTTGTCCCTGTAAACAGCTGTTCTGTTATTCTGTGTGGAGCTCGTGGCTGCAAAAATTCCAAAAAACCAATTTTGAGTACGCTTACGTATGCTTTAACTCTTCTCGCACTTCTTGCACACTTGTCTTCCAGTGAAGGCTCCTAACAAGCCCATCCAGGTGGTGTACGTGCCCTCCCATCTGTTCCACATGTTGTTTGAGCTTTTCAAGGTGAGCAGGGCAGCACCAGTGCTGTTAATGCAACCACCTCAATGCCCTTTGAATGTAATCAATTGGACAGAAAAATGAATTAATGAATTCTGCAGAATTCAATGAGAGCAACAGTGGAGCTTCATGAGAACAGTAAGGAGGGATTACCACCAGTAAAGGCAAGAGTCACTCTGGGTAAAGAAGATCTCTCAATAAAGGTAAACGGACACGGTCGCATTGTTATATAAAGGTTCAGCGACGTTTGAGCTTTTTTGTCTCGCTGCTTCACTCTCTCCTTCTCTTCCATCATCTGCATTAAGATCAGTGACAGAGGCGGAGGAGTTCCTCTGAGGAAGATAGACCGTCTGTTTAACTACATGTACTCCACTGCCCCAACGCCCAGCCTGGAGCCGGGAGCAGTCCCTCTGGTACCTACATTCAGAGTCATTCAGTGTAGACCCCGGTGACAGAAACCCCTTTCAGCGCATGCATTTTTGGTAAATGTAACATCTGAGTAACTGAAGTTCTCATTTTATCTTCCTGTTACAGGCCGGTTTTGGTTATGGTTTACCCATTTCACGACTGTATGCCCGATACTTCCAGGGGGATCTGAAGCTCTACTCGATGGAGGGAGTTGGCACGGATGCTGTCATCTATCTGAAGGTAACGTGAGTCAGCTAAATGTGCTGTGTTGGAACGGTCTGAATGCCTCTGAAAGTGATCTGACTTGGCTTGTTACTCAGCTGTAAAGCTTTTTTCTTTATATCTGAACTCAATTCTGTGTTCTGTGAGGAATACAATCTGAACACAATTGTGTGTTTAGGTAAAATAAACAATTTATAACTTAAGCTTTGCAGATCCTAGTTGGTTGTTTCAGGCAACTGAGACCATTTGGAGGCTACTTTTGGTTAGTACGTGGCAAACTAGCTAATTTATCTGCCTGCACATCCTGTTTTAAAAAGAACGTAACAACACAGTTTTAACAACAAATTCAATAATTAGGGGCCTTAAATCCAAATCCACTAGGGGCTGGCTCCGCACGCATTTCAGGTTCCAACAAACTTTGATTCAAAAAAGCACCAACTTCTCTCATGAAACAGCAACTGTGTCTTTTTTTTTTTTTCCAACACAGATAAAAATGCTATTAAACTCATTCCTCATTTTCAGCAAGCAGGTGTTAATTTACAGATGAATTACACAATTAAATAAAATATAAAGTCTCAAGGAGTTTCAAGAATCGTTCCCCAGCCCCACCTACTTGTCCAAATATGGTCACTTCTGGTTTGCAAATGCTTGTTAACTTATTCTTTCACTCTAATTTAGTGTTTACAAGTCATTATTCATCATTATGATTCAAACATAATAACTGCAGGACTTTACAAAAGTAAACCCCAGTATGTAGCATGTAGCTATGCATGTAGCTATGTCTTGAATGTAGACAGTGTGAGTTAGTCATTAACAAATATAATTTTTTTTAACGTGTAGGTTTGTCCTTAGCAAAATACTTAGTGAGTCTGTTCAGAAGAGCTGTGGAGCAGACAGGTGCTCAGATAGACTCCAGGTGGAGCTCCTTCCCCTTCACCCTCAGACTCAACAAGTGTTTCTGCAGAACAGCCGTTGAGCAGCTGTTTCACAATCAAAAGCTGCAATCTTTCATCAAAAAGTTGTGATTTTTAGTCATGATTTTACAAGAAAAAGTCATTGACTTTTTTTTTGTGAAATGCGTGATTTACTACGGCAAAATGATGCAAACGTAGGACAAAAGCTTCATTTTTACAATCAGTGTCGCAGTCTTGCAAAAATCACAACTTCATGACAAAATGTTGCTTTTTTTTACAAAAAAGTTTCAAGTATATGAAATTATAGACAAGTGTTATTGAACTGATTGTGCTGTTTTCTCTCGGCTTGAAGCAGCTGCCCCTGAAAATGTCACGCGCTGTGAAGGAATATTGGACAAAGAAAAGGGTTTCAGCAGACCTCGACTGGCAATTTACCATGACTTTGTCTACGTACTAATCTATGCTTCAGTCAGCTGGTCAGTTATGGTTGGCCTGAAAAAAACAAAAATAAAGGGGGGAGTGTTATTATAAGGCCAGCTGTTTTGACTCATCTTCCATCAAGATGGAACTATTAACTCTTAGCAATAATTATATGTTGATAACTACTATAATTTCAAGATAAGTCATTTCAATTGGCTTTCATGTTTTGTCTCCTAATTTAAAGGCTCTGTCAAGCGAGTCCTTTGAGCGCCTGCCTGTATTCAACAAGTCAGCGTGGCGGCATTACAAGACCAGCCCCGAGGCGGATGACTGGAGCAACCCCAGCAAGGAGCCACGTGATGCCAGCAAGTCCATATACAAAGCCAACAGATAACTCTGCTGTGTCCGCTATCGTAGCCTGCTGCCGGGATCCAAAATGCCCGCACACTGCGTTGAGCATGTATGCTGAAATGTTGCCCTTGGGTGAAGGATATATTTAGCATCAGACTTGCTTTTACATTCCACTTGTTAAAGGTTTGTTAAGGTGGAATCCCTTTGACTTTAATTTGAACCCAATGGCAATAACATCATCAGCGTAGCTTTCATTGTTGTGACTCACAACTGAGTTCAAATTGGACCTCGTCTTGATTGTAGACCCTCAGTGTTTAACTCTGTTTATCAGTTATTTCGGTGAATCCTGACTTTGTGTCTTCAAGCTAAATTCACTGCATAACTGCTCTCCCCCCCTGTCTTGTGCAGTTTGGCCTGCCTCAGCTTTGCTGACTGGGCCGTTGCTCCCTGTGGCTGAATGAGCCATGCGCTGTCGATTTGAGTGTCTTTCTCACCATGAGTTAAAGGCTTGCATTGTCTTTTGCCTTCTCAAAACATTTGCAGCAGGGTTTTAAGTTTCAGTGCGAATGTGAGGAGGAGGTTTTATGTTAATTTGTGATTGAACGCACATTTAGGCCAGTGTGCCATAAGCACAGCAAAGGACTCGTTTTGGTTGCACTCTTTTTCTTTTTTAGTCAGGGAACATGAAAAAAAAAAAAAGAAAAATATTTATCGATGAGAAAATAATAGCACCTTTTGAAAGACAGAGGAAGCAGTGCATCAAGAAAGCACTTTTTTCCTTTTTCTTTTTTTTTTTAAGAACTAGAATTCAGGATTTTATTTTGTCAGGGAGAGAAAGCTTTACTTCTGGAAACTTGTGGTTTATTTGACGTGTTTCAAAGCCTCCTTGGAGGCTCATTTAAAACTTATGACAACACTTGTGAAGGGAAAAGATAAAAATGAATGCAGTAAGATAATTTTCTTTATCCCTTACATCTTTGGCTATGCTCTTTGATGTTAACCAGCCGCCCAACTACAGACCATTAACTGGTGGTACTCACCCTCATGAGACATTTCTGCCTGCAGTCCAGCTCTATGTCCTGATTAAACAAGGACCAAACAAGTGTCTGGTAGATGCTTATGAAATGCTCAGATACCATCGTGGTCTGCTGAGTAGCTTTAACCACACCAGCAAATCCTCATATAAAGGAATGGACCTGTCACATCTAATGTGGGATACAATTCTATAGTTCTCAATTTCTTAATAGCTGATATGGTACTGTCAACCTGTCGTGACGGATCAACGACATGCTCACAGCTTGGACCTGTTATCCTAACTCTTCTTTCGGTTTCATCCAGTCAGCCTTGTGTCTCATGTGTAGAATTACCAATCCGTTAAGTCTTCTGAATGAGTTTGAACAAAGTTGATTCATTTTTTAAAATTCTGTCATGAGTGAAAATGAATAAGTGGAGGATGCAACTTAAAAAAAAAAAAGTTTCAACCTGAATGGCTTTTAATTGTCGATGATTACTGTTGATTTTTTTATTATTATTATTTTTGAAATTTGTAGACTGCTTATTTCATCCTACTTGATTTTTGCAACAAGAAGCAATGGAGTACACAAAGTTGAGTGTTTGGAGAAGTTGGTAAAAGGCAGACATGGTGAACCACTAAAATTTCTCTGACCACTTAAATGTGGATCAAACCATCCACAGGTATAACATGGACCACACTGAGGAGCTTTTTTTCTAGTGCACTTGACTAACTTTGCATGCATTTGTCCTTATTTAAGGTGCTTCTCTAATATAATTTGAACGCTCCATCAAGAACTAATAATCAGGTCAGGTCCCAAGTCAGCGCCTCATAATAGCGACTTTATTTTTGTAATTACTAAAGATAAAAACAAGAAAAAAAAAGACCAGATTTGTAATCAGGTGTAGCCCAGACCTTGGACCCAGATGTTAAAAGCAGATGATGGGGGAGTTTTATCAATCTGAATCGATTTCCTCTTTCTCGTCTCCTTTAGCTTCACCTGATGTGAAATGAAAGAAGAGTTCAGTAATGACAACTTCCACATCCTGTAGCTTCTCCACATTTCACCCTCTCTGTAAGATTTCATCACTGCCAATGCCTTTGAAAGCTGCCAGCCTCACCAAGTGACACACCTGCTACAGAGGAAGTGCTGTGTTATAGATTAGCAGTTGATGTGTACGTAAACGTGCGGTCTTCCTGCAGACCGCGCCGGAAAATTCACACCTTGACATAAAAGACTGAGCATCTTTCCAGCTCAGCAGTTGTAAGACTGTGTTTAGACTATCTCAAAGAATATTACACCTATAGCTAAATATAATTTGTATGCTGTATATACAGTGTGGAGTGATCACTGTGTTTTCCATCCTGCTGAAATGATGTTTTTGTGTGCATGAACTCCTCAATGTGGAGGCAGCCATGCAGCGACATACAGCATGAAACCCACTACTGTACCAACTGTACAGCCTGACAATAAAGAAAACTGCTTTTTGTGATCCATCTATCATGTTATGCAATAAAAATGTGTGACATGCACTTTAATTTATTTCCTGTTATGCATTTTTTAATTTACATGTCAAGTCATTTGAACATTTAAAAACAAAAAAAAAGGACACATTCTGAAAATTTCATAGTGCAGACTAACATATAGTGCGTAAAAGTATATTCGGGATTCTTCATTGCATTATAGTATTTATTGTTAGGATGGAAGACTGGTCTGTTTTGGCCTGGTATGGGTGAGCAGACCTGAAAGCTATAAAAACATTAGGGATAAAGCTGAGGCTTTTGACAACTTGATGGTTCACCCAGAGAGCTTAGAGTTTCACACATCATCAGTCGGTCAGATGTTTAGTGGCAGCGGACATCATATTCCAAAGAGCCAAAGAATGTTTGATGACTGATAAAACATGTCAAAGTAAAGAGAAGTACGCTGCTGCTGTGTGAGGTAACTTGCCAAGCCGGCTGAATGATCTGAAGGGATTTTTGTTTGTTTGACATCAGAAGAGAACGCTTTCATTTAATTTCCAGATGCAATCTCAGACACTCGGTTTACATTCGGGATGTTCAACTGAAGGACAGCTCATCACAATTGCGAGTTAGAAAAAAACAAAGGAGTTGAGCGTAATAGCCACCGTATGAGCCTAATGGGCTAAAGTTAGTTAAATTCAGTTATCTGTTGGGCTGGTGAAGCATCCAGTCTGCATGCAGAGATTATCCATAGGGTCCCCTCTGCTGTTTTATGGGAAGCAATGTCTCTCGGTATTGTCTCCTCTCAAAGCCAGTTCCTGTTTACACCACTGAATGTCAACAGTGTTCCTGAAACTGGTGTTTATGGCAAAACTCGACATCTTGAAAAGAAATTGACAGACATAACTGGACACAAAGCAATGCAGCGATATTGTAGGAAAGCTGTATAAGAGTCTATCAATGCAGGGCAATCCTAAACAAATCCTTTTGAAAGGTATTGCAAAGGATTCTGGTCCATCCTAAATTATAAGCTATTGAAGACATACAGGAAATCCCCATCCTCCTCTTCTCACCTCTTCCTTCAGTCTGATTGGTTGCCCAGACAACAGAGACAGCGGTCGCTTCCCCCTGCAGGTCAAAACTGCATTTCCCATGACCACCGCCAGCCTTGCAAATTTGCATGTCTTTGACATGAAGCTCTCTCAGTTTTCAGCGAGTGTATGTAGGAGGGAGTAGGTGTTTCAGTGAGGAATTCCCAGGCAGTGTACTGTGTGTGAAATGTGTGTGTTTTTATGTATTGAGGAGTCCGTCTACTTCTCATCTTCATCACCTTCACTCATGCTGCTTATAGAGGCGGACGCTCCTTTGGGAGATGCAGGGGGCGAGGGTCGTGCGCTGTGCCAGCGGGTGGGGGGAGATGGAGGAGAGGGAGAGCGCAGGGGGGACAGTTCGCGGGGAGGACTGTTGCAGGGTGACTCTCTAGGAGACAGAGCGTAGGACAGCATCCGACCACTGCGTTCCTGAAACACTTGTTTCTGTACAAAGATGAAGAAATATCCAATGAAATGTCCAAAGTAGTATAAAACCCCCAGATTTGTGAGCGCACACTTAAATAGACACAGTTAAAAGATGGCTTCATACTTCGAATGAACACAATTATCACTATTTGCACCATTTTAAAAGACGTTTTACTTACCCATGTCCCATCAGGTCCAAAAAGCTCTAAAAAGTTGCCAATAAATTCTCGAGATTTCTCTTCCCATTTCTGAATGAGGTCGTGACTCTTCTCCTCCACGCGGTAAACAAAAGTGCTTGCTTTTTTCCTCAACGGTGCGAACTTTCTCCTTCATGCGGTCCACTTGGTTCTGTAGCCGGTACTTCTTCTCCTGAAGGGATCGGATGTTGTTGGAAAAGCCGTTAAAAAAACTGTCACAAATGAACACATCCCCCGATGAACCTCAACCCCAATCAGATGTAAAATCCATCAAGATAAGAAGTAAGCATTCATGTAAGGTTTTTAATGAGGGAGCATTGTGAGGATATGTTTTCCTCACATCCTACAAGCTGCACACAGAGGCTGAACACCTTTTTTGTTTTCTTCAATGTGGTATCACTTGGCATGCTAATATGATTCATGATTCATGATTCATCTGTATAAAGACAGATATAATCCGACTAGATGGATAACACAAATTCAGTTTTGATTGCCATGTCTTTATTGTACACACTCATAAATCACTTATGGCAAGAAAAAGTATGCAAATGTCTTTACTAGTAACTTCTCCAAAAGCTACTCTGAGCCAGTAATTCCAACTGAGATAATGAGACTGGAAATGTAGGTTGTGGAGATGGCTCTTGCTTTCTCGAAAGATTAGTGACAATATCTGCTCCTCTCAAGAAAGACTAGCGAGTGTGAGCCATGCTCCAACTGCTGGAGCAGAGACCACACAAAGAGTCAACAAGCAGTTTTAAATGAAGTGGAAAAAAAAAAGAGAACCAAAGTCTCTACATAATGGCAAAAGACTACCTTCCACAACACTTCAGTAACAGTATACTGTGAACAGTTCAGACTAAACATTTTTGACAGCCCTAAATTAACTGATACATCATCAGTCAAAATGTCTATGTTCATAAATGTGAAGTACACAAAGATGTTAAGATCAAACCAAATTTTATGACCTGAGGTGTAAATCTTGGCAACTTTTCTTGTTACTGTATCTTGCATATGTTGCAGTAGCCTGTGTAGTTGCAGATACTCCAGAAGTCATGCTTTTCTCAAACTAAAGTCACAGTTAATTCAATGTTCAGCATTAAAGCAACTGCAGCAGATCAAGTTCATAGAACTGATTATAGTCTTACGTTGATGTAGCTGACGTTAAGCTCCTTAGCTGTGTAGCCACGCTGAAGGTTGCGTCCGCGCATAAACATCATAGTCTCTGACGATTCTGGTAATTATGTCAGAGGTTGAGATTCCCTCCGTCCGTTGAGTGGGAACAAACATACCTGACAGGCACACACAATAACACGACACAATCCAATAACTGTCGGAGACGCATTTTAAGACTGAATTCGCAAACTTATTTTGTCAGTCAAGGGCATCGGACACTAACCTGCCTCCTTGATGTGTTTATAAACATCCTCGCTTCCAGCTGAGGAGTATGGGATGTCATCATGAGCCACAAAATCAATCTGGGAAACAAATGAAATATACTATATGGCAGAAAGCACAACACTGACAGACAAATGTGAGGTAAAAAAAAAACAAAACAAAACACCATGTCAACACAAAAGTCCTCCAATATGATGATAAGAGCTTCCTCTGAAGGGTGCTTAACAAAAACACACAACTAATTGACCCCATTGCTTTGAATTACTTCATGTAAGCGAAGCATTTTATTTACAGGTAGTGGCTGGCCTGAGTTAGTGATGTGAAATAAAATCACCAACACACATTAATCCACTCATTTTTGTTTTCTGCCTTACATTTTGTCATCGTGGCCCACGTACCTTGTGTTTCTCGAGGAACTCGGGCGTGAGAGTCCAAGGTGCGTCCCTCAAAACTTCATCGACATAGCGGCAATGTCTCAGTGCTTCATAACGTTCATGCTCCGTCATGACTGTGAAACCTTTGTACTTATGAGTGAGCTCATCGCTGCACACTGTTGATGAACATGCGAGAGACAGCTCTTGTAAAAACAAACATATAAAACACAAATGAATCTGATCAGATTGTGATCTGGCTTGTTATGAGTGTGTGTGGTCGGCCTTGCCTCCTACTATGAGGTAGGTGTTGGGGAAAAGGTTCTTCGCCTGCATGAGAGCGCGAGCATGTCCAGAGTGGAACAGATCAAAGATACCATCTGCATAGACTCTGACGGGCCGGTCCACTGAAAACAAACAACACGGTCACAGATATACAAACCTAACTGCATAGAGTTATTATAAATGCAGGCTTGATCTTCAAGCCAAAAAACAAAAAAAAACACATAGCTAAGATGCAGACTATTGATGTTCCAGTGAGTTGAGAAGATGAACCAGGGTGCAAATACATACCCGATTAAAAGGAATGCAGACTTGATTGCAACATAACAAAGTATAAAAACACATGCCCTGCTGTTATATGAAGACTGATTTTAGAATCAGTTACACCCTTTACGTAAGCGTTTGAAACATCAGATTCTTGGTGCATTATACTTCTATCACAGACCCCTGAAATGCATTTGCATCTTCACCAGAGCCATATAAAATTAACTGGACCTAGTTAGGGAAGGCACACAACTGTTCATATAAAGTCTTATAGCTGAGGGTTTGTGAAAATGAACCAGTGAGGTTGGGGACCTGCTGCTGTTTAAGAATAATTTATGTAAATGGGATATCCCGTGATTTTATTTTTAAGAAAATAACAAAACACTACAAGGACAAGCTTTGGTTTTGCAATTCTTGGGATTTGTGTGATGATTTACGAGAAGAGAGGAATGATCAACATACTTATAATGTGGCGGTAGAAGTACAGGAAAACATACGGAGGTAAACGCAGTAGCAATAGTTGTTGGTTCTGAGGAAGCTGAAACACGTGGTAGGTATTATAATAGCTTTAAGGACAGGACTAACAGCTGAGCCAGTGGTAGAAATAACGGCAGTGTTAGTGATGGTTTTAGCAGAATCAGCTTCAAAGGTGGCAATGAGAGCAGGTGCAGCTCAAGTATCAGCAGTCGTAGTACTGTGATAGTTTAAAAAGTTGTCATAGATGCAGTAATGGTGTACAGCAAACCTCAGAATCCACCTTTAAACACCACTTTGATCAACATACAGGACTAAAAGCTACATTCCTAAATTAATGTAAGGGGTGAACAAATAAGGTGACACTTGTCATATTAAGTTAAGATGACAGTATAATGACACTCTATTGGTTTGTTTTATTATTTCTAAATATTTTTGTTTAAATCATGTAATAAATATTTAACAGTAAATAAAAACATATTTTAAAAAAATCGAGGATTTAAAATGTATTTGTATTTTTTTAATGACCTCTCACGGCCCCACCTGCGGTACCACAACGGCCCACCAGGGGGCCGCGGCCCACACTTTGGGAATCACCGGTGTACAGTGTAGTGTGGTGAAAGAGCCTGCAGATTAAAGCGATAAAAGAAGACCTCAGAGTTGGAAAGAGACCGTGTGGAACGAAATTAAGGAAAGCAGAGAGCCATGCTGGAAGGCGGAGGTTTACCTGGTGTGCCCTCGGCGGGCCTGCGCTATCGTTGAGCTTTTCATGAGGCGCACGACAGTCACAGCTGGTCTCCCTGGCAAAAATGGCGGGCTCGGTGAGAGTCTGAGACAGAAAGTGACTGTGTTATAGCATTTAAAACATATAGGCATGGTCTCCACAGAAACACACTCATTTATTCCCTCAGTGGTTCACATTATGCTTCCCCTTCCATGCCCCTCCCAGTTCCAGCAGCCTCCATTATGTTATTGACCCCAGCTGATGCTCAGAGGGAGACAGACAGGTCTGCACTCAGTCTTATTGATCACAGAGTTTGAGCTGACAATCACTTTCCCAAAGCCAACTGCATATATTATATTTATAAAGGTAACAGAAATTAAGGAAAGAACTATTGAGCTGATTTTGAAGTGTACTAAAGTGTGAGGAAGTTGAAAAAAAATGGAGTTTGTGTATTAAATTGTTAAGGGCAAGCACAAGTAGCAGTGGGGCACCAAAGCTAAGAGCAAGTAAGGACAAGTGAGATAAAAGATCTAATTGCTAGACTGTATAAAAACTACATCAAGGTCAAAGTGTTGCACTGCAAGACCGCATGAAAATTTGTCTGTGTGTGCCATCTGTTGACTGCAGGGAGCATTCATTGAATCTCATTTCCCACCAGTGCAGAGGAACCAGCGCAGAGCAGAAAGCTGTGGGAGTATGAGAGCAGGATGAAAACATGGAAACAGATACAGTCCCTGTGGACAAGGACAGAAGCACCTCACATCAGTCTGACCAGTGAACAAATACTACAAAGAAAGGGTTTTCAGTCTTTTTACAGTCTTCAAAATGTGCAAGAAAGAGGAAAAAATTGTGTGTACACACACACACACACACACACATATAATAAATCCTTTTGATGAATGTCATCCATGTCTGAGTTACAGACACTATTAAAAGGGAAAAAATAACAACAGACAAACTGTATGAGTATACATATTCCAAATGTGTTCTCAATTATCTGCCAGGGGCTTTGTTTTATTGCAGCTATAGTAACCTTTATAGTCTGTTCTGCATCCTGGGTTCACACACAATTTGAATTGATTGCTTTCAAAAACAATGCTTTGCTTTGGTTTTTATCTTGTTACTTAGCCTGACATTTTCCCTAATTCAATGAACATTGCTTCATGAATAAAGTCCTTCTGAATTTTCAAACAACAGATTCTCATATGGAATTGTAGAAAAGAGGTCTGCTAAGAGCTAACACAGCAAATGATGTCACCACTGAGGCTAAAATACTGCCTTGTTTTCTTTCTTGGAGTTAATTTTTCCAAATAAAAGGAATACCATTTAATCACGCATAACTTTGTAACATCCTTATTTGTGAAATGACATTGCTTTAAGGCAGTTTACCATGTCACCCTCAGTTTGCCGTTATGATATCACTCTACTTGAGTTATCAGTGCACATTCTTGCTGTAATAGGTAGCTGCTGTACCTCCTGGTAGGTTTAAGAGGATGTTGTCACCCACTCATATCATGAATTCCCATGATCATGAATCACATAGGCAACCAATTAAATGAGGACAAGGACGCAAGGACAAGGAGAAAGGACGGTTAATACCCTTTTCTTTGTCTTTGATGATTTAGTCTGTAGTTCATTGAGGTCATATGAGAAAATCACATGGAAAGGCAAAGGTGAGGCTGGCTTATTTCTATGATTATTATAGCGCTATGCACAATGAAATTAGGTATGTAAACCCTAAACATTTTGGATGCACACAAAGACATAATTTTTTTTTTAAATGTGTTTGCACTATAGTGATAAAACTGTCATTAGCATTCTTACTGGACTGTATTACTATAGCAGAAAATGATCTTGTTGCCCTGACAGACAACACTGCCAACAGAAACTGTCTTTTAGATTTATTTAGGCCTTCAAACAAGGAGAAGCTGCAAGGTTGCAAAGGCTGCACTTGGCACATATTTGTAAGAGATGCAGTCATTTCATTTCATGGATGTCTGGAAACAAATCAGAGATGTGGGCAGAGGCCTGGAAACAGCCAACTGCTGGAGTGGAGTCATTAAAAGTAAAAACGTTTATTCAAACAGGCAAACAAACTACAGTCACAGATATTTAAGGAAGAGCACTATCAATGTTTCTGTTTTAAATATAACATTTTATCATTTGAATGATTTGTAAATAATTTTGATTTTATATGTATACTTTTTAAAATCAATTACTGAGTCAGTGGTATGTTTCTAAATTGATCATGAATAGGTCATTAATGCCTTAATTAGCCTGGGAATCTTAAAGTTAATAATTTACTGCAATAATGCAACAAGCAACAATGGCTTCCAGTTTTGAACTGTCCTCTTTAACAATGACAAATCTTCTCTCAAGTAACCACATAAAATTACTCTGACAACATTAAGAAATATCTACCTGATGTTGTGGAGTTTTTTTTCTTGTTTCTTGGTTTCCATTTTTTCAGAGACCAAGAATTAACAATTATTTACTCAATTTCGGTGTCTTTCACTTTCAATGTTCTGTAACAGGTTTGATCTAAAATTCTGCTTTCTCTCATTCTCTCTCTCTCTCATTTCAAACCCTTGAATGGCAGCCAGATCTAACCCAGAAATCAGATGTTTTGTCAAGTAAAATGATCTTCCTGCATGGACAGATCATTTCAACAGCAATGAATCATTTTCAACAAAGATTTTGTGTTAAAATTCTTATATTTTGACAAGCGTTTTTTCACAGTGAGAGAGAAAGCTTTTTTTTTTTTTAATCAGTAGATTCAAAAAAACTCCTTTTGTAGTGTGTTCATCATCCTCACACATCCCTCCACTGCTTTTTTTAAACAGCATTTAAACAACATTTTTGAGGAATATGAATTAATTTGGAACAATCAGAGCAACAACTTCACAGAAGCCACAACAATGTTCTGAGAAAGCAACCTTATCACCTGTGATTCCTCAGGAGTGGGGAGAGTGTAGCAGTTTAGCACAGAACAGATGGCAAAGCCTAAACTTTCTGACCAGGATTGTACAAGGGCCTATCAGGATGAGAGCATGTCCAGAAAAGCTGAATCTGGCACAAACAAAGAACATCTGCCATAAGAAGGATTAAAGTTGAAAAAAAGGGAGAGGGAAGCAGGAGATGTCAAGGGCAGCAAAGATAACACTGGTTCACAAAGTTACAGGCAGTCTGGAGTGCAAAGGGCAAAATAGAGCATTTGGAGAAGCATAAATGCCAGGATGAGAAATTACAACAAAGAAGCTAAGAGAAATACAAGCGATCCGGACAAAAGAGGATTGATGCTCTCATTGCAGCAGCAGCCCCCCCCATCAGCAGGTCATTCACGCTGTGTTGCCAAAACCCCTTCCTCCTTCAGCAGCGCACTCTATTAAACACATTGTCCACTCAGCACTCTGAGCATCTCCCACAGCCACATGCTACAAGGGATCTGTTTCGTAACGAGGGAGAAAGCAGGACCTTTTGTCTCCCCCCTACTTCCTGTCTCCCTTCCCTCACACCCACTACACACACACAAGAAAACACCCATGCACCAACGCCCTACCGTCCGGGGATGAGGGCAGGTGTGCTCAAGCTCCTCCATTATTCCCAAAGACTCATGGGATGCAGCTGAGGTCTCTCTGTTATGTGACTCAGCATCAGTGAGACGATGCCTTTCTCCTCACCACTCTGTCTCCTCTCTTGTCTCCGCCCACTCTCTGTTCTGTCAGTCTGCCTGTTCCATACTCACTCTCCCTCCTCCTCATCGCTGATGCCCTGCTGCGGAAAACAAGCTACGGAAGAGGTCTCACTCTTATGATGGTAATCTGACCCTTTTATATTTATTTCATTCTATACTTTCAGATTACAAATGCTGCAGTGTAGGACTGCTTGGGGAAAATTTCCATTGTATATAGAGATGTGCAGTGACAAAAAAGAATTGTCTATCTGCCATTTTGAAGGCAGATGTTCTCTACAAAAACTACATTTAAACAACGGGACAAGGGGCTAATCATTCTTTTAACAGAGAAAATACTCGTGTTATGTTTTTGAGAGCTGAGTGAATTAGTGTCTGCATAGACAATCTTTCGCGTGATGGCAACTCTCTCCATGGCGACGGAAAAGAGGAGAGAGCTCCAAGAACGGACCAATCGGTAATCAGAACCAAACATGGATGATTGGTGGAGCGTTTCACAGCGTTCATCAGCACGTTCCTGTCGCAGATGGATGAGCCAGCTTCCTACTTTATTAAAACAGAGCTTTAACAATGTGTAATGAAACATATGCGGACACATTTCTGCATCTTATTCAAAAAAGCCCAGTGTCATTTTTTCTATTATTATTATTATTATTTTTTTTTTTTTGCTGTATTTTCAAAAAAGCGGGGTGTGGGTTTATTCATATCTTTAAATTCGCCTTTTTAACGTATATATAATGTATAACGCATATCAAAACTGACGCTTATTGACACGAAAAATTAAAATAAAATTAAACCACTTGAACTTTTACTTCCCACTCAGTGCCTCCCCATGACACGTGATAACTGGAGTAGAAATTAAAAAAAAATATGGGGAAACATGAGGTTAAAGTTCAGGAAAGCGGCTCTTACCTTCAGAGAGAAGTTTCTTCTACCAGAAAAAGGCGCAACTGCTGCACGACAGGAAGACGCTCTGACGCAGCTCTGCTTCACCATAGTGATCCAAACAGTCTGATTTTTACCTCTCGATCTTCTGTCTGATGAGGAGGATGTGAGCTTTTGCTCCAGCGCAGTGGGAAGAGTGACAGTCCTTGTCAAAGAGAGAGCAGGGACAACTGTGGGTGGACCCTTGGGTTTCTGGGCCTGCACACACCCTCCTCCTATTGTATCTGGAAGAACAAACTCAAAGAAACAATGGGAGGTCAACGATGCTTGCACACTCCAACCATTTACCAGTTTAGACACAAATGTGAACACTATGAACATGCAGAGAGGCTTTACTTTACTTTATGCTCATGGGAGGTAAAAGTGTTATTTTTATTCATATAAGCAAAAACAGACGCTAGGACTTAGGTACAAAACACGCCTTGTGTTTTCATTGTTGCTGGTACTGTAATGCCTCTGTGGCCCCAATCTGGGACAGAAATCCATTGTACCCTGGTGCAGACTCGCCTGGTTGCCATGGAAACGGACATTTATTGAGGCACACAGGCAGCGAATAGAAGAGGGAAACAATTTGTGAAGTTTTAATCTAATATAACCTCTTTAATCTCTTTGTCATACTACGTATATGTCCCATGGAAAGATTAAAAGAGATTGTTTAAGTAACTCCTTTGTTGGAAACCCTTTTACATAAGTTCTGCAGATGAAACAGAAAAATATTTTGTTGTTGGTAAATTCTATTATTTATTGTATTTCATTTTTTTATATTTGTATGCCTCACATCAAGCTGCATAATATCTATCAAAAAGGAAACCTCTTGTATTCGAAATGATAAACCGTGCTTTCAGTTTAATTTTTCAATTCAATTCAATAATACTTTATTTATCCCTGAAGGGAAATTAATAGCTGCACTAACTGTCAGAATGTAATTCTCTTCAGATTCATTGTAGATGGTTGTAGCTGTGATGCAGCGGATCTGACGAAGCCTTTAACTGAAAACGCTGTTCTTGAATTATTGTGTTGTGAAGAGGATGCTCAGGGTTTTCTGTGATGTTTTCCATTTTATGAAATATCCTTCTATGAAAGATTAGCTCCGGAGGCTCCAGAACAGTCCCCTCAAATGAGCCGGCCTTCTTTATCAGTTTGTTCAGGGTTTTTTTTTGTGTGTGTGTGTGTGTTTGATTTTTCTTTGAGTCACTTTCCCTCATTTTTTCAGTCACTGACTCTGATGCTGCCCCCCCCCCCCCCCCCTCCCTGCACAAACCCTCTTCATACTGAGAGACTGAACACTCCACAACAGGTTTTTATAGAAGATATGGACCATTTTGCTGCAAACACTGCTTGTAGAAAGCATCAGTCCAGTCCATCTCCAGTCCAGATGAACACTGGGATATTTATATATATAGAAATACTGCTTGACTGATTCCTGGTCCAGCTGAAATCCAGTCATCTCTTCTGTCTTGTTCACATTCAAAATGAGATGTTCATGTCACATCATGTCACAAAGTTGCCCACCAGTTCTCTGTACTCAGTCCCCTGTTTATGTTTATCATCTGGTGTTTTGTCATTGTTTTTTTTTTTTTTTTGGTAAAAATAAAATGTATGTAGTTATCAATGTAACAGATTTAATTATAATAGTTCAATGTGGAATTTGTCAAATCAGGTTACCATTTAAAAACATTTCATTCTAACATTATGATTTACTGATTTACTGCTTTTTTTGAACGTTATTGTTGACATTTTGAATGTGACCTAAAGTAGACCATGTCAATCATTTTGAATTTCATGACATAAATATTTTCTAATGTAATCACGCTTGAATAAAAGTACCTATATTTCTAATCTGATTTGGTAATTCAGATTACATTCATACGGAGCCCGGCAAGTGTCAGTTGGTTAAAAAAAATAAACCCAATAAAAACCAGTGCGCACGGTTTACTAAATTGTGCTCTCAGTTTTCCAATCCGTGCGCGCGCTTTATCAAATTGTGCTCTCAGTTTTCCAATCCGTGCGCACAGTTTATTAAATTGCGCTCTCGATGTCGAGTTATACTTTACTTTAAATGTGTCACATACCTTCTCATCAATCAAGTTGGCAATTACAGTCTCATCCAACCGCCGCTGCTCTCGCAAGAACCTCTGGAAATTTGGATCCATACTATGACAGATAAATAATTTTCTGTCAGGCAATAAATAACAACAACAATAACAATTATAATATCAATAATAATAATTTGGGATATTTGAAGTCAAAATACCCTAGTGGTTTAAGCTAAATCAAAGATTGAACACATTACATTTCTATTGAGCTTCAATTGATTTATTCTATGACACTTCATCTTAGGAACACATCCCCAGTTACCATATGACAGTTCCATTGATTCCACCTAAATTCCTGTCGCTCATTTGTATTAACACTAGTTGTTCAACATGATTATGAACTGCCTCCACAAATAAGACAAAAATAAATAAAAATAAAAAAATAAAGGCTTTTGAGAGTCTGGTGGTCTGTATTTCATTCCATGTTTTGTTTAATCTGATACAACAAATGAAGTTTTAACTTTCATCCTGTGTAACCTCTAGTATTCAAAGTTTGTAAACTGGTCTGTGTTAGATCCAGGGAACGTCGTGAATTGGAAGATGTGGCTGATGTGGCTAACGAGGTCACCAGTGGTAGACACAATTAACCACCAAGTTAGCTTCAATAACCGCTCTTACGCTAACCAGAAAGTTAAATTAACGTTATCTGCTTTCGTCATCTGCTTGCGACATCGAGAGCGCAATTTAATAAACTGTGCGCACGGATTGGAAAACTGTGAGCACGATTTGATAAAACGCGCGCACGGATTGGGAAACTGAGAGCACGATTTGATGAAGCGCGCGCACGGACTGGGAAACTGAGAGCACGATTTGATAAAGCGCGCGCACGGATTGGAAAACTGAGAGCACGATTTTAGTAAACCGTGCGCACGGGTTTTTATTGGCTTTATTTTTTTTCAACCGACTGACACTTGCCGGGCTCCGGTACATTCATACTGAGCCCTAGTGGGTAAACAAGAACTCTACATTGTGCAATACTGTCACCATGGGGACAAATAAAATGAGACCTCATTGGGTGACAGCAACGTGACGTAACTTCCTGCATATGACTTTCCCCGGGAAGCCGATTTGGCGCGGACCGTTCTGTTATTGTGCTGACTGTCAGTGAGCAAACGATAAAGACAAAACCTAAGGTCATGGCTCCCGTATCAAACTCAGACAAAGACATGGGCGCTGCGGACGGTGGTGAGTTTATCTCTCGCTTTACTTGTTTCCTTACTTTTGTAAATTTGAGCAGAGAAAGCGATGAAGGCAGCTAGCGTGTTAGCGGAGTCACATCACCTCTTGCTAACAGGCCCGTCCTGCTGAACGTGTTGTTGCGTCTGTCGGCTAGATAGCGTTTTTTATCAACTAAATGCGATGTGTTGTGAAGTAAAGAGAAGAAAACGCAAGCGTGCAAGAACCGTAAACCATCACAACAACTTACAAAAATGTAAACAAGTAAATGGTAAGCTGTGAAAACTACAGTATGTGATAAGCTGTTAGGCAAAGAAGAAGAAGGTTATACTCAATATTTTTCCTGACTTATTTTAGTTTTAATTACGGCACTTGTTCACTTTGGTATCGTTTCAGATCACTTGCGCAATGTCATAACATTTATTTCTGTCCAGACCTGCATTCATTTTGACATTTGTTAAAATAGGGAAAACATTAAAGCTTTATACTCCCCTTTGTGCGCTTAAGGCTGCTGAAGCTGATTATAACTGGAAAGAGCCCCAGATCATAATAGTGCCATCACAGGCTGGCATGGTGGGTGCATCACTCCATACACAGCTCTTGTGAGACTGATTTTTCCATTTCTCTGGATCAGGGCAAATCTGGACTCAGACCACATGACCTTCTCCATTGCCCCAGAGTCCAGTCTTTATACAACATAGCAAACTGAAACCTTTGTTCTCCTATTAGCCACCCTTATTATTGGTCTTCTTAAGATTACATAGTTGTTTAGTTCTGATGAGTTTTCCTCAAATAGTTTGTCTGGAAATTGTCTTTCACTATTAAACATCAGCAGGCTTTCTGATGGTTATTTTTCTTCATTTGGATTTCCCTAAAGTTAATCTTAAATGATCTCAAAGAGATAACTTGTTTGGTTACTTCAGCTGGTCAGGTCGAGGTTCAGCACTGTCATATACACATGAGATCACATCCTGAAGTATGGTTATTTCTTCTTCCAAGCAGATTCGTTCACCGCAGTCCTTCCTGGATGGACAACAGTATTCTTTGTTGTTTTGGTTTGGTTGATGCAGACCAATTTTTTGACTCTTCATAAAGGAATATGTTATCTACAAACACAGGAATGTGACCTCTAAAAATGGTTGTTTAAGGACTGAGAAGACTGACAAGATCCATGCTGCTTTAGTTTGGGTTAAATACGGTTTTGCCATCTGAAACATATTAATCCAGGGGATACCGTTACAGTGGGAGGTTCTTATCTCTTTGTGTTTTTAAATCCATGGTGTGACTTTTGTTTAGTTATGTATTGTTTGGCATTGCATTTGTAGCTCATTGTCACAGCATATCATCTGTCCATCTATACTGACATGAAGAAGTGGACACTATTAGGCTTTTTTGTTTTGTTTTGCTTTGTCAGACCTTTTTTTTTGTGTCTTGTGAATAAATGATGTAGTTAATTCACTGTATGTGTGGTAGTGGTGAAAGTATTGTTAAGAAGAAATATCAGTAAGTCAAAGTGCTGCTGGTTTGTCATGACAACATCTCCCTGTCCTCAGATGATGGCAGTGATGTCTGTGGTCTGGCCAAATCTCGCTCCAGACGGGAGAAGAAGGAGAAGGTGGGCAGGAAGTCTGCGCTGGAGCAGCTCAAGAAAGCCAAGAAGGGAGAAAAGATCAAATATGAGGTATATAACAAGCTTGTCTTCTTTTCTTGGATTATTTTTGTAATTTCATCTATTTAATTTGGGCTAGATTAATACCTCAAGTATATAATTTTTATTTTTATTTATTTATTTTTTTTTTTGGGGGGGGGGGGGGGGGGGGGGTTGCAGGGGGGACCTTTGCAAACACCAAGAAGCTTTCTTCTGACTTCATGTTTTTGTGAATATGTGTACTGAGATAAACAATGGTTTTAAAAGAAATCTAAATATTTACAGTATTCCATATAGCCGGACTTCTCAAAGTCTGAACCCTGGTCCATCAGTTCCAGACCCAGCACACCTAAGTCTTAAAATTACCCTTTCACAAATTTCACAAATACGTCGATGAATTATTTGTAATGTTAAACACAGTGTCAATGGATATTATTCACAGCGATCCAGAGAACAACTCCTCTTATATTCGCCAACTTTTGCCATCTTACCCTCTGAACGTTTGTGACAGCTGGACACCTGCGCCGGTGACAGCTGTCAGTCAAACACGGGGAGGAGGCTGGAGCTGAACAAGTAGCCCATCAGTACATCGGAGTGATATTTATTTAGAGCCAATCAGAATCAAAATAGGGTTGGTCTCTAAAAAAAAAAAAAAGTTTGGAAAGTTTGAAAACAAAACAAATATGTTGAAAATGCTAGCTAAACTAACCAAAATATTAAAACTTTAAATTAAAACTTAGTGGTCAGGTGTGCATGTTTATGCTGGCCATGTTTTCTTCCCTATTTGTCATTCAGAATTTTCTACAGTGAATGTATTGAATTTTATTTAAAATAAGTTGTTTATTTATTTATATTTTTTGTTGTTATTGCCATTATTATTTTTATATGTTGTTTTCACATGATATAGTTCACAGTCAAAAAGTGAAATAAATGTTACGTTGTTGAAATTTCTTCCGGACCTCTGGCCTTCAGTGGGGAGTGGATCTGGACCTTTGAAAAATAAGTTTGAGGACCCCTGCCATTAAATTGTTGTTTCTCCAATAAAAGTGGTCATTTCAAGCTCACATAGTTGTTTAATTTAACATTTGCACATTTTAGACTGTGGGTTTGTTCAGTGAAAAGGAGAAGATTCACACTTTTTTTTTTTTTACCCTGAATAATTAATGTTCCCTTTGGTATAGAATACTGTATTTGCATGTTTGATACTTGTGCCAGGCTTCTCTTATAGTCGATGGTCAACAGGTGTTCCTCTTTTCCAGGTGGATGAGTTTACCAGTGTGT
Source organism: Hirundichthys speculiger (assembly GCA_018398805.1). NCBI lineage: Eukaryota > Metazoa > Chordata > Actinopteri > Beloniformes > Exocoetidae > Hirundichthys > Hirundichthys speculiger. Next base: position 850,955 of record JAGFBZ010000165.1, read on the forward strand.
ATGAGGAGGTGGATGAAGAGCAGTACTCAAAAATGGTACGAGAGAGGCAAGAGGATGACTGGATTATTGATGATGGTGAGGCCTCATCTCCTCCATCTACTGGAGCGATTTATGTTAATGATGTGGCATGTCATGGAAGTCCAGCTCCTAATTATGCCTCCCTTCTTTCAGATGGTACTGGATATGTAGAGGATGGACGAGAAATCTTTGACGATGATTTGGATGATGATATAGTAGAAAAGAAAGGTAAAGATTTGGGGAACTGTGTATTTTTGAGGATGCAAAATTAGACAAGTCAGATATGTGAAAAGGTTTTGTTTGATTTAACAGGGAAAGGAGGTGCTAAAGGAGCAGACTCAAAGAAAACTGTGAAGAAATCTGTTGTAGCCAAGCCTAACACCATTAAGAGCCTCTTCATGAACAGTAACGTTAAAAGGCCTGCAGAGGTCTGTATTTATGTGCATCCTTTATGTTCATGACAGTTTTTTGTCTTCCTTATGCCTCCAAAATGGATATTACTTTTTACATTTATGTTGTTGAAAAATCACTAACATGCAGCTGTATTGTTCTTCTTGTTTCTTAATTTTGTCTCTTGCAGAGAGATGTTGATCTGTCCAAAGATGATTTGTTAGGAGATATCTTACAGGATCTGCACTCTAAGGTGTGTTGTAATCCATCTAGAAAATTCTGAACTTAATGGACTCAGTCAGTACATTTTACCCCGTAGTTGTCTCAAAATTACCCAAATGGTCGCTGCTTATTATATGTGATGTATATTGAGTGTTGTGCACTCAAGAATGAAACTAAGCTTAGTCATGGGGAGACATCTGTCTTGTCTATCTTTTGCTGTCCTTAGATAAACACATTTGCTATTATTCTTTTGTTGCAGAAACCAGCTCTTCTCAGTCCTCCACCAGTGGTCACTTTAAAGAAAAAGAAAGGCTGTGGGATCGCCCATGAATCCCTTTTCCATCAAACCTCAGATGCCAAAAGTACACCCCACTCCTCAGGACTTTCTGCTTTATACATTAGTCATTAACTTAATCTCAAGTTTTGAAATGTCAGACATATCTGTAAACCAATCTAAAAGTTAATAATCAGGAATTACTTTTATATCACCCCTGTCATAATAGGAGTCTCCTTCAGCTACGGGGTTAAAGGCCAAAGTGATCCGACCGCCATCTACAGACCCCACCCCAAGGCCTTCAGCCCACCCTCCTCCCTCCACGTCTACGCCGCCTCCAGAAAAACACAAGACAGAGGAAAAGGAGCCAAAGAAGGAGGAAGGTGAGGAAAGGTTGACGGCTCTTCAGTGTTCTGTTTAACTGCCTAACTAGAATACATGCTTGACTTTCATGATGATGCGTTTCACAGAGAACGACACCTTAGCATTCGATGGGGTGGATTTTGATGAACCAATGGAGGTTGGGCTTGAGGAGGAGAACCCTGCAGTTAAAGGTGAACCTGAGCCAGAACCGGAAGCAGCGTTGGAAGTGGCTGCAGTGAAAGTTGAGCCTAAAGCCAAGCTTCAGGATTCATTCCTCTTGTAAGTTGGTTTATTCTTGACTGTTCCGTTTCCCCATATTATGGCTGTGATGCCGTTGCAAGTTATGCTACATTTGCTCCAATTAAAAGGAAATTGATGATTGTTTTTTGGCCAATTTGCATTCATTTTAATGGAGCTGAATGCTGACATTGAGTATATTTGTTTCTGTTTTTTTTTCTCTTATAGGCCCCAGGGATTTGGAGGCTCTTGGGGTCAAGATGAGGATGCAGGAGTCAGTGAAGCTCCTGCAGAGGTGCAGGTGGACTCCAGCCTGCTCCCAGTGGTAGAGGGGACGGATGGGGAGCAGGTCTTTCGCTTCTACTGGTTGGATGCTTTTGAAGACCCATACAACCGACCAGGTAAGGCATATGAATGCATTCAGTGAAAATAAAGATGGTACTCTTTCAACTTTGTAGACCGAAAGTCTTCTGCAGGTTTGTAGAGCATATCGTGACATTCGGCTTTGATTGTGGACTAGGTGTGGTGTACCTGTTTGGGAAAGTGTGGATCGAGTCAGCAAAGTCTCATGTCAGCTGCTGCGTTACTGTAAAGAACATTGAGCGGACAATGTACCTGCTTCCTCGTGAATATGTAAGTTTTATGTTCTGTTTAAGGAAAAAACATTTGCATGTTTATTATGGGTTAAAATAGAGAAAAGGAGGAACAAGTGTTTTTAACAGTAAATTAAGCAACCCTTCTCATATTAGGGCTAAATTAATCAACTGAAATTATGAAGACATTTGACTTTATCTCTCAAAGCTCATTGAGTTTAAGGTGACTTCATATGATGAGTATTTCCATTATTAGGTTTCCAAAGTGTTAGCACTTTGCTTTGAACTAAGGAAAAAGTCATTATCACACTGCTAATTTATTGGTTGTTTATACTGTAATCAACAGAAAACGAACCCCAAAACTGGGCAGGTATCGGACACACCGGTAGGGATGATGGATGTTTACCAGGAGTTCAATGAGCTCACTGAGAAGTTTAAGATTATGAAGTTCAAATCTAAGGTCAGTTTTAGCTTTGATTAAGAATTGTCTTGCTTAAATGACATTTTTAGAAAAGCAGTAAGTCATGTTTTAACTCTTGTTTGATTTGGGTGTTTCTCTGCAGAAAGTCGAGAAGAATTACTCTTTTGAAATTCCTGACGTGCCCAGTCAGTGCGAGTACCTGGAAGTCAGATACTCTGTGAGCAGACAGACACATATGCAGCATTTCCAGATTGTTCAAGGTTGTGGGTGTTTCTGTTGAAAGCACATCTGTGTTTTTGCAGGCTGAGTTTCCTGCCCTGCCATCTGACCTCAAGGGGACAACTTTTTCCCACGTCTTTGGAACTAACACCTCCAGTCTGGAGCACTTCCTTCTCAGTAGAAAAATCAAAGGTCCCTGTTGGTTGGATGTCAAGACACCACGTAAGCAAAGCATCTAGTATCTACAAGGTTGCAATACTTTGAAACATTTCATCTATAATTGGTAATTAGAATTGTAATCCCATGTGTATATACAGTTCCTTGTGAAAGTATTCGGCCCTTTCAGGCTTCAAACATAAAGATATACAATTTTAATTTTTTGTCAAGAATCAACAACAAGTGGAACACAATCATGAAGTGGAATGAAATTTATTGGATATTTTAAACTTTTTTAACAAATAAAAAACTGAAAAGTGAGCGTGTAATATTATTGGGCCCCTTTACTTTCAGTGAAGCAAACTGACTCCAGAAATTCAGTGAGGATCTCTGAATGATCCAATGTTGTCCTAAATGACTGATGATCAATAGAATCCACCTGTGTGTAATCAAGTCTCCGTATAAATGCACCTGCTCTGTGATAGTCTCAGGGTTCTGTTTAAAGCTCAGAGAGCATCATGAAGACCAAGGAACACACCAGGCAGGTCCCAGATACTGTTGTGGAGAAGTTTAAAGCCGGATGTGGATACAAAAAAAATTCCCAAGCTTTAAACATCTCAAGGAGCACTGTGCAACCAATCATATTGAAATGGAAGGAGTATCAGACCACTGCAGATCTACCAAGACCCAGCCGTCCCTCTAAACTTTCATCTGGAACAAGGAGAAGACTGATCAGAGATGCAGCCAAGAGGCCCATGATCACTCTGGATGAACTGATCTACAGCTGAGGTGGGAGAGTCTGTCCAGAGGACAACAATCAGTGGTACACTGCACAAATCTGGCCTTTATGGAAGAGTAGCAAGAAGAAAGCCATTTCTCAAAGATATCCATAAAAAGTCTTGTTTAAAGTTTGCCACAAGCCACCTGGGAGACACACCAAACATGTGGAAGAAGGTGCTCTGGTCAGATGAAACCAAAATCAAACTTTTTGGCCACAATGCAAAACGATATGTTTGGAGTAAAAGCAACACAGCTCATCACCCTGAACACACCATCCCCACTGTCAAACATGGTGGTGGCAGCATCATGGTTTGGGCCTGCTTTTCTTCAGTAGGGACAGGGAAGATGGTTAAAATTGATGTGAAGATGGATGGAGCCAAATACAGGAGCATTCTGGAAGAAAACCTGTTGGAGTCTGCAAAAGACCTGAGACTGGGACGGAGATTTATCTTCCAACTGGACAATGATCTAAAAATTAAAGCCAAATCTACAATGGAATGGTTAAAAAATAAACGTATCCAGGTGTTAGAACAGCCAAGTCAAAGTCCAGACCTGAATCCAATCCTGAATCTGTGGAAAGAGCTGAAGACTGCTGTTCACAAACGCTCTCCATCCAACCTCACTGAGCTCCAGCTGTTTTACAAGGAATAATGGGCAAGAATTCCAGTCTCTGGATGTGTTAAACTGATAGAGACAAACCCCAAGAGACTTGCAGCTGTAATTGCAGCAAAAGGTTGCGCTACAAAGTATTAACGCAAGGGGGCCAAATATTATTGCACGGCCAACTTTTCAGTTTTTTTATTTGTTAAAAAAGTTTAAAATGTCCAATAAATTTCATTCCCCTTCACGGTTGTGTCCAACTTGTTGATTCTTGACAAAAAATTAAAATTTTATATCTTTATGTTTGAAGCCTGAAATGTGGCAAAAGGTTTAAAAGTTCAAGGGGGCCAAATACTTGTGCAAGGGACTATATATCAGGTATATCAGGCCAACTGAAATAAACAGTTAAGAATAAAGAAAATGTTGTTAAGCCCAAGGAAGTAGTTGATCTAATATCTCCACTTGTTTGTGTCAGAACTGATGGGCCAGCCTGTCAGCTGGTGTAAGGTGGAGGCTCTCGCCCTGAGGAGTGACCTGATCAGTGTGATCAAAGACCTGCCGCCTCCACCCATCACTGTCATGTCCATCAGCCTCAAGACTGTTCAGAACCCCAAGACGCACCACAACGAGGTTGAAACGCTGTATCTGGCAAAAATGACAAAAATCTGGCAATATTGGTGAGAACATTAGGGAACATGAGCTCACTGCACTGATGTTCCTCTGCAGATTGTGTCTCTAGCCGCACTTGTCCACTATCGATTCCATATGGATAAAGCTCCTCCTCAACCGCCATATCAGAATCATTTCTGTGGTGAGTTATGTTTATGTTTTTGCCTTTTTTTTTTTTTTTAACATAAAATAGACAGATCTGACATGATTTATGACAATATAATTCCGTTGCTAACATAAATGTGTAATAAACATTATTTCTTTATTTATTTTTCCTCAGATGAGTTTCTGTGAGCGTGCTGAAATTTTGATAAGATGTGAAAGAAACGATATCAATATTTTGTCTCCTCAGTGGTCAGTAAACCAGCCGACTGCATCTTCCCTTATGACTTCAAAGAAGCTGTGAAGAAGAAGGTGATTTTTTTTTTTTTTCTTTTTTAGATCTTAGCCTGCATTGTACTCTTTGTAGTTTTTTTTTGCACAGAAGCAAGGACGCCTTAGTCTTGATATTATTGGAATGGCTTGGCTCTTAAAACATGGAGCAGAGCAAATATTGCTCAGTTGCTTTTGTGCTTTCAGCACATAGTTTGGAGTTGTTTTCCTCAAAAGCTTTGATAATGGAAAGTTTAGGACCATCACTTAAATCAATTTGGCCTTAACACTTCTATGTTTTTCATGTTGAACTCATTGCTGATAAATTATTTGGTGATAAACTGAAATTTACAAAAAAAAATATCAATCTTCCCTTTTAAAATAAAACTGCATCTAAAGCTAGACATCTAGGGGGCACCATGTTTTTCAGCAGACAGTTTTATCCAGCGTGGGTGACAGCTTTGATGGTGTGATTTATTCCCTCGCTTAGAACGGTAAAGTGGAGATGGCTGCTACAGAACGGACTCTGCTGGGCTTCTTCCTGGCCAAGATGCACAAGATTGATCCTGATGTGCTTGTGGTAAGTCATGCACACTGGGATTTCTAGTAAATAAGTTATTTTACAAGTTTTACAGCTTGTCACATCCATTATGTGTCAAGTTGTATTATCTTTGTGTATCTACATGTATAATATGCCTTTTTTCCTCCTGCCTTGTCATGCATCCTTGTCAGTTAAAATCTCAAGTATTACTTGGATTTTTTGCAAAGATAAGGTTCTACATTTTCCAGGGATCTAAAGCCTCATTTGTTTTTTCTGTAGGGTCATGACATCTTTGGTTTTGATTTGGAAGTTCTTCTGCAGAGGATCAATGCATGCAAGGTTCCCCATTGGTCCAAAATTGGACGCCTGAGGAGGGCCAACATGCCCAAATTAGGGGTAAGAAAAAAGACAATCAGGAATAGAAATGTAATATAATATAATAATATAATATTGTGCACATGAATAAACACTTGTTATTCTTGTCACTGCATTCTTGTGGGTGTTTACAGGGCCGCGGTGCCTTTGCAGAGAAGAGTGCAACCTGTGGTCGTCTGGTCTGCGACGTGGAAATCTCCGCTAAAGAGCTGATCCGCTGTAAAAGTTATCACCTGACTGAGCTCACTGCACAGGTGCTGAAAATGGAGAGACTCACAGTCCCTCAGGAGGAAATCAAAAATCTTTACAGGTGAGTAAGTCAAAAGTGTAATTTACTGTACTGTCTGTTGTTTTTCTCTTTTCTTTTTTTCCACACAAATAGCTTTTTTTTTTTTTCATTTAAAGAAACAAGTTGAATATGAGAGTGTGTATTCTAAAACCTGTTTCCATGTCAGTGACTCCCCTCACCTGCTGTACATGTTGGAGTTGACATGGACAGATGCCAAGCTGATCCTGCAGATCATGTGTGAGCTCAACGTGCTGCCACTTGCCCTGCAGATCACCAACATTGCTGGCAATGTCATGGTAACTCAAACGATACTTCTGCTTACTAAAACAGCCATACTGTTCTTGTTGTCATTTCAGTTTGCTAAATGTAGTGATAACAACAATCAAATAACCAAGGTAGTGTGTTTGGTGGGCTTTTTTTTTTTTTTTTTAACTATTAAAGGCTTTCTTACCTATTGTTTAGTCCAAGTAAAAATGGGGAGAACTGTTGTTTAGCTTTAAGCTTTATGTCTCAGTTGTTTAACAGAATTGAGAGCCACTGTTTCATATTCAGCTGCTATGTTTCAGGGACAGAAAATTAAACCATTGACATTAGTGAAGGCATTGCAGATTGTCACCAAGAATATTAATTGTGATGAAAGCAATAAAGAGAGAAGAAAATGAAGAAGAAAGAAATTTTAAACTTTGCTTACAACATGAAAGAAAAGGACAGTCATCCCTGGGTCTTGCGTCAAGGCAGGCCAAGCATATTCTCTGTCTTATTTCTCTTTTTTTCTTTTGTGTAATATTATTCGCTTCTGCTTCTACCAACTTGATTTCTTGCTGCTTCTTTCCTGCAGTCTCGTACTCTGATGGGGGGTCGATCTGAGAGGAATGAGTTTCTTTTACTTCACGCCTTCCATGACAAAAACTACATTGTCCCTGATAAACCGTCCTTTAAAAAGGCCCAGATGGAGATGGTAAGGATGCACACAAATGCTTGCAGAGTCTGCTCTTTTTAACTTAGCTTTTTACATTTTCTTTTTCTTTTTTTTTTCTGTTCATCCAGGTTGAAGGAGAGGATGATGTGGATGCAGGAAAAGGAAAGAGGAAGAAAAAGGCAGCCTATGCTGGAGGTCTGGTGCTGGACCCTAAAATTGGTAAGTCCTAAATGTCTGAAATGGTTATTTTCTCGATGATGCACCTGTTAATATCTAATTCATGTTCTTTAATCTGCATCCCTCTTTTTGTTCAGGCTTTTACGATAAGTTTGTGCTGCTCCTTGACTTCAACAGCTTGTATCCTTCAATCATCCAAGAGTTCAACATTTGCTTCACCACTGTGCAGAGGGAGGCTTACAACTCTCACAGGAAGAATGATGTGTGTACAAGTCATTCATTTTTGAGCAATATAAAATTTGAAGCGCTTTGATAACCCGATTTATATATTAATCCTCATGCCCAGGTGCAGACACAAATGTTCCACTGTTTAACTTCTGTTTCCATGCTTACAGGAAGATGATCCAGAAGAAGTTCCCGAGATTCCAGATCCCAACTTGGAAATGGGGATCCTGCCCAAAGAAATCAGGAAGTTGGTTGAACGGCGTAAACAGGTCAAGCAGCTAATGAAACAGCAAGACGGCAACCCAGATCTCTACATGCAGGTACACACCGTTTCTCCATATACAGTTACACACGTTAGCGACACACATTCACTATGTACAAATCTAATCAAACTTTATTTGTCATACCTGCAAACTAGTCTCTTCATGGCGGCAGTCGGCATTTTGAATCAAAGTATGTCATGCACATGTCCTTCAGTATCCTCTTTGGAGTAATACATCTTTGGTGGAACGCAACACGCACACAAATGTTTTTTGGCCAATCACAACCAAGATGAGGGCATCGCTTCCTTTTTCATTTTCTTGGATGAAGTTCAATATCTCTTGCTCCGTAACATTACTTGAATGGACCCCAGTGGTAGTTTTGAGGAAAGTCTATTATACTGTTGGAGCACGTGAGCATGGGCCCAGCTACGGTGCTCAGTTGGTGTCTGCTCCTAGAATGGCCACGCCATGTTTAGAAACCTCAAGCTGGCGCGCCGCAAAACCAGTGTGCAGCATTAATTGGAGTGAGCCCTAATATCATCATGGGTCTTTAAATGCTGCAATAGATTAAATGACTTCACCCACCCATAATAATTTGAGTGTCAGAGGCTGTCTCTTCTGAGCTTTGAAAAGAAGTTTTCGATAAGCAAATGATGATTTCCAACATTGAATTTACTAGCAATCCACTTATCTAATTTTCCACTTCAGATTAATTCCCTGAATTTGAATAACTGTGAATACAAAAGCATGCTGACACAAGAGCTTTTTTTTTTTTTTTACTTGAACACCATTAACAGTGTTGTTGGTATTGCGTAAAACATGATCTCAGTCGGTGGCTGAAGTCAGGCAACGGCTGTATTTATATTTACACAAGTACATTATGCGTGACTGAAGGAGCCTCTCTGACACTCACATTCATGTCCTTGTCAGCTGCAAAGCGGCTCATTTTTCTGCTCCTTAGTGTCATTCACTCAGGACACCGCAGTCACGTTGGTCTTCATATCATGTTTAATAAGCTGCCCCTAAATTTGGACTGCACTCCATATTCTCATGAAAGCAGTAATGCAGACTCCAGAGATATTGCATCTCTGTAGCAGACAGGGACTCTGCATTTACAAAAAACAATGTTGCAAAAAGGGTCTGAAAGTGCCTATATACGTCAGCAAAAACACTAGGGATATAAATATTAATCCATAAGAACTGGAATCCATATTTACTCTTTAAAAGGTAATCACATTTTTCTTTATTTTATACAAGTACAAGCAGAATCATTTTGTCCTTGAGTGGTTTTACATTTAAAATCTAGTGGTCCGACATTTTGCTGAATCTCATCAATAATGAAAGCATTTATTGTCTAATTTATTACTAAAGATTTACAATCCTGTGTGGTTGGGAGAGGCAGCTTTGGTGACATGACACTCTACATACAGTAAAGCTGAAGTTGAACATGCTAAACTTCATTTAACCAGAAACTATTAGTCAGTCAAGCAAGAGCTTTGCTTGTTTTTGTTCTTGTTTTTTTATTACATGTAGCTATTTGATGGGACCTAAGCAATACGACATGCAGAAATGCATTGAATTATAATGTCAGTTAATCCTGCTGAAATGTAGAGACGCACACCCCTGAAAAACACAGTTTCTGTGGATTGAGTATGTGTACTTTAATTATCTGGGTTAGTGATTACACACATGCAAAGAGGCTGAATGTATTTATCTGTAATGTAAAATTAAATTGCACTCTCCAACTACAAGAACACTTTTCAATTTGCCTTTAAATTGGCTCAAGCAATGAGGTTCAATCTGAATGGCCAAATACATTAGAGGACTTTACCTAAAAAAAATTAAAAATACCATTTATACCGATATTTTTTTTTTCCTCTGTTTATTGTTATTCATGTTGCACGTGTTGATTTTGTGATGATGATAAATTTCTCATATACTGTGCAGCCCTAACTTATAATTAGTAAAAATGTGAGACCACGAACGCTGTGTCTTTATGTGGAGTGACAAGGTCTGATCAGGGGGAATTAGACTGGATCAGTTCCAACTCTAAAAGTGACCTGGAAATTAGTATAAACAGCAGTAAGTTTTGTCAGTTTGATAGCTAAAAACGTTTTAAAAGCCAAATATTTAGTCGGTTCCATCTAATGCGGACTACACTTCTCAGCTGTGGATTATTGTAAGATAGCTTTTAAGAGAAGCAACACAGTCCTGTTGTTTAATTGGTGACTTTGGGCTTTGCCTCTGGGGATGCCTTCATTTAATATTGGACAATTTTCATCTTTTTGTCTCTCAGTACGACATTCGTCAGAAGGCCCTGAAACTGACTGCTAACAGTATGTACGGCTGCCTGGGATTCAGCTACAGCCGCTTCTATGCAAAGCCACTGGCTGCTCTGGTCACACACAAGGGTAGAGAGGTAAGTGACGCATTCGCACTGGACATTAATAATTGACGCTGTAGCTCTTATGGACACCTGGCGATTAAACTACACGCCCAGATTAGATGGTCAGCCAGGGCAGTGATAAAATTGATCTGGATTTGTACCAATGTTTTGAGTTCTTCATTTGCCTGTTCTTGAACTTGCCACAAAGTTTCATGAAATGATCCTTATTAGATTTGGTATGATCTTATTGGGGGTGGACAAACTTAATCTCAATATCTTTTAGACTTTAAAACCTCCGTTTTCATCCACTAGAGGGCACTGCTGCATAATCTTTCCAAATCACTTTCACTTTATTTTCTTCCTCTTTTTTTCCTCAACTTTTTTTTTCTTTTTCACTTCCTTTGCATCCCCCTCACCTTGTGGTGTTCTCAGTTTAATGTCACCATTCCTTCATGTCTGACATGTCATAATGTCAGAATGAAAGATTTAAGTGTTTCTGATATCAGTGGCACCATTTAAACATTTCCCAAAACCAAATTGTCATTGAAAGTTAATGAAACTTAAACTGTTCATGTAATATCTGATTGTGTAATGCACTGATAGATGTGCATGCTCAATAAAGGGGTGCAAAGGAGCATGTGTACTGCATGACATAAACGGCTAAAGCGGGTATTGTAACTGAACACCACACACACACAGACTCACGTACGCACTCCCATCATGTCTGTGGTGGTACTCATGTTCATTTAATGAGCTCTAACAGTACAAGTCCTCAGCAGAGGCATCAGGCTTTGCCTCAGGGGAGTCCTTCATTAAGATCCCCTTACACATTTAATGTGGTTCTGAATAGAGGGCAGGGTAGTTTCTCACTGTGCGTGTTTGATATTTTGATGATCCATTTGTGCCTCTAGTCATGCTCAATGTTTGGCTGGCGGAGCTAAATTTTTGAACTTTAGTTCATTGATACATATGGGAGTGTCTCTCCTTTCACACTTGCTGCTTTTTTTTTTTTCCGCCCCGACTACTGACGGAACTGGATGGTTTAATTACACTGCCTACTGTGTGCTTCAATTTTATGTAGGAAGAATCAATGCTCTTAGACAAAAAGTAGGCTGGATGCATGTCTTTGTTACTAGATTTGGGAGCCTCAACCAACAAAAATACAGTTAGCTATGTGTGGCCCGTCTATATTTCCATAATCAGAGTTCAGTTAAGTATCATTTAGATTACTCTAGTAGTCTGTACGTCAACATGAATTTCTAAAGTTAGACGAGGAAGCAGAAACCCTGTTAGAGATGATTTTTACAAAGATGTGAGAATATATGGAGGCAGTCTTGCTTATTTTTTACTGCCATTCCTGACACATTCAAGTAATTATCAAGTATTAATGGGCAGGATATGCACTTTATTAAAAAAAAAAAAAAATGCCAATCAGTGTAAAATTGAAACTTGAATGTACATACTATTCTACAGTAGTTTTTTTTTTTGTTGTTGTTTTAGTTTATAGTATAAGGGAACATTTATATTCAAATTTACAGTTCCCAAAGGTCAGCAACTTAATATTACTAAAGTATACCCTCCATGTTCTAGTACCCCCAAATAAAAGGGTTTCCTTCATTTGCACAGAGATGCTGTGGCAGTTTGAAATGGGTTGCATTAGGGATTGAACAAAATGTCACAAAGTCGCACCATGGGAAATAGCCACAAAACAAAATTTAGAAGATAAATATTTGCATCACATTGTTTATTTCAGTCCCAACTTTAGAACCCAAATGTGCAATATTTGGTCCTTTCAGTCCTATTCAGACATGACACACCTGAGATTAATGGCATCATCCAACGTGGTCAAACTGACCCGGCAAAATATTCTGGAGTTACATTAGAGCGTCGTCATTCTCACATGGCATCAACACGTTTTAGGAGGTTCATTCTTAATACTTGTACTTACACACTGGTTGTGTATTTGCATTTCTAATGAAAAGTCAATAAAGAAGTTAAATAACAAAAAGAAAGGAGGTTCATTCTGACATGACGGACATATCAAAATGTATCTATGCATTTTGATCAATGTCAGTTAGCGCTAGATTAACTGGGAAGCAGTGCATGTTCAAGAGGGTGTTGTGAGTTGAGCCACAGTGGCGCTCTGGGATTTATTTGTAAAAATTTGAAGGCAGTTATTGTTCTCTTTTAATTCTTCAAGTGTGGAACTGTAAAGTATTTTCAAGATTTTCATTTTGTTTGTAGTTCAAACATCTTCTTGTGTTTACTTTCTCAAAAGTAGTTCTGTTCTCATGCCATTTATGGCGGTGCATTTCGATTTACTGACACTTTTCTTTCTGTGTGAAAGAAACTTAAAAACAAATTAGGAATGTGGAATTGCTCAGGACGACTTCCGTGACTTACAAAGTACATGGAGGTCGTAATATCCTGATCATGAGCTGCTTAAGTGTAAAACGTGAAAGGAAGATGACATTGAACGCTTAATGTCCTCTTAAACTAAGTTTAGGGTGCCATTTCAGCTAGTAGCACCAAGAACCTAAATGCCCTGGGACTTTTTCAGTGAGCTAAAAAATTATTCCAGCCTTGTGTCTTTTACATTTTCACTGAGGCTTAAGGTTCTGTGTACATTAGAAAAATATAGTCTGTCTTTGTGTGTCGCTGCTGCCTGACTGAGTTCTTGGGGCTGCTGGACAGTGGAGTCAAAAAAAAAAAAAAAAAAACAGAGACTCAGTTATACCAGTAAGTGGACTTGAGTGTTATTGACTTCAAATCCATTCACATTATACACACTTCTACCAAGGTTTTGGGTATTTTTATTTATTTTGTTTTGGACAATAATCACTGTGAAACAGCCAGAGATTCATTTTTCATTGCTCTGACTTCACAGCTTTCTTGTCACAGTTGGAGCGTTGTCAATCATTTTGGAGCTTGCTCGGCCACCACAGCTCACCGTGCACATCTGGATCTTCTTTACTGCATCAATCTAAATGTGAATGTTCCGAATTAAAACAGTAAAAAAGTGTTCCTGTGGCACAGTTTAAAGTTAACAGATTATATTGGCTGTTGTGGCATATTAAACCCAAGACATCTGATGCATAAAAGAAAGAAGTATCATGCTGGAATATTCAGTCAGTCAGGAAAGTTCATGTCTCCAAGCCTCAGCGCAGTATGTCAGAAGTCCTACCTCCCTACCAGGACCAGTTTGGGTGATAACATTTCTCCCTTCCTGTAAAGGGTTACTGCAGTCAAAATGCAGCTTCATAATTTTTTTTTTCTTTCCTTTATAAATGCTAGTATTGTTAACTGCTCTGAAATAAATGATTGGTAAAATAATAAAAACTAAAATGAAAACAGTGATTGACATTATAACAGCTATAAAATGCACTTTAACAGCAATTAGAACCTCCAAGATGACCCTGCAGTGAAATCAACACTGTTGCCAGAGCACAATCTAAATGTCATAGTCTTGATGAAAGGAGCGTTTATTACACAATTGTTGCCTGAGAGTTGCACCAAATAAGCCTTCATCTGACTGTATCTGCCAATAGAAGTTTCAGATACATGAAGTTCTTTTGAAACCTTCTAACTGCCTGCTTTGCCTCCAAGGTTTTCTCAAAAGTTAGGCACTGTGCTGAGGGGACAGTAAATGAAATGGATTGAGTTTCATTGTGGTTTTACTACATTAGTGCATCACATACAGTAAGGAGTGATACGATATATTGCAGAGATGATCATTAAAAGGTCAGCAGTCAGATCTGAACCCACTGTGGGCTGAGTGTTCAGCTTCTAACTCGGCTTGCTGATGTAGCAGGAGATCCCACTTCGCTCAGTCTTGGTGTTTTGTTTACTTTGCCTCTGTGATCCTGGACACGGCTCTATTTATACTGCATGTTGTGTTTGTGCAGAGAAGTACATCAGCACCACGCGAGGGTATCGCAATCAGCTTTGTACTCTGAAAACCTTCAATATAATTAAAAACATTCAAAAAAGCTTTCAACATCTCCAGATGTGCCAAAAATCACATTTTGCATTTATTTATTTATTTTTTGCTTATCTGGACTGACTGGACGCACACTGTAACTTTGAAGGCAGCGTTCCCAGTTGCTGGTCCATCACACACATGCAGTAGTATGAAAAAAAATATGGCGGCTCTAATGTTAATAGAGTGCAAACCAAGTAGTTCTTGGTAGTTTCCAACGGCAGCGAGCCAGCAAAGCCAGCTGGCATTTATGGCTGCGTTTCTAGTGTATTTGTGGGTATTGCCATTTGCACTCCTGCCCCCATTTTAATCATCACATTTGCACTCTACTTTCATCTCATGATTTAGGAGGCTTTTTATTTTTGTAATTGTAACATGTACACTGATCACAGCTCTGTCCGCAGTGTAAATCCACCCTCCCTCCCCTCTGCACCCTCCCATCATCTGTTTGGACGAGCGTCTGGAGCGAATGTGCATGTGTTCTCTGTATTTATTGATTGGCCTTGCTCTCATCTTTCTCTCACTCTCATTTTAAATAGAGGCCTAGCTCCCATGTGGCAAGCGCGGGTCAGACCGGAGGCCACAGTGGTTTCTCAGCCCTGCGAGGGTTCAGATGAAGGGGCTTGGAGGGAGCTGACAGATCCTTGGCTGTAACTCTTCTGATCAAATTTGCTAACATAAGAGGAATGAAGCCTATCCAGTTATCTCTCCTCCTGATTCTTGTATGTGTTACTTGGCTACATCTTAGAAGTATCTGACTATTTGTGCGCACAAACAAACCAGTGTGTGTGCTACTGGCCGAACTCTGCCCTTTGTCGGAGCACCATTTGTTGTGGCCCTACTCTGTCCTGGTATGCGTGGGTATTAAGGAGGGGGATGATGGGTATTAAGAGGAAGGTGAAGGTTTAGGATTACACAGCCGTAGGTCCGCTGCATATTGATGTCCCCCTCAGCCCTTCAGCGTTATTTTGGGTTCTTTTGTATGTTCGCCAGAGAAACGTTGACTGCAGAGGAACGGATATATGAAACACGTGGTTTTGATGGGCTGATTAATGTCTTTGTCTCATCAGAGAACTTTTATTGTCCACTGGCTGCTGCCTGGATCTACGTCGTCACTGGATGATTTCATCTGACAAATGTAAAGCACTCTGTGAAGTAGTTAAACAACCAGCTGCTGGTGTTAATGTTGCTGGTGCTTTGAGATGTAAGAAAAATCAGTATCGTAAAAGCTGCTTTATTTTGGCATTAATTATTAAGCTATTCAATGTCTTTATTATATTAATGAATCAAAAAAATGTTCAGTTTTTAGTTTTACCATCTTATCTTGGCTCTCTGCACTACCGTGTGTGTTAGTGTGTTTATGTCCTCTTAAACGAGTGATGTTAACAGCAATGGCGGGTGGAAGCTGCTGATTGTTGCGGATTGCAGATTGGTTTGACCTTTGTACCTTTTGCCAGCAAATCTGACAACCATTAGCAGGTGTGCGTGTGTGTCTGTGTGTGTGTCTCAGGATGGAGGATGACTCCTGAAAGCCATTCTGCTGTAATTGAGTCTCTGTCCTTGTGTTTAAAAACAGCCTGACAGGAGCTCATCGTTGACATTATTGGATGGCATGCAAAGAGAGAAGGATAGAAGTAGTCTTATGTGACAGAGCTGGGGGGGTCAGAGTTTGGTTTAGGTTAAAACCCTGTACGTACATGTGTGCAAGTGGTTGTAATGAAGTCTAAGTAAATATTATTGGCCCTGGCATCCCTTGTTCAGGTTCCGTATCACCCTCCTTGTCTCTAGAGTGACAAACTATGTCCCAGAATTGGACACAGGAATACCTAAACCACACTATCATGTCTCATTTGCGGCTGTCTGTCACTTTGTGCTGTAATGCTTTGACTAAACAATGTTGCCCCCCTTTCTTTCTTTCAGGGACTCGGTAGCTGTCAATGCTGTCTCAGAATCACTGGGGTAATTTTTAAATTTCCCTGAATTAGACGTAAGAATATAAGCCTGATACGCATGAATGTGCGTGTGCTCATGCATGCTTGTGCGCTCATGTCTGGGGAAATGAGGGCTGCAATGTTTCCATGGTCCCACAGTCCTCGTAAAGAGCTGGCTTTACTCCTGATAGGACTGGACTTAACAAATAGTCACATGGGAGCAGTGCTGCTATTTTGGCTATATTAGCTTGTCTGTGAGGGCTGACAGTGGAAGGTACAAGAGTTTAGAATTTAAACGGTCACGTTAGTAACACCTCCTAATGAGGCCATGTGAGACTGAGCTAATGGCAGGGATTACAAATGATAATGGATTGATTTGACATCTGCTGTCTCTATCAGGGTAACTAATCTAGTTGTAAATGATTGGATAATTAGTAAATGGTTTTGACTGACTTGGCCAGGAGGTTATATACATGTATATGTGCGCTCTGTGCTCACTCTCTCATTTAATATCATTTAATATGCCACTAAATGTTTCAAAATAATATGGGATAATTTTATTATTATTAAATGCCATACAATGTCAAACATTTATATATATTCTTTAAATTTTCTGGTTTATTAATTTTATCTTCTGCCAATAACCACATTCATTTTTCTTTATATTTTCTCTAATAATTTTCCTAAACTGAAGAATTAAAATAAAAAATGCAATTTAAAAAGATTATTTCATTTCTGTTTGTTTTTGTACACACACACACACACACATACACATATATATATATATATATATATATATATATATATATATATATATAGATATATATAATATATATATATATATATAATATAAATAATTCTGCATTATTTCTGTATTTTCTGTTTGAATTTTCTCCCCTTTTTTAATTCCCCAAACGAAATCATTTTCAGTCTCTATTTCTACATTTCTGTTTGCATTTCTACCTCATTATGTGCATAGAGGGCAGTTTTTTTTCTAGAGTGGCTCACAGGGTCAGCTTCTTTCTTTTTGGCCGATCATTTAGTTGCAGAGAGATTCTATTTCACAAAATGGCCACTAAAGACCAGAAATATAAAAAATCGTTCTTCCCTTTGCACCGATATAACACTGCAGCTTAATTCAACTGTCATAGTCATGCAGAATTAAAAAAAAAAAAACTGGGAAATAAGTACACAAATAAATAAAAAAATAATATAGAACAAAGCAAATTAAAAGGTGTTAAATCAATTAAATGAAATTAAACATTGATTACTAAAGTAGTTAATTCAATCAATTATTTACAGAAAGCTTCAAAAATAAAAGCAGAATAATTAATCTGTCACATTCGACATATTAAATATAACTTAAATTATTTAATTTTAAATTGTTGTAGTCCATATTGGCATGGTTATTTATTACTGATCCTTTTCCCAGCTTCTGTCCTCCATACTGCCACAGTTGAGAATTTTTTGAATTGTTTTCAGTCAAAGGTGGTATTTGGTGGCTGTATTAAATCAGATGCTGCTCTACAACTCTGTGTGTGTGTGTGTGTGTGTGTGTGTGTGTGGTGTGTGTGTGTGTGCGCGTGCACTTGTGTGTGTGTGAGTGATATTTGCCGATATCCAATATCTCAGTCATACTTTTCACCTCCGTTGAGAGAGTTGGGAAGTGGCTACTGATAGCCCTCCCCCCCCCCACCCCCCCCCCCCCTACGGGAGTCTCTTTCTGTTGCTTGATCTTCATAAATTCTTCATACTGCCAAGAAGGCAGTGGTGTTGAAGGGTTTTGACTCCTTCTCACATGACCGACGTTGAGTATTCATTGTAAACAGTAACTTTGTACCCCTTTCCTACACTTAAAAAATAAAAATTAAAAATTAATTAATTAATTAATGAACATCGACAGGACCGTCGCTGTTCTATGCCAATGTCAATGTTTAATTGATATCATTCCTTATCCCTAATAACAATAATAGTAATAGTAATAATAATAATATGGCCTAGTAAAAAAAGATTATTTTAAATCTTTCTGTATTTTTATGGTTGCAAGATTGTGTTTGTGGATAAGTGTCTGAAAGCGATGTGCACTTGTGGCCAAGCACTTTGTTGTTCGCAAACTGCATGTTGTATGTGTGTGTGTTGTGCATACAGTAACCGCCCCAGCTTTGACAGTAGTGTGCTCCTCCACAGGTGCTATTTCAGATGGCCGACTGTCATCCCAAAATGCTCTTCAGCTGAGTGCTTTTCAAAACAATCATTGGTGGTTCAGGTTGTTTTTATAAGGGCCCTCTTCCACTCTAGAGTTCGACATACTGCTTCTGATCTACTGACAAAATACATATACACACAAACACATTAATCCTAATCCTTTCTTTTTTTTTTTTCTGCCTGCAATCCACTCATCATTCACCTGAGGTCAGTTAGCACCAGTGTGAGTGGAAGTAGATTCAGTCAGATAAAAGTTCATCACATCATCAAGTAACATAAGATTTTGACGGAAAAACCAACAGCAACCTGGGAAAGATGGGAGAGGGAAAACGTCGTCATCAATAAGCCTGACAAGGTGCGATCGCTCACAACTGAAGGGTGCAGACTGTGTAAAGGCATGTAGATGTGAGACAGGACAAAATTCACTTAATGAAATGGGGATTACAAGGTGTTAAAAATCAAGACAGACGGTAGACAAAAAAAGTCAAAGTCAGTAGACAAAAAGAACATTGCCTGTTTGAATATTTTAATGGATTAAAAGTGTGGATGGTGTTAAAGAACTGTTAAAACATCCATCCAATTGGAAAAATCTTGACTTTGATTTTTCAGCTACACTGTCAGACAGAGTTTGTTGCTCCTCGTGGACTTTTGCTCCTTCGGGTGTCTCTCCTTGTCATTTTGTGTCACCTTTGAGTGTCACGGATTACTGTTGGATCACTTAAACAAAAAACATTTTATGGTGCCCTAAAGCCTGTGTTCTTGAGCCCTTCAAGGTGGATTTGTTAGGTGCATTATATTTTTAAAACGGCCAGCACAAAGGAAAATGTCACTTTTGAGCTGAAATACAGCAGTAATGCAAGAGCACTCTACAGCACTCATGGTTGAAATTTTGGATCCCAACTTAGTCCCTCTGAAAAGACTGAAAATGCACACTGTCATGTGCTGAAGGTGGCATGTGCTGACAGTCAGAATTTTGTAAAATTCTGCAATTGTTGTGAAAAGTTTGTGGTATTTACAAGTGGCATTATTTAGAATATACAGTGTGCAGTTTGCATCTAGGGGTTCTTTGACACAAAGGGTGGTCTGACCACCCGCAACCCACAGTCGCAAGATGCCGAGTTTGCGGAAAGGGCAAAAGACACGCCCATTGCCACACCTACAGTGTGAGTAAGGGAGTAGGGATAATGGGTTGCAGCTTTAGAGTGCGGAAGATTGCATTAGCGGTTAGCGGAGGTTCTTATACCCAAAATTTGCGGGTAGCGGCTTGCGGGAAGTGTACGATCGGGGCCAAAGTCTCTTATGTTTCCTGTTTTAGGTCACTTAAGATTATCAGGGTTACTTCTATTTGCTAAATGCCAGAATAATGAGTAACATTACTTTCTACAAAGTCAGAAGTTTAGATACCCTAAAATCAGGATGCTTTTAAACAATTTTGGAAAGCCCAGATGATGATGTCATGGATTTGGAAGCTTCTGATAGGTTAACTTGACAACATTTGAGCTAATTGGATGCACACCTCAAACACGCTGCTTCCTTGTGTGACATTGTGGGAAAATCAAAAGAAATCAGACCAAGTATCAGGAAGAGAATTGTGGACCTCCACAAGTCTGGTTCATCCTTGGATACAATTTCCAGATACCTGAACGTGCCACGCTCATCTGTTCAAACAATTATAAACCAGTATAAACCCCATGGAAATGTTCAGCCATTATACTACTCAAGAAGGAGACAGCGTCTGTGTCCTAGAGATGAACATGCCTTGGTGGGAAATGAGCATTTTAACTCCAGAAGAAACCCAAAATGCCTTGTGAAGATGCTGCTGAAGCTGGCGAGAGTGTTATTATTCACAGTGAAACGAGTCCTGCACCAACATGGACTGAAAGGCCACTCAGCGAGAAAGAAGTAATTACTCCAAAAGCAACATATAAAAGAAAAAAAAACAGTTTATAAATGAACACAGGGACAAAGACCTTAATTTTTGGAGACATGTTCTGTCGTCTGATGAAACTAAAATTGAACTGTTTGGCCATAATGACCATTGTTACATTTGGAGGAAAAGAAGAGGCAACTGTGAAGTTTGGGGGTGGCAGCATCATGTTGTGGGGGGGTTTTTCTGTTTTGACTGGTGCACCTTCACAAAATAGATGGCATCATGGAGAAATGAACATTTATGTAGAAATACTGAAGCAACATCTCAAGACATCAGCCAGGAAGTTAAAGGCTGGGCGCAAATGGGTCTTTCCAAATGATCCTTAGCATACTGCCAAATTAGATACAGGGGCTTCAGGACAACAAAGTCTGTGTGCATCACAAAGCCCAGATCTCTGTCCTATGGAAAATATGTGGGCAGAGCTGAAAAGATGTGTCCGAGCAAAGCGACCTACAAGCCTGACTCGGTTCCACCAGTTCTGTCAGGAGAAACGGACCAAAAACTATTGTGAGAAGCTTGTGGAGGGAAACCCAAAATATTTGATCCAAGTCATACAGTTAAAAGGCAATGCTACCAAACACTATGAAAATGTATGTAAACTTCTGACTTTGAGGAAGGTTTAAAAAAAAAAAAAAAAAAATTGAAAAATTCAGTCTTTCTTAATTCTAGCATTTAGCAAATAGAAATTATTTAGAAAATCCTAACTGACTGAAACCAGGAAGAGTTTAATCTTATTTAATATTAGTAAGGGGGGGGGGGGGTTATACAGTGTATGAACATTTCTGGTTTCAACTGTATATATTAAGACACTCAATCAATTGATTATTAACTGAAAACTCAGTCTCAGTTGAACATCACATGACATATGACACCATCTCTCCATAATAAAGAAGCAATAAATGAGAAAGATGTTATACCTTATTGTTTCCTCAAAGAAACATTTTATTTTATTTTATTTTATTTTGACAATTTAACACAATACAGCGAAGCAAATATGTCAGTAATGATTTGCGACAAGCAATTGTTGCTTCTCATGATTCTGGAAGAAGTTGCTTCTCTGGATTCTGAAATTGTTGCTTCTCATTTCCAAACAATTTGAAGTCCATCATTCTACAGTTAGACATATAATTCTTATGACCTGGACGTTTGAGGCAGTTTCCAATCTTGTCAGGAATGGGCTTCCCAGGAATCTTACTCCAAGTTTAGCCAGCAGTGCTCAAAAAATTCATAGTGATGCTGTGTCATTTAGCATAATAAATTGTTAGAGCTGTTACATTAAAATTGGAAAACCACAGCACATGTATGTTTGAGAAGAGTTTTGGAGATTTTAAAGCAACATATTATATGATACTCTGAAAGGGACACCTGTTCATTTTTCAACAAGACCATGCAAAACCACGTTTTGCATACAACGGTATGGCTGAGAAAGAGGAAAGTATGGGAACAGAGCTACCTGCAGTCCTGCCATGTCCCTAATAGAGAATACATAGAGGATTTTGAAATTAAAAAAACAAATATGATGACAAAGACCCTGTCCAGCTGCACACTTTAAGATGTGTTTGTAGAAATATTGGGACAAAATAACTTCTGAAACGCTTCATCACCTGGTATCCTCAGTGCCAGAATGCCTTTTAAGCATCGTGAGCAGGAATGGCGATAAATGTGATTAAAACCTCACCACTTCAGCGACAGTTTATTTTGGACTGTGTCGCAGCCTTGAAGAGCAAAAATGGATGTATATTACCAAATGAAATGAAGGAGTTGATGAGGTGAAAGAAAAAAAAACAGGAAGTATCTCATTCACACTATCCTTCAAAAAATGTCAAAGTCAATGGATCAATTTCTGTCATCATTGATATTGTTCCAACCTTTCCTGATTTGGGGTTGTGTTGAAAAAAAAAAAAAAAGCTGAAGAAACTGGTCTCATAAGTCTTTTATTTGGTACCTAATCAGTGAGGGCCCTTTTCATTGACCCCCTCAACTACTGTTGAATCTAATCACTGTTTTTTAACAGCAATAAGTTGAGGTGAGAGAAGAAGAAACAAAGGGAACTGAGGGGTTATTTTTTCAATACAAGGAAACTGATTAATCAAGACGCCTCTCTGGGGGAATCAAAAATATCAAGATAACATTAAGTAGTACAAGTCCCCCTTTGCCATGCTTTTTCAGTTGTTTGGACCAGTATGAGCGGCATGTTGGGTAATGACTAGTGGAGCCATCGTGGTGAAGACAGAGACAGTCTTCACCCCCTGGGGATATGTGTTTGCGTTGGTTGGTATAGTACGCATATGCTGGAATGCGTTTAAAGATGAGCGCGCACACACATGCGCACGCACATGCACCGTCAGTTGCATGCATTCCCATGTCATGGTCAAACGACTTGTCTTTCACGCAGTTCATTCCTTAAAGCTGTCAGTCCTGCTGGAAGTTACAGCATATGGAAAACCTGTCTAAATGAGTCCACACATTAATTACATCAACACATTCTCACCTCGCTGCCCCCCCCCCCTCCCCCGTTACCTCATTTTACTTTTGTTGTGTCCCTTCTCTCACATCTACCCCTGGTACACTCCTCTGGTCTTTTGCTTCCATCTTTTCAGTAAAGAATTTCTTTTTCCAGTGAATTGATATGAAAGTTAGACTGAAAATTGAATTGAGAGATAAGCTTGAAGTTTACACTGAAGTAGTTCTCATTGTGTCAAAACAGTAGAAGCTGCCTCTGTAGGTCTGTGTTGCAAGGTGCCAATTAAATGCAATCAAGGATGTATGTTGGAAGGTTTTTTAAAGAAAAGCACACTATGCACTGGCTTATGAGGTTTCTGCTCCCTTTTCCATGTTCATTTTAATGTGAACATTATCTGATGTTAGCAATGCTGTGAGATTTCACATTATCGTCTGTTTGGAGTCTGAACACAACCAGAATGCATTAGCTCATTTTAGGGAATGGGGAGCTTTTGAGGCAGTTAATAACTCATTAGGGGTCTTTCTATTCAACAGCGATCTCTTGGAAATAAAAATGAATGTGAAATTAGTCATATGGTATTCGATTTCACACTTGGTCATTCAAACCTGCATTAAGGTTTGAGTTGTCATCCTCTTTTACTTTCTTGTTCCAAACAGGCAGGAGTCATTTTGTCTGCATCAAAGCTTAGCAGCACAATTCCCTGCATATGTGCAGAGGCCAAGATTTTGGTGTGTGATTGTGCATGTGTGTTTGTGGTGAGACCTTGACCTTGACTGCAGTCCCTAATGGAAGAGGCTGTTCTGTGAATGTCTCAAACTCCCCCCACCGTACAGTGGTATGTCGCAGCCCATAAAGCATGCTTACGTCCCACTCTGGTTTCAGGGAGTGGAAGCCCGGCCCCGCCCCTTCCTCACACTCTGAAATAGCCACGTCCTTGTCCCCACACAGAGCTCAGTGTGAGTCGGGGTGTGTATATATGCAGCCGGAGTTGATTGAGGAGCAGATTGCTGGTGACAGGTCACACCGCGTTCCATCCCTCCAACCCCCTAGATAAGCGACCCCAGGTCCCCACACTGCCCTCCCTTTTCTCTGGGCCCCCACCTGTAGGATCCCTCTGCTGCCCCCCTCTTCTTTCTCACATACACATACGCAAGCTTGAATACACATACACACAGAATGAACAACCTGCGTTAACAGAATTCTCTTATTTCTCCCTCGCCCTGCTTGTTATAAAGGCCATTACGAGTCATTTGAGAGTGTGTTGCCTGGCTAGGAGTGTGTGTGGGTTGAAAAGACGCCTGTCACAGCACGCTCTCATAATTGCCCTCTTAGCCAATTATCCTCCATTTAAAAGCAAGTCACCTGCTCAGCTCTCATGTCCACATGAGTGCGTGCACACAAGTCGCCCATACACTCACTAAATAACAAAGAAGCTTAATATTTAATTGTTATTTGTTCCTGAGTGATTTGTTTGTTTACTGTGCTTATGTGTTGACCGTAATGCTTTTTTGTTGCTCATCATACTGTTATTTCTCCTCACTTCCACAGATTCTAATGCACACCAAGGACATGGTTCAGAAGGTGAGTTATTAGCATTTTGTTCTGCTGAACTTATTTTTTTTTTGTTTAGAAATCTAACAAGACAAATTTTGAAGTTGCATAAAAAATATGTTCTGCATTACTTGTGGGGGAATATTAATACTTGGTAACAATAAAGTCCCGTAATGCCTAATATCTTTAATTTTGTTATTCACTGTGTATTAAAAGTTATGCAATATCTTCATTTTTGTCTCAGTCTCACATCCTTTCAAGCTGCTGTTCATGCTGTGGCTTATTAAACCGACAATAATTCAGCTGCCACAACTCTGGTTAGATTAGATTCCTGAAAAAATCACTAGTACATCTCATTGTTTGGACGTTTAAAGATTATAAAATAAGACTTAGTAAGAGACTGAATATACCCACTCAGGTATCAGCATCATGCACACAACTAAATGTGACAGTGTATTTCTTTATCATCAATGCTGCAGTGTGCACCTGCTCATAAGTGGCATGGCAGAGTCTGCAATCCATAGAGTCAGTGAAATAAAACATGTTACAAGGGGAGTTTGTCCTTTTTACAGGGACATGTAGATGTTACCACAAGTTGGTATCAGAAGGTTTTGTAGAGCCATGTAGATCAGTTCTTTCCAATGTCATTCAGTTTTTATGGCTGTTCTCAATCTTAGGATTTCTATTTTTTATTTTTTGTGAACTATAAACTAAAGTTCTGATGACATCTTTGTCTTTGCTTTGTGCGTTTGTTACTCAGATGAATCTGGAAGTCATCTATGGAGATACTGACTCCATCATGATCAACACTAACAGCGGGTCTCTAGATGAAGTGTTCCGACTTGGAAATAAGGTTTGTGTTTCCGTTTGTTTCTGTTTTTAATGTACATGCTAATATTAAAAAAAGAAAAAAAAGTGTCCCTTTCTTTTCAAGTGTATCAGCATTAGACATTGTCACCGGACATGTGGGTTTTATTTCTAGGTAAAGGCAGAAGTAAACAAGCTGTACAAACTACTGGAGATCGACATTGATGGTGTGTTTAAGTCCCTTTTGCTGCTTAAGAAGAAGAAATATGCTGCCTTAGTAGTGGAACAACATGGGGAAGGACGATACAGTGTGAAACAGGAACTCAAAGGCTTGGACATTGTCCGCAGGGATTGGTGTGACCTCGCCAAAGAATGTGGCAAGTATGTTAGAGGAGCTAATATACAAGCTAATGCTCACACACTGACAGTCTTAGACCCCATTCACGCATTCTCATACCAAGTATTTCAAAGCACGTGAAGAGTCTATATTTATTTTGAATTAGCAGTAAATTCAAAGCCTTTGTTTTACATGGTAATAGGTACTCTACTCTTCTTTGCTTCTAGCTATGTGATTGGTCAGATCTTGTCAGACCAGAATCGGACGTTATTGTGGAAAACATCCAGAAACATCTGGTGGAAGTTGGAGAGAAAGTAGCCAGTGGAGACATTCCTCTCAATCAGTACGAGATACACAAGGTGAGGTCATGTCTGTCCTGGGTTCTGCATGTTTTTTTTTTATATATATATATATTTACTGTTACCTATGCATTCTTTATTTATGCCTTATTTTTCACTTTTCAACCTCTCTTCTTCTCTTTAGGCACTGACGAAAGATCCTCAGGACTACCCAGATAAGAAGAGTCTCCCTCATGTCCATGTTGCTCTGTGGATCAACTCCCAAGGTGGTCGCCGGGTCAAAGCTGGAGATACCGTATCTTACCTCATTTGCAAGGTTTGTGCATTTAAGGGGAAAAAAAAAAAAAAAAATCCTCTCTTACAGTCATACAGGCTCCAAACCAGCCAGGGTACTGGTCCTGCAGGTGGTGAGCCCACAGGAGGCCACAGATGTCCCATTACTACACACAGTCACAATAAAACTTTTGAAATGCATTGTTATTGTATCTAATTTTGTCTTCTAGGATGGCTCCACGCTGGCAGCCAGTCAGAGAGCGTATGCTTTAGAGCAACTTCAGAAACAGGAGGGTCTCAGTCTGGATACACAGTACTACCTGGCCCAGCAGATCCATCCTGTGGTGTCTCGCATCTGTGACCCCATTGAGGGCATTGACAGCGTGCTCATAGCTACATGGCTGGGTATGTTAATTACAGGTTATCGTAGACTGTGAAGAATTTGCTTACTTGAGGAATGTCACGTTGCCTTACTCCTCGGAGGAATGACAAATTACCCTAATTAGTACGGGGGAAAAAAGTTAAAAAAGACTAAGTGTATAATTAAAATGAAAGAGGGGTGCTGTTGACATCACCTCGTCTCACTTTTAGAAATAATATTGTTAAATGATTGGCAATCTCTTGTATTTTTTAGATAACACCCTTCTTATGCTGTTATAGACACTAATCATGTGACTTATTCATGGAGTATAGCCTACTTAATTTGGTAGCAGAATTTCTGATATTGTGATAACATTTGTCATATGAAGCTGATAGATCTGGTGGCAATATTGCTTTTCTACATATTTAACCTACTGAGCAATTTGTTTTATGGGGGAAAAACAAGTTTTGATTTCTTCCATTTATTATTGGAGCTATGAAAATAGCTGTTGTTTTTTGAAGAAAAACATTATCTTTCACTTCACCTTGAAGCATTCATTTTCAGTTGTCATCTGCATATGTGATAGAGGCTCTGGCTTCTCATACACACTACAAATTACTGCAGCAAGTATTCAGAATGTAACATTTTCGCAGTGAAAAAAACTTGGTTTTAATCCCTGTACATTTATGTGAAACAACCAGGAATAATAAGGAATTTTTGTCTCAGGTCTGGACCCAAGTCATTTCAGATCGCAGCAACAGTATCAGAGGGAGGAGGAGGCTGATGGCATGCTGGGGGCTCCAATCCAGCTGACTGATGAGGAGCGTTATAAAGACTGTGAGAGGTTTACTTTCACCTGCCCTGAGTGCGGCACTGACAACATCTACGACGGCGCCATTGAAGGAGCTGTAAGTAAATGTGTATATAAGCTACAGATGGGCGACAAATTCAAGGGAAAACCAAGACAAAAAGAGTTCAGGCCAGAACGGCTTCAATACTACTTGGTGTTGATTCTACTAGAGAGCATCGTTCTTTTTAGAAGATATTGTGTAATTTCAGTAATTTCAAGGACATGCATTCTCATAATTTTGACACTCAAGAAGCCATTTAGTGGCACCTCGTGGCCTGTGGATGGGAGATTCCTCCAGGAGACCCCTTTAGTCTGTGTCAGGCTCTTCTTCCAAGACATATAATATCTGGCTTCTTAAGTCTCTCTCAAAACCTCCTTCTAGTGGGACATGAGTGAAAGCATCTCCTCTGTGAGGTGTCCGAGAAGACATCCAAGACAGATCGCAGGCTCAGTTCGTTAGCTTGTAGCTAGGTAGCTTGACCTTGGTCGCCACCCTCAGCTCATGGCTGTAGGTGAAGGTTAGACTGTAGATTGACTGGTAAAATTGACGGTTTCTCCTTGCAGTTTATTTTTCTCTTCTCAATGGCAGATTGGTGCTGTATCTGCAGGGATGCAGATACTGCACCAATCTGCCTGTCAGTCTCCTGTTACAATTTACTCCCACTCATGAACAGAACTTCAAGATACTTACACTCATACACTTTAGGCAGGAACACTTGCAACTGGATAGAAAGGTTTTCATCACATGATAATGGCGATCAGATTCCCTCCATGTAAAGGTCAAGGGCTTGGGTTTTCCCTTGAATTTGTCATCTGTCTGCATCATGTAAGTTCCCTTTTCTTCTGCTGCTGTGGTTTAAATACTTGAAATGATTGTGTTTCAGTGAGGCCTTCTTTAAATGTGGCGGCTGCATTTGAAATTTACTCTGGTCTGTGTCAGTAGATGAAGTCAGAGATGTGCCTTCTGTGTGCCGCACACACAAATTGAAATAAATGGAATTATTCCAAATAAATAAAGGAATAAAGATCGGGAGAAGGGTGTTTCTGAGGGCGTGCCAGTAAAACGTCCTGTGAAGGATTCATGCTTTATTCATCCTCCAATCCTCCATATTGTGTCTCTGTCTGTATTTTTAGACAGCTGCCTGGCTCCAAAATGGACTCTGTTTTCATTGGCATAGTTTGGACTCACAACTTGAAAATCCTTTCCTTAACCCTGCCGCTCGATGGACACACACACACACTCATCTCCTACCATTTGTCAGGCCAAGGTCATGTGTTCGAGTGTTATCAGACTAATGAGGGGCAGGGCACACAGCTTTTTCTTGTCTGGAAGACACTAATAAAACCGACAAGTCTCGGCCCTCGGCAGGCGGAAAGAGCTTACATTTAATTAAAACAGGAGTATAATACACACCATAAAAGGATGATACCATTGCACACTTGGACAGATAACACAGGGCTGCTTTACTGAAAAGCAGTCACAGAAAAGGAATCATTTTTCTAGAATGCTCTTGCACACAGAAACAGAAACGAGAGAACCATAGAACATTTTCTGGAAGTTATGTTTCAGGATCTCTCTGTCTTTTTTTTCTTCTTTTTTTAAATAAATAGTTTATGTGAACCAGCAGTTGTGTGATTCCAGACCTACTGTGTGTTTGAGGCCAGTATGCATGCATGCTCACATATATACTGAAACTGATAAGACAGTAAGTTAATTAAGGTGGTGAGCATGGTCTAACAACTCGGCAAGAGGGGAGGACAGAAGGGCCTTGACTCCACCACTGACACAGAGCCAGAGATGGTAGGAGGAGGCGGTGATGGATGATGGAGGACATGCAGGGGAGTAAAGTTTTTTGACAGAGCAAGCCAGAGAAGGGGATGAAAAGAGCGTTAGGTATCCCGCATGGGCAGTTAAAAGAGACTGCTGTGAAAGCTGCACATTATCAAATGAGGACACCGATGAAAACAGGCTGGTTAGACAGTTGACATTGTAAACTTTTTTTTAAAAGTATTTTACAGCTTTGCTGGAGTCTATTTAGGGTGCAGACATGAGGCAGTAAAGATGAAAGTCAGCTGAAGTTGCAGACAAGTGCTACAAGATGCTATCTTTGGACTGTGTTATTTGAGCTCAGTAGGGGGACTACTGTAGAAGTTTCATATTTCTGTGTAGTTGCTTTGTTAAAAAAAAAAACAACAAATATGCTGCCAATCCAATTGTGTGTAATTTTTTAATGGATACAACTTGTTTGAGTGGGGGAGTTATCATAGCAAAATGAAGCTTGGAATGAAACAAGTGAGATAAAGAACAGGAAGGAGGGGGAGATCTTGAGTGGAGAATAAGGGAGGCTGCTTTCATCTTGAGCATACTAAATAAAAAATAAAAAGAAGAGGAGGAGAAGAGTAAGCATACTATATACTGAGGTGGGGAGGATACATGTGTATAGCTGCTCATTTTAGAAGTTGAACAAGTCAAGAGAGACTCAGGCTACCAGAAAATCTCTTGTAATTTTCTCACCAAAATGGAAATGATTCAAGCAAACAAAATCCCTGTGTGTAAGTGGGGGAGGGGGGGTTATCACCGGCATACTTTTGACACAGACTTTTTTGCATTGACTTTTGTGCTGCTGTCAAGAAGACATGCAAATGGAGTTCATTTTCTGAAGGAGCAAGTGTTTAAAGCCATTGGGTTCATTGTAATTGCTATGTGCTGTGCTACCTTTTTCATTGCATTAAATAGAGCCTTGCAGTCTAGTGAACAGTTAGGGGGTCACACTGACCTTTTTTTTTCTTTTTTTTTTTCTTAAGGCTACTTAGTGTTGAAAATTTTTCTGGACTCGAGGGTTCATTCAGCGCTCACTTTTTCAGTGTCTTACATACTCGTTGTGGTGCTCTAAAGATAATGGTCAGTTCTTTATGCTGTGATGCATAACTGTTTTCCTGATTACAGAGTTAATATTGAGCTGTTAAAGGCCCAGCTATATCTAGTCAGTACCTCTCAACCTCACACACAAGCTCAGGCTCCGTCCCCCCAGAGAGGTAATGCACCATGTCCCAGCAGCCAGTTTAGTCAGCTGGGGGTCAGCACGCCAAGGCTCACACTTTTGGCTGCTGCCCAAGCCACAACGCACCCGACCTGTACGGACTCTCCTGCAGGTGGTGAATTCACAGGGAGGCGAACCCATGTAGCTTGTTCGGGCCGAGCCCAGTTGGTCCCCATGGGTACCGCCGTGGAGCCCCTACTCCATTTGCCTTGTGTGAACCTATCAGGGGCAAATATGCTCATTTGACACCCATACCCCTCCACCACATTAAGGTGGCAATTCAAGGAGGCTGTATTACCAGAAGACGAATATTGCATTGTATTTAAGTAATCAAATGAGGATGTTTAAGTGTCTTTGGATTGATGTATTGGTTTTCTGAGATGTGACACATGTCTACTTTTACAGGGCACAAAGATGGAGGCAAGTTTGACACAATGCTGTAATGTCCCTTGTAAGAGTCGTCCAATTGACTACTGGGTCAACATCAGAAACAAACTTGTCCTTGACATCCGTCGCCACATCAAAAAATACTATTCTGTGAGTATTTCTCTGTTGTTGTGCATGTGTGAGGCTCATGTGAATGCAGCTGATCCTGGCCAAAATTAATTTAAACTGCAGGAATAACTGTGAATTTAACTGAAACCTTATTTCATTGGTCCCCTCCTTTTTTACCACAAGAACGACTAGATCAACATGTCACCTGGGGAGAAATTTCATCCCCAGAAACAGCCCTGTTCAGATAGTAGTACTTTTGAGATACGTTTCAATAATTTAATATCCATTACAGCTTTTAAAATGTGTCAACTTCAAGCTTTTTGCAGGAATCGTCTTTACTGTGTGTAATCACAGCATTCAAACACAGATTCATGTGGTTTTAATCAGGAGATACAGTGCTCACCATGAGCTGCGGTAGTTGAGCAGCCTCCATGAGGTAAGAGACTGTTGGTTTTATGAGAACGAAGTGAAAGCAGAGGCATAAAATTCAAAGGTTTCAAATGGTTATACTCAAATACAAAATAAAGCCATCTAAATCATTGCAGACATGTGTAAAATGGTGTTTAAGTTATCAATGCTGTTGGAAATGCAGCATGCAAAGCTGCATTTTGACCTGGAAATGTATTTCAAAATGCAGCATTGGTCCCTTCATTTAAACACACCCAAGGTGTCCTAAAGTGTCCCCCCCCCCCAATAAAAATGTTTTAGAAGATTTCTTATATGTGTCACAAGCTGTGTGAGCAAAGTCAGGTGTTAACAATATGGTTGTAGATCTCTTTGAATCTGCAGAACACCACTCATCGACAGTTACAGAAAGCCGAGGTCAGACAGGCCGTGTTTTCAATGTAAAAGACTGGAGGAAAAAATCCTGAGTGCTTGTGAGGCTTTGTAGCTGATTTGCATTTCCTCATTTTCTGAGAAAACACTGTAATGAAAAGCTACCCAAGCTAAGTGGAAAAGGTAGCAGAAGGAAGGAAGGTGTGTTTTGCTCTTGTGAAAATGGCAGACCTGATGTTCTGTTAATGGCTGTGATAACACAAAATCAGATTCTGTAAGCCTTAGCCAAGGATGTTAAACTAAAGAGGTGCAGCCCCATCTGCAGCACTGTAATAATGTTACATATCTCATATTATTGAAAGTGATTAAAAAAGAAAAATGCATTACCATCCCGATACTTCCCCTTGGGTACTAGGTTACATTGTTCAAGCAGCTTTTTTTCTTCTAGAAAAAAAAAAACACTCGCTAGTTCAAACATGTAGGTCTGAATTATGCCAACATTTGCTTTGGCCATTGCATAGTTTTTCAGATTTGGAGAAGCTGGAGTAGGTGGGTATCATCTGTTGGCGGGATCAGATTAGCATAATCATCAATTCTTTATACAGTCATGTGAAATGATTTCAATCTTTTTTCTTTTTTTTTCCACAAATTTTGAATTTTACAGTATACTGGTGGAGGAGCACAGATGAGTTTTTAGGTGATGACTGTTTAATTGGGACTTTAGTTTCCAAACATGAATCTTTTCAACCCTTGTCAACTATTTTTCTTCCAGGTATTATTCAAATATAACTTTGGTTCATTAAGTCTGCGTTTAGTTTTTTGCAGCCTGCTTGTTGTGATGTTCAGGAAAACTGTCTTTCACAAAAAGACTTCTCTTATTTTCACAAAATCAGTGAATGCTTCAGCTGACAAAATACAAGTGGTCAAAAAATGGCTTTGTTGTAAATGAAATTGTTAAATCTTGTGAAAATTGACCTTTTAAAAAGTGTCCATGAAAGTGCTGGACTGTATTTAATACCGTGGGTGTTGCAGCATATGCGGTAACCTTAAGAGACGCAGTCGCATGTCGGACTATACGTGAAGAAAACCTCAGCAGGGCAGCGCTCTGACATTTTCAACCACTGTGTGTACAAAATAAAGAGAGCTCAAGAGAGACTTCGAGTGAGCATTGTAA
This sequence comes from Hirundichthys speculiger, assembly GCA_018398805.1. Classification (NCBI taxonomy): domain Eukaryota; kingdom Metazoa; phylum Chordata; class Actinopteri; order Beloniformes; family Exocoetidae; genus Hirundichthys; species Hirundichthys speculiger. Next base: position 883,918 of record JAGFBZ010000165.1, read on the forward strand.
TACTCAAATATGCTATTTTATTTTGCAGGAGAAACAGAAAATACATAAATGGTTGCTGTGGATGACAAATCTAAGTACCAGAAATGAATAGGAAAAAAAATGAATATGGTTGAAAGCAGATTTGTCTTGATAATAAACGGCTAATCTTTGTTAGAAAATAAAGGTTGTTGAGAGCAACTTATGCTTGAATATATAGGCAAGGCACGGCAAGTTTATTTGTAGAGCACAATTCGTACACAAGGCAATTCAAAGTGCTTTACAGATGCATAAAATCACAAAGTGGCAATTAGAACCATTCAATACAAGCATAGAAATAATCATTAATAAATTAAATTAAAATTTAATTTTTAATTAAAAAAAAAAAAGAAATTATAAAAAAATGAAGAATGCAGATAAAATCCTTTCAGTTGTCATATAAACATCTAAACAGAACTGTTTTCAGCCTGGATTTGAACATTGTCAGAGTTGAGGCCTGTCTCACATCTTCTGGAAGACTGTTCCAGATTTTAGGAGCATTAAACTGAAATGCAGCTTCACCTTGTTTAGTCCTGACTCTGGGCACCAGCAGAAGACCACTACCTGAGGTTCTCAGAGTCCGGGTTGGTTCATATGGATCTAACATGTCAGAGATGTACTTTGGAGCCATGAAGAGACTTGTACACAAGTAGAGCTGTTTTAAAGTCTATTGTCTGAGTGACAATAGACTTTAAAACAATAGAAGCCAGTGCAGAGACCTCAGGACTGGACTAATATGGTCGTATTTCCTGGTTCTAGTCAGGACCAGTGCAGAGACCTCAGGACTGGACTAATATGGTCGTATCTCCTGGTTCTAGTCAGGACCAGTGCAGAGACCTCAGGACTGGACTAATATGGTCGTATTTCCTGGTTTTAGCCAGGACTGGTGCAGCAGCGTTCTGGATGTACTGCAGCTGTCTTACAGCTGGTTTAGAGCCCAGTGAGCGGGTCGTCACAGTAGTCTAACCTGGTGGAGACGAACGCATGGATTAGTCTTTCTAAATCTGGTTTAGACACTATTCCTTTGATTCTGGCAATGTTTTTTAGATGGTAAAAAGCTGCTGATGTTATTGCTTTAATGTGGCTGTTAAAGTTCAAGTCTAAATCCAATATTACCCCTAAATTTCTGACCTGATTTTTACATTCTAGAGAGAGTTTCAAGGTGACTGATAACACTTTCTCTTTGTTTCTGTGGGTCACAGACAATGATTTCAGTTTTGTCTGAGTTTAGCTTGAGAAAGTTGTTTTGCATCCATACACTGATCTGTTCAATGCAGTGACACAATGAATCTACAGGCCAATGTTCTCCTGCTGTCAGTGACACATAGATCTGAGTATCATCTGCATAGTTGTGGTAGGACACATTAAAGCTGCATATTAGCTGGCCTAATGGAAGCATGTACAGATTGAACAACAGGGGTCCCAGGATTGACCCCTGGGGAACCCCACAGCTCATGGCCATTTGGTCTGAGATACAGTTACCAATTTCAACAAAGTATCTCCTGTCCCTGAGATTGGACCTGAACCAGTTTAAAGTATTTTTCAGAGATTCCCACCCAGTCTTCTAATCCTCTGTAATAAGATCGCAAGTCAACTGTGTCAAATGCAGCACTTAAGTGCAGCAGAACTGAGACTGAGACTTTGCCTGCAATATACCCATCTATACCCATCTGTGTCTCAGGAAGCTGATTGCAAGACATAAAATTGCAGATCATGGGTTACCTACATTGTTACTTATTTTTTTTCCAGATGTGCAAAATAAGGCGTAAAGGAGCAATGTGTAATGTGAAACCAAAAATTAAATTCATACTTACTACGTACATACTTACATACTTCATACGCCCACAAACTAGGGACTTGCCATCGTCGTACTGAGGCCACTGTGTTGCTCACTACCGCCACACATGGCAGAAACTGGTATTACGAGACTGGATGGAGCAAAGTTAGCTATTTAGCATGCTAACTGAGGTAGATATCTCATACAGCCAAATATATAATGATCATTTTTGTGACATGACTGCACTTATCTCTTCGCAGTCTCTTGCTGTTTCTACATTATTTTTGGGATTTTTTAACCGACAATCTTACACATTGCTCCTCTACAAAGAAGTGCATACATATGCAGAAATGTCAGAAATTTACTTAGTTTTTATTAATGAAGCGATAACTACATGTAAAAAATTATGACAAATGTCCATTGAATCATCAACTTGTTAAGCATGCATTTTTAGGAAATGACCACATTTATCAATATTTTATAAATTGTTAATGTTGTACATGTTTATTCTATTTTCTTGACATATATATCTGAAGTCACATCATGGTGTTGGAACAGATTCCTCACATAAACACTAATGCTGAAATGTTACAAAAACAATTCATAACTTGGCAAAACAGAAGTTGCATGATTCCTTCAGCTCCAAATATGATGGATTAAAGCTGCAAAGCATATTCGCCTGTATCAGTGTTTAAGACAAACAGCATCTTCTCATTACATCTCATGAGAGACAAATATTATTTCATTCATGCCTTGTAAGCCTCATCGATGTATTGCTTACATCTGTGTACAGACTGTAAGTTTGCTTTACATGGTTTGATTGGAAGGTGAGCTGATAAAGGGCTGTCATTGTGTTCGGAATCCAAGGTGGCAGCAGAGTAGCATTTTCAAAAATTACAGTTCCTATTTATATTCATATTTATATATTGTTGGGTGTTTGTGCTGGATCCTTCTTGGACTGGATATTGACATCTTATATTTTCCTAGTATGAGTCAAATTTGTTTTTATACCATCCAGTATCAAAAAAGCTCAGTGTCATTTGATACATGATTTTAATACCTTGCTTGCACCATGGCTTTATTGCTGAACGCTCACTGAAGTGCCTCTGTCACACCGCTTCAGTCATCTTATCCTGATATGACAAATTAGCACAAGTTTCAAAGGCCTCTGAAAACAGTCGGTTAGATGTGGAAGATTTATCGTCACTTTCTCCATTGCATTATTCAGTGTGTAGTGTCGTGTTTTTGAACAACAGGTTTACCACACACCAGGCTGTTTATTGGCCGACTGGTACCGTACCTTGACTACCTGCTATACTATAAATAACTGCTGTACTGAACTGAGGCTAAACTAATGTTTTGGTTGTTTTTTTTTTTTTTCTTTTCTGCTTTGAACTGTACTTTTTATAAACTAAACTAAACTGAGTAAAACCCAGAGTAGAGTTTTTGTTTTATTTTGCTTTATGAGTCTTTTTAGACTGTGGGGTGTTTTATTTAAGAAAAAAGTACACTATTTTGAAATTTGTGTTGAGATTGTTCATTGCTTAGAGTGAGAATTTTAGTTTCTTGAGTTGCATCCTTCATTAATAAGATGGAACAAAAGATTGTTTAAATCTTCTATGTCACAAGAGAAAGATGGCTGTCACCTGAATATAATACAAGCTACAGCAGTAGCAGTTAGATACAAAATCTGTTTTTGACTCAACTTTGACTGTTTCAAATGTCCATTGCTTCATTCATTCCCTGATTTTGGTCCTCTGTAATAAAACCTCAAACTAGAGAAAAAAAGAGCAGACAAGTATCGATGTTTGGGCTGGTCGTCAGTTTTAGGATTAGTTGAATAGTTAACTTTGATTATTATTAATGAGTCATTATTTTACTGTTTTATTTTTGGCCTTCATTGACCACTGACAAGGCTTTTGCTGCAAATGTAATTATTTATTAAAACTTGGGATATTGGCACGCACAGATTAACAATATATGGTCATTAAATGAATATTTCAAAGGAGAGAAATAATTTACATGAGCTAGATTACATTGATTATTGGTTCTGAATATCATTTTTAATTCATTTTTGATAAACTGTCCAGCTCTAATGGATGCCAAATAGGGCTAAAGCATAACTCAAGCTAAAACATCTTCTGCAATTTACTTTTTTTCTGAAACAATTTGAGAAATAAACTCAAATTTTAATCTCTTATCTAAGATTGTGTGTGGTGTTATGGATTTTAATGAAGTGTTATCAGAAAGGGAACCATTCAGGAGTTGTGAGGTATCGTTAGAGAAATACTGAGAAAGATGGTCTATATTAGGCCGTGTTTACTCTTGGTATTGAAATCAATCCAGAGTTATCTGATCACAAGTGGACCACAGTTATCTCACCCAGGAGGCACCTTGAGAACACATTTGTAGGTGGTCTGGGCCACATGTGACCACATTATTTAGCAGTGTAAATGGAATGCATCCTGGGTCACATTTAAGGACCGCCTGTATAACTGATGTCTTCTGTGTTGGTGGAAGGACACACTCAACAACTGTGTCACATTAAAGTGTGAAATAGCAAGCAGGGGCCATGACAACTGACAACAACACACAACCTTAGCCTCATGGACTCATCTGTGTTGTTTTGATTTCCTCACCATAGTTCTTATTTCTGTTTCAATCAGTCTGACGCCTTTTGTTGTCTTCCATGTTTTTATTATTGTTTTATGTGCATGGTGCCTGTACAAAACAAGAAAAATGAATATGATACAAGAAGGACATTTTTCTTCCCCCTTTTCTGAGCAACCCGGCATGATTTGGTGCGAAACTGCCTCCTGCAGTTAAAAAAGGATGCATTTGGTCTTTGCCGGTAAAAATTCATGCACGTTTATTTGCATATATGGCGGGGGAGTGAGATCTGACCACAGGTTTTCACTCAAGATTCATGTGGAGGCCCATGTTAATTCTAGGAAGTGAACAGACACTGCTTATAATCTTTTTACTTGTAATTAGATCACTCAGGATGGATTTTAATACCGGCCTGTAAACAGGGCCTTAGTGTCTCTTTGATTTCTGTTGGTGCTGCAGAGGACACTAATATCAGCTGTCATGAGCGTCCATGTGTTTTATTACTGTTTTCTTTCAGTAAGTTATATACCATTGGCCCTGTTGGACCATGTCACCAGTTTTTTCAGTTAATTCAATGTGTAGAATTGGTGTTGGGTCTATAACTGAGAGAGATCCGAGAACTCAAAGAGATTACGCTGATGTCTGATGGTTTTTTTTTTTTTTTTTAAGCAATCCTTTCAGTAGAAAGAAGTAGCTTAAACTGAAACAGATTTTTGATTAGTCTGCAAACATTAAAACCTGCCTAAATAAGGTGAACCTGTGTTGGATGCTGTAGAAGGAGAAATAATAATGGCCTAACTTTGTTGACATTTTTTACTTTTTCCATTGCAAAGTAGAGTCCTCTTGTGAAGACGTAGGTTGTACATCCTTGTTGGCAGATGGATGTTGTCTCTGATGTACTGAAGTGCAATATTTTTTGCTAGATGCTGACAATGTGAAGGCCTGCAGCAGGAGACCATGGTCACTGCTGGCCGTCCACATTGGTTTGGACTATAAGGGCCCTCGGACAGTGTAGAAAACTGTTTGCCACTGTACTCGGCCTGAAAGAGAATTCAACTGGATTCCTGTGTTGTTTGTAAAGGACTCTGGGTAGTTTCCAGCACCTCGGTTTTGAGTGAGTGGAATGCACTGTGTTTTAAAGTGTGTGTGTGTGGGGCTAACTCTCCCACAGTGCTGAACAGAAATCAATTAGTGTGCTGAATGTGAGGGGAGCGAGACCCCCTCGGCCCTTTTGTCACGATGCGTGAAACAGCTGCTACCACTGAATACTTACACGTCACACAGCAACACACACACTTCCTCACGTACACACACCACTGTGGGCTGAACAGCAGTGGATACAGCACACACAACGGGGCAATGAAGAGGGGTAATATTGTGTAATTAAAGATTCCTTTCATGCAGGGGGAGAGTTCAAATAGAGCTGTTTGCCTAGCCAGATAGAGTGAAAGCTGTGTGTGTGTGTGTGTGTGTGGGTGTAGGTGTGCACAAATATACGTACATGTGTGCTGGTGTCTTGATCTGGGACCACAGAGATTATTTATTAGTGAAATTACCTCTTGCCCCCATTCCTGCCCTCATCCCAGGGATTATCAGTAAACCAGCACCCTGAGAATAAGCACTTTGTCACAACTCTTCTTACTGTCTTGCACTCTCGTACAAACGTACTCGCCATCCTCGCCATTTCCTTGTCCCACCCTCCTGCCTTTGGCAAAATGAGAAATTTGCGTTTTTTCCCGAACCACCCAATTCTGTGTTTTCTTCTCTTGTTTTAAGCCCCTCCCATCTAACCACTGTTGCCATGGCATTTAACAAATTATTGCAATTACCCTCGTCATGTGGGTCGCCCCTGGAAACGGGTTGAGGGGCAAGACAAGAAAGGGGGAGGAAGAGAGAAAGGGTGAATGAAGACCAGAGAAGGTGATAATCCTGTTTTGAACAAAAGGTCAAATTGTTGAATAGTGAAGCTTTGATTAAGCGGAGGAGGTACAAAGTGGAGCTGTTTGAGCTCTTTTCACAGTGTGTGTGTGTGAGAGAGAGTCTGTCTTTGTGAAGTAGACCAATTTTTAGGCCTGATCTCAGAGCTGCATAGTTGACAGATAAAGGACAAAAAGGAGTTATGAGTCTTTCTGCTACTTGTGATTATGGCTTTATCAGGTAGATTCCTCTGGTACAGGAGGCTTATCATGGATGACTTCGCCAACAGATATCAATGACTAGTCAATTATAAGCTGTCTTGATTGAGAACATTGATTTTGACTTTTTGGCCTTGTTGGGCAGAGAAAACTAATTTTTAAAAATCACTGTGACCTTTTTTATAACAATGTAGAGGAGCACAAGGGGCAGTGCAAAGGCCTTTTTTTCATGATATAAGGTAAAAGTTTACCGGTTTCAGTTTCATTTGAAGGAATATTCGCCATCTCCCATGTCTTTTATTGACAAAAACCAGCCAAAGTTACTTTGGTCTCCCGTGCCAGTTGAGTCTTGCGACTGCTGTGAATTGCTTTACGACACTGTCACATATCAACAGTGATAAAGTTGGCTCACAGAACTGCAGTGTACATCACAGCAGAGGATTTCCAGAGGCAATTGAGAGACTCAAGATAGGCTATGATAGGCTTGCTTCACTAACAGCTGGCCTTAGCATTTGTGACAGGTACGGCAAATTCTGTTTTAGATTGACTCCATTTCTGTTTTGCATCATCAGCCACTCAGCCTTCAGTTGCTCACTCTCCAGATTTCTACCAGTGCTGTCGCTTTAACAAATATATCAGATTCTTCTTAAAAATCCTGATGTTGATTAATGTTGGAGATGAACACTACTTTTAAATCATCTTCAGTTCTTTAAGTGGTCGACAGTGTAGCATTGCTTTTGAACTTGAGCCATATTCTGACAGTTTAAGATGCTGATTATCGCTTAAGAATCATGTTCACTGTTGGCTATCAGTACGCTCAGGTGAAGCTGTTTTCAGCATGTTCAATGAATGGAGCACTGATCCTGATGCAGCTGCTCCTTGTGTTACGGGCCAGTGCTTGTTTTTTGTGACTTTGTAAGTGTAACCATCCTGCGTAAAGTCCCGTCCTCCAGTCACAGCAGCTGTTAGCTCAGTCATTTGTTTACTGAGAAACAATCATGCTCATTCTGTCTCTCCCAAATAAGCATGTTCCTCAGTAAACTGGCTCAGTGGCTCATTCACAGCTTAGATCAGATGAACTGTCAATTAACAGACTGTTCAGTAAGTGATTTGATCCATTTTATCCACCCTTAAAACTTTTTCATAATTTGCAAAGCACACTATGGATATTCTACTCGATTGAAGAAATGGGAAGGTGTCATGTTTCCAACACAGAGTAACGTCATGAGTGTGTCAGCATAGCAGGGCTATCATTCCAACAGCTGGAACATGATCGACTTTTCTGCGTGGGGATTAAGGCCAGGGGCAGTTGGCATGTTTAGGCCTCAGCCGGTCTGGCTCGATAGGGGGAAAACAGTCATTGAGAGAGAGACCAAACATGAGGCTTAACAAGAATAAATCTTGCCTATAGGGGGACCTGCCAATCAAAAAATTGCAGAAGGTCCTCTGTGGTGCTTTAAGTCCATGGTAATGTTTACAAATGCCTTGAGTTTCATCCACTTAGATATTCGTTTCTGATGTGTAAAAAAAAAAAAAAGAACTGGCACAGAACTAGTAATTTAAAGGCTTTTCTTTGACACAACTTAGAACAGTTCTTTAACTGATTGGAGATGGGAGTCAGGATTTTAGTCTATAATGGAAATTATAATCATTTACTGCAATAATAAGCATCTAAGTACCCTTAACTGAATATATCAAACACATAAAGGATGATTGGAAGAGACACAGTGTAAGAGAAGTGATGAATATTTCTCTGTATTAAACAACAGAAATATCTGTTGTGTGTTTTTGTTTTTGTTTTTTTCTAAATGAATTTATTTGTTTTGAAAAAGGACTTCAGACACTCGATGATTATCACAGTTTCCGATCTTGCTATTAAATTGACTTATTTTTCAGTTTTAAGCAGCCTATTTTCTGAAGTGTTACTGGGTCAGAAAGAGAATCAGTGAGAAACGAGCCATTGCTCAAACAGGACAATATAGCACTAAAGAGAATGTTAAAATTTCAAAATACAAGCAGTAAAAATGTAATGGAGGGAGGAGCTCTGGTAGACATGGAAAAAAGTGAGCAGACAAAGAGGAGTGAAGGCGTATTTTGTGGTGGGCCCTGTTGTGGACTGGGCCTTGCTTCTATTTGGTTAAATTATGTGGAACTCGTTTGACGTCTGCATTCAGTGTGTCAGGTATCCACTGCTATAATTATGCAATTGTGATCCTTTATTCTCTCACATTCAACTGTACATCCCCACCCCCCTGCCTCGCTCTGGCAAAATGCCTCAATTAGGTGTTTTTTTTTTTTTTTTTTGTACCCTTACCCCAGCTTGCTCCTGATGTTCCTTTTTAGTCCTTTCAGTGTGGCTCACAGGTCTAAATGTTTAATCTTAAATACATTATAAAAAATGTTATAAGTTGATATTAATTTTCTGTCTGTTTGTTTAGTGTGGTGTGTTTTGGGGTCATCAAAGCCGTGCCTAAGGGCACTGTAGGTAATTTTGTCTGTTTTAAGCTCCTCAGTCTTAGATACGTGTTCTATAATTTATCATAGTCTATGTAAATGAAGAATTAAACATGAGTACAAACATATTTGTGTGTGTGGGCGTGCATGCGTGCGTGTGTGTGAGTTCCATGGGAACAGGAGTTTTTGCTGAGGCTTATTTTTAGTACAAAAAGAGGAAAATAAAATTGCAGTCACACGGCCTCTTGATCTCGTGCTTCTTATTTAGATTTACATGAACCATTGTTCTGCAAGTTCCATAATCATAGTTTAATTTCCCATGATGCTCTGCTCTTTCCACAAGAGCAGCAAAGGTGTTAAGGTAATTAGTAGAGGGTCTGGGATTTGTGGGTAAAGTTGTGAACTCCAGGGCTCTCTAATTGATTTGGGACATATGTGTGTGTTTGGTTTTCATTTAAAAGAGATCGGCTTGCTCTCTGTCTCTGTGTGTGTATTTATCTTGTTTGTGTGTGTTAAATACATGTAACCTTCCTATTTCTGTCTGTTGCTGCACCTCTTATTTAAACAGATGTGCATACTGTCTTTCATGTGGTATACAGTTGATAAATTCATATAAATCCTGTGGGATCAAAAGTTTTGAATTACAGAAGTAAAGTTTGGCTTTGATATGAGTCTCTTAGTTGCACTAAGGAGAACAAAGTTTAATAACAACCCTGTGACAGATTCACATTTATGATCCACTTCGGTTTGACTTTTTTTTCTTTTTTGAAGCCTCAAAAGTGTGATGGATGATGAAAAAAAAAACATTTCACTTTTAAAATGGATCACTTGTCTAGTTTGCATCTTGAATGTTGAAATACAAAAGTGGAAGTTTCGTTTCACAAGAATGTGCTCCAAAATGGTGAAGGGACTGCAGAAATCATCATGAGAGTAATGTCCTTTTTCGAATTTTTTTTCTTTTTTATGTTCAGTCTCTCTAAAGATTTTAACTAGACTGGTGCCTCAGAGGTAATGTGACAGCCCAGTGCCCAGAGGTCTGACACTAGCAGTTTATTGGTCCAGATGACAGGATCTGTATGTAGACAGGGAGAAGTTACGTCCGTTTTCACCCAACTGCATACACAGTAATAAATACAGCACCTTCAAATTATGTCATCTTGCAGGGACATCCTGGCTTTTAGTTTCTTTAATTCACTACAACAATCAATAAATATAAAATGGAGAAACTTTGCCTTCCCAGTTAGTATATCATATAAAAGTGTATACATTATTCAAAATTGGTGAAATAAAATATTGATCAATAGGGTGGAGGAGATGATGTCTAAAATGAGTGAGCTTTAAGACTGAAACTAGTTTTAAAGTCAACACTCCTAAAAGACTGAAAGTAGTGTTGTGGCTGTCTGGTTGCTCTTTCTGGTTTCTCTGGAGCTGGTGGATAAGTAAACTGGTTCTCAGGAGGTTCTCGATGACCACATCTGAGCTAACACCAGCACCAACTCAGAAGTGGCATCCAGTTTACATTGGTTAAAAAGACTGATCAGACTTGCCTAAATCAAATATAAATATTAAAATAAAATAACGAGCTCCAAATTTATTTTGACAGGTTACACAACCAACCATCCAATGGTTTTTAAGTTATTTGAAAAAAGAAAGTCAAAGGGATACAAAAAAAAAACTTTTAAATAAAAAGATTTTTCTAAGTCAGTGGGTGACTGTTTGATTTGCTTCAGAAACTTTATTTATTGCAGCTGAAGGCTTTACTCCATTAGTTTTTGTTATTCTAAATCTTAAGTCACTTTAAAAATGTAGCCTCACTTTGCTTTGGTTGTTTCTTGCCATGAATGGGTGGTGAAGGTCCCTGTGCAGAGGAGATGCACTTATTTAAGGATAAGTCAGTTGCAAAGAGAAAAATATTCTTTTTTTTTTTTTTTTCCACCCACCTCCTGCTGTTCAAAACTGATCAAGAGACAAGACAAAGGCAGACCAAAAAAATCAATCAGGAACACTGCATGCTTCGGTTTGTGAAGAGGGTGTTGATAGAAAGACAGGTGCAGTGGTTAAGAAGGGGTTTATTTTGAGTGAATTGAAGGAAGGAAGCGAAGATGGCTGTACCAGAGGAGCAAAGGCGTTGATGGCGGTGAGTCTTATGCTCTGTCATTAGTTGGGCATTAACCCCCTCCTCTTTAAAGCCTCCCTGGTAATGACAGAGCATAAGGAGTAGAGGGAGGAGGAGCCTGAAAGAATATGGGGAGATTGAGAGGGTTAGAGCACAGCACCTGCCCAGGGTCACTGCCTCACCCCAGGAGGTCCCAACTACTGCCGTTTTGGCTGTCCGCTGGGCTGCCTGTGTGACGGGGCAGTTACTTGGCACAGAGCAGCTGAGCTTCCATTGATATTTGAAAAGAGGCAGACAGGTGGGACATGAAGCCAGATAGAAACCTCTTTATTACCTGCCTCGTGCTTTTCTTTTACAAACCCCGTTTCTTCCTCCGAGCACCTGTCTTGTAAGATTGTTGTTCAGAATTAGAGTGACTAAATGGAAGCAAACAATTTTCAGTGAATTTTCCTCATCACTAGAAACTATTTTAAAAGTATTTCGACTCAATAAAAGTTTCTTGTTTCTTTTCTTCAATTTTAAAGAAGCTCTTTATCGACAGAATCAATGGCGACATGAACGTGTTTTATAAAGGAGTAATCACAAAGAGTAGTAAAGGCTGATGTGAATTTGTTTTCTCATGCCAGCCTTTCTGTTTTCATCTTTTTTTTTTTATTTAAAATGCACTTTAGTTCAGAATTTCTTGACGTATTTCCATCAAGGATCCATTTTACTCACTTGGTTGATAACAAAGAATTAATTTGATCTTTAAAAAATGCTTTAAAAATAAAAGAATGAATAATAGTAAGTGGGTAAGTTTTACTGAGTGTTTGTTTCTATATTGTTTCTTTATTGTTTGAGTTGTCGTTTTCTTTGTTTCCCAAAGCTTGCTTTGCTCAGTTTTCTTTGATGATTTGGGATTTTGATTTTGTTTTTCCTAAAGCTTAATGGGGCTGCCCAGGTAGCCCAGTGGTGAGGGCAGGTGACCCATGTAGGACACATGGAGGACTGTCGCCCTTTGCTGCATATCTTCCCTGCTCTCTCTGTGCCCTGATTTCCTGTCTCTCTTTCACTGTGAATAAAGACCACTGGTGCCACAAACTATTTGGAAAAAATAAAAATAAAATAAAGCGTAATGGACTAATAATCTCATCCAGCTCATCCATAGTTTGTAGTTCTCACAGTTAGAAGAAATAAATTGTCTGATGTGTCTGACAGGGATGGTTGGTGTGTGAGGACCAGGCCTGCCAGAACAGGATCAGGCGCTTGCCCATCGCCTTCTCCCGACACGGACCCATCTGCCCTGCCTGCACCCGAGCTACACTTAGACCTGAGGTAATACACCCAACCCTGCAGACATCAAAGATCACAGCTTATGCATCTTCCTACTTGAAAAAAAATAAATGTGCATTGGAAAGGGCTCAGGATAGCTCTCCTGGTTGAGCAGGTTCCTCAGGACCTGAGACTCCAGTCCTCATGCAGCGAGCCTGGGTTTGAGTCCCAGCCTGAGGTCCTTGTCTTCTCTCCTCTTTCCGTACCTGTTTCTTGTCGAAAGCAGATTTGAATGAGGATAATTAGCAAAAAAGGTGCATCTTCTGTCTCACACAGGGGACAGAGGTTGAGTTGAATCCACCCAACAATTAGCTTTGTGCTCTGTAGGTCTTTTCCAGGTGATGGTGCTATGGAGCTGCACTCTCTCCTCACATGCGCACGCTACGTCTCTGCTCATTAATGTCACATTTTACGGTCTCATATTTTTTTGTCTCATATGTTTGTGGACATGCATGCCCAGCTGAATTGACGAGTTTTAACGGCACTGAGAGCTTGATGGCAGTTTAGCCATTAAAAGCGTGTCTGTCGAGCTCTGACCTTGTGAACACTTTGTTAGTTTGACCGCTGGATTTGACAGAAATGCTCTCTCATTCACTTGAGCATGAGTGTTAAATCTACTTTTTGTTCCATCTTTTTCAGTTTCTTTCTCCCATCCTTTCAGTTTTTAATTCTGCACCCTCTACTCCCAACCTTCACCTTCACCCTGACGGCTTTGCTCTGTATCGCTGTGTGGCGACAGGTTGTAAACCAGAAGGCCAATTTCTGCTGTCAGTGTAGCCACTTAAGCAGCCAGTGCTGTGCCTGAGGGCACTGTGGCACTTTAAGCTTGGCCTGAATACAACATTTAACTTTCTGCTCTTGCTCATGCACTCCTTTATCCAAAGACTGTACTTTACTTTCATTTTACCACACCTTTGACTCTTTGCTTGGATGCTCTTTTTATAAACACATTTGAAGGACTGATGACAGCAAAGGTGCAAAATGTCATAAAATAAGTTAGCCCCAATTAAATAATTAAAAATTAAATGTCAACATCAAGCATGTCTTGCTCTTACTGTGGTAAATTGTCTAAAGCTGAAGCAAGCGGTTTTTTTTTTTTTTTTTTTTTTTGTTTTTATTTTGTTATGGGAACTAATTTAATTAAGTGCTGCATTCATTACCTGTGGGAATTTAACTTGCATTCCTTTTTTATTTGAAAAAAGTCATCTGCTATGAACTGTGTATATGGATTTAAGCAAACGGCATTAATGCAAAGATGATGTTCATTACGTGTCTCATTTGCTACTAAATTGCTGAATTCTGTGATGCATGAAAAAAGACAACAGGATTATATCATATAATCCTATAAACCGCCCTTCTCTGAATACTCCACATAATATCTTCATCCACGACTGAAGAACCCACATTAAACTCCTAACCCGTTACGACTGTTGAATGATTTGGTTTGACAGGACACAGATATAACCTGCTAACTTCTGCTACAGCATGATGAAAGAATACAAAAAAAATATAGAACATACAATCCAATGCTGTCAAGTTTAGAGTTAGAATGATCAATTTTCTTCATTAAAGGTGGTTCTAAGATCAGCAAAGCAATGTACAAGTTAGCTGAATGAGTGACGCACAGACACATCAAAGTTTTTCACATTGCTTGGTGCAATCCCATTTCTAATTAGCATATCAATACAGACAAGCTTGTTTGTTATTCCTTGACCTATATTTATACTAGAGCTGGGAAAGTTAATGCGTTATTATCACATTAACTCATTAATTTATTAACGCCGACATTTATTTTTATTGCGCGTTAACACATGTTGCTCATGTGCTTTTGTTTTGAAAAGTGTTACTGGCTGCTGCGGAGCCGGAAGAGAATTGTCAGGTAAACATGCTGAAAAGCTAAAACGGACATGGAGAGCGGTAAAAATCAGTGTACTTTACAGTTCTGGTAGCAACTCAGGTAGCAATATTAGCAATTGTGTATGAAAAAAATAATTTTTCAAACCCCTTTGTTCAAGACAATCTCGTCATTCCTCCATTTACATCAGATCTGCTCCATGTGTTCACTGCTGCTGTTCTCTTAGCTGGTTACTTCAGTGCGGCTCCATCTAGTGGCACAGATGTGTAATGACAACAGAAAGTCTAGTCCTTGATTATAAAACGACACGCATTTTTGAGAATATGACTTCTAGATTAAAATATCGTCCTGTATTCGGGCCAATATGGTAGTTTGATCAACAGCAGATGGGTGTCCTGCAATGCTGGAAATGAGCGTCAGAAGATTCTGTGCTCGTCATGATCTGAAGAGAAAAAGGACTTAATGTCAGACGCAGAGCTGGAGAGGCTTTGGTTCATCTATATATGAGCTGAGTTTTCATTCAGATTTTCACAATATTGCAAATTTAGTATGTGATTCCAGCGCCGCTATAATACCTGAACTGCCGTGCACAGAGCCATTTCCGGGTCACGTAAACCAGACAATTAAATATTAAAAACAAATGTAGTCCCGTGGCCTGTTTTCTAAAATTAAAATATAAAATAACAGGCTTTTTTTTTTTTTGTGCCTTAAAATAAAAAACGAAAAAATAAAAGGTCGCTTATTAATTTTTTAAATTTTTGATTGACAATTGAAAATGGAAAAAAAACAAATGATACACAGATAATTACGGATTGATAAAGTTACAGAACTTTAACATGGATATTTTCATTTTAAAGTTCTACCAGATGGAGGATTCGACAGAAACAAGGTTATTTGTAACAACTGCCAAGTTGAACTTTCCGTTAAAAAGTTTCTGCTGTTACCTCAGAAACTACCTGTTTTAATGTTATAATTGTGGCCTCTAGATTGTTAGGATTTTGTTGTTAGACTTTTTTTTTTATTTTTATAAAAGACAGGATGACATTAATGCCCTGGCAGAGGCAATAAGCTTTATTTTATTTTACATTTTTTAAAATGAGATTTACACTTAATATGTGTTACTAACAAGTGCTGATGTTAAAAGTGTTTGAACAACAAATGTTATGGCACTTTAGTTCATATGGCAGCAGAACATTTAAATAAAAGTGACCTTTACACTACTTTTGAATTCATCATTTGATTTTGCGTATACAATGCGATTAATCATGATTAAAAATTTTAATCGTTGCCCAGCCCTAGTTTACACACAAGCTATTTTCACCATATCAAAATGACCTTATGATAAATAAATGGTTAAATGGAAACTCTGAAAAACACAAAGTCTGCCATGTCTGCATTTAGGCACAGCAATCAAGAAATCTCTGCATGTCTGCTGCCATGGCTTTCACACGTATCACTCATGTATTTTTGTTTACCTTCACGTGCACAGCACCATTACTGTACTTTTATAACTCCTCTTTGGCTGTATTGTTATGACTCACCGACTCTGCTATATAAAAATAATTAACTAGTCATTAGTCCACCTGTGTGGCTCATTGGGCTGATTTGCCGCTGCCAGACAAATCAGTCACCGGTCTGCACTCAGGCTACCATTCTGCACAAGTGCGGTGCCTCAGGAGGGGTGTGCATAATATCTGCTCATTTCATTTCAAAACAAACTTGACTCAAGACTTTTTTTTTTTTTATTACTATGACTGTTACTTTTTCAGTCTTGTTTGTTTTTGTTTTTTTCTTACATGGTAAAATTGGTTTTTACATTCCCTTGTTTTATATAAATAGCTGAACATATTTTAGATGAACAAAATAATCTGCCTTAGACAAATGAAAAGTAATATTCGGTTAAAAAGGATTCAGATTCAGCTGAAAACCTTTTTTTTTTAATCAAAGTGAATTATTAACCTTCTGACCTGATTAGTATTTATTACTCTTTATTTTTACACATGAGGCTCTTTAAATACCTTACAGAAATGGCTGGTACCTACCTGTACAAGCATCTGCCCTGCTGAAGGGCTCTTAAGCCAAATATTTAAACCTTAATTACTGCCACTCACCTCCCCCTTAGTCATATTTTTTTTCAAAAAGCATTTGTAATATGGCTCTTAGTAGGCTAATGTTGGCTGTTCAGTGCAGCGCCACACAGTCATCTGAATCAAACCAGTGCATGGAGATGAATAGCCCAGCAGCTTTTACATTTAATTGGTTCTAATTATGCGAAGTACTCAAGAGGCCATTCATGGCTGTTTGAGCTAGTGGTACAGACTGCTCATACAAGTAAAGAAGATGGAGAGTACACCAGTCCCCATTCAGAGGTCTTTCTCTTAATTAAAGTTTTGGTTTTTGTAACGTCTATCAGGTTTTTGAGGAACCAAGCAGGCTGGAAGCACAGACGATGTTCCCCTTTGCAGAACTACTCACAGATTAACGAACTAATATCAACAACAGCCAGAAAGACGTGAAGAATTTGCCTTTTTGTATGCAGTTTCATCACAGTAGCATATTTCCTGTCACTGTGCCTTCCAGTTTCTCTTTTTGTACATTTAACATCTCTGTTGGACCTCTCTCTTCTCCTTCCTCCATCCATCTCTCTCACCCTGCCTCATCTTTCTACTCCATCCCTCCTCCTCTCTCTGGACACAGATTCAGAGCGTGATCTGATCTCCATGTAATGGGAGAGTAATAGGCACTCTGCCTTGATTGGTTGGTAATTTGGGGGAGTTATGCACAGGTGCAATTTGTAATATTTTCAGTAAATTAAATTTCTTTCTCTTCCTCTCTTCCTCGCTCTTCATCTCTATCCTCCCTCCTCAGTGCTTAAATCTGATGGACTGTTTTTTTCCTCACCCTGTCTCAAATCTCTGTCTTGACTTTGCCTTTCTTTTCTCTTTTTATTCACAGCTTTCTTCTCTTGCTCCCTTATCTACATTTTCTTTCCCTTCCCTCCTTCTCTTTAGCTCCGACACTCATTTAGTCTTCTTTTGGCTCACTCTGTCTCTCCTCCTCTCACCCTCCCATTCTGTCTCTCTCTTTTTCTCCCCTCGTTTTATTGATGTACGCTCAGGCGCCCATTAGAGCTCCCTTTTCCCTCTAGTGGAAATTGCAGCATGTTAATTTTCACACAAATTACGGCAATAGCAGGTATCTCTATTTGATACATTATAGCGGGAGCAATCAGAGATAATTGAGTGCCTTTCAGAGGGAGACGGCTGCATTCACTGCCGGCTCAAAGCTGCCCCATTATCGCCTAATCGCTCTTTAAACACTGAATTTTGCTGAACAAAAATTCTTGTCATAATTTTGCTTAAGTGTATTTGGAAATCACAGTCCTTTGAGCGAGGATAATTGAAATCAAATCCCTTTCACTGGAGCTGACATTTCTACATTTCCCCCCAATTGAAATTAATTTCAAAAATTGAGCATGAATATCTTCAAATAGCAGGCAATTATGCCTTTCAATGGGGAGAAATTACCGGTGCTGAATCATTGGAGGCTTGCGAGCGAGAGCACCAGTTAAATGCCTTTGTTTCCTGTCGTGTTTGCCTAGTAAAGATTTACATATATTGACTCATTATGGTGTCTTGTGAAGCCGATCGGCGTGACTACCACAACTGGCAATAACGCTTATCGCATCTAAAAAGCTCAAGAGTTTGAAAGCGTTGTGGCCTCACAGCTGAGGGAAAATGTATGTTTGTTTCTCTCTCTCTATCATAGCCTCTGTTTTACTGCAGCTGCAGTTGTTCATGGGTCTTACATACTGTACATTGAGCAATTACATTTTGCATGTTTGTGGCAAAGCTATAGAACAGCATGGAAGACTGTATGCAGCATGAAACCTTTTATGAGCCACTAAGTTGCTGAATATTTTTCAGCAGGTTGCATACTTGTCGCCCTCATTGTGCGTTTGTTTGTTTGGGCTGCAGTTTTTTCTCTCTCTCTCTCTCTCTCTCTCCTCACATGCACACAGAAATATTGGCTGACTGAGGACGTTTTCAATGAATGCTTCACTGGTACCGTTGAGCGAAAATATAGTGTGCAAAAGTTCTTTGTAAGTCTTGTATGTATGTGTTATTCTGCATGTGCCTGTCACTTAAAAGAAGAGAAGATGTATTTAAGAATTGGAAGGACTTAAATGGTTGGTTTATTGTGTGAACCATTTCATGCTGTTGCTTCATGATTTAGATCAATTTGGATGATTTAGCCCCCCCTTCTCTTGCTTTTCTTCCATACATCCATTCTCAACTCTATTTGTCGCACATGCATTTCCCTCTGTGTTTTGCTTGTGTACCAGATCCAAGTTGTGTATACGTGTGCCATGGTGTAGTAGTAAGTCTGGGATGAGGGAGGCAAAGGAGCAAGGGTACAAGCTGGGGGCTGGGGGGGTCCGACACTCCCGGGAGAGGCAATTTCACAGCTGGTTTGCTCCTTAGGCAGTCAGGCTGAAAATGCTGCAGATTTGTGGAGCAAATTGAAATGGTGTCAGTGCAGGAACAAAGCGCCGAGCTGAATGACGAGGAAGGTGTGTATGTGTGTGTATTTGAGTGTGTGTGTGTCTGTGTGTATTTGAGTGTGTGAGGGAGAAAGTGAGGTAGGGTTTTGGTGCTCTAAATTCAATAACAATCCTTTAACATTTTAGCTACACCTTTCTGACACCTGTCAGTCAATCAGAATACAATGAGTGGCCCGCCTACAATCAGCATTATATTGTTTGAATGTTATTGCTGTGTGTGCGTGCGTGCGTGCGTGTGTGCGTGCACGCATGTGTTTTATTTTCCAAGAGGAAGAGGTAGTGTGCGTCATTTGTGCCAACTGAGCTCGTTCAACCTTGGCAACCGTAACCGAGGCTCCATTATGGGATGTGCATGGTTTGGTTGTTGACTAGGCAGTGCATCAACGGTCAACAGCTGTGTGCGCCATGTGGGCGGCCATCGAAAGCCATTAAACGCGCACACACACACATTCACACACATCGCATAGTTTGGATTTAGCTGCATTAGATACTCTCACCACTTGATTATGCCACAGCAGTAAAAACTGAAATTACAATTACGCACATTGCCGATTGGCAGGTATAATAGGCACACACAAACCCGCTTCTCACACAGGAATTGTCAGGGGATTCTTCCTGGCGGTAATAATAAAGCACTCGGCGCACACCTGATGGCAGTGTGGGGTCGAGGCTTAGCATGCCCTCTGCAGTGTAGCAGGGAAATGACGAGCCAATAACTGCAATTAAACATGCAGTATAATGGCTAATCAAATTGACAGCCTTGGCTGTTCGCATGCCTCTCTCACAATGGCTTATCACAACAAACTATTATGAGGGAGGGTTTATCAGGTCTGATCCCCTCTTTTCCTTTTCTCTCTCTCCTCTCTGCTGTCTGATTTTTTGCTATCTCTCACTTCTATCCTGTGTCTTTACTTTTTCTCTCCTTTGCCCCCACCCCCCCGTCTAGCTCATCCTCTCCGTCTCTGCCCTCTCTCCCTCTGGCAGACTGTCATGTGGCTCCACTTAATTGCAGTGGAGATTAACAAAGCAAGCAAATTTGTTTTCTTCCATGTCTTTGTCACTCAGAGGAAGGGAGATGTTATCAGGGAGGTGTAGTCATTTGAGTGGGGTATGCTCTTGTAGAATCACACTCAATCTGCCAGGAAAACCATGTCTATTACATATGAAATGGAGGACTAGCATTTTCAGTGAGTTGGGTTTATCCAATAAGTAGTGATGTGGTGGTTTTAGTTATCCGAAGACCTTTATATTGTGGACGAGCTCAGTTCGTATTTGACCTACTTGTCAGAGAAATTGGACAGATCATGTTATGAAATAAGCCACAACACTGTCCAGCACTTTTCTGCTACATCTGACCGAAGCATAATTGTGACTGGTAAATAAATAGCATGGCCCTCTGATGATTCACAGTGTACCCTGAAAGTTTAAGTTACTGATCAACTGTTAAAAGAGGAATGGGAAAAAAACATCACTTTTTATGTTTTTAAAAGTAAATCTTTGGGTGTCTGATGTGTCTACCAAAAACTCTGAAAAAACATAACATTATCCATATTACTTAGTCTGAAAACATCTTTATTCATATTTGCAGAGTATTGTTACATCACAGACCCAGCTCAGAGTAGAATTATACATGCTTTCCATCTTTATCTCCATAACTTCAAATTGTGGTGCATACTCTGAAATGGAAAATCATAACTCTTTTGCTCTTGCTCTCGTTTTTTTATTTATTTATTTATTTGCTATGAACAAAAACATTCTCATCAGTAGTTATGAAGTTAATTTAAGAATTGAATTAAGATGATAATTCTGTGCCAGCATTTTGTCTCTTCTTTTTTTGTGGTGACGGTGGGTCGCCAAATCAGACCCAGCCATTTGTTGTTGGATTACTAGAACACAAATGATTCCAGGGTTACAAAAGCAAACATTGGTGCAACATGGGGCTGTAAATTTTCAGACCAACAGTGAAGCCCAGTGAATATCTAACTTATATGTGACGGATGAATCACAGCATTTTCAGTGATCTGCCACCCACCAGTTGGCTTTTATGTTGCTTCAAATTTCCAGTCTGTGGTGTTTTGTTAAGGCATAGCCCACAATGTGATTGTGCCATAGGGCTTCTAAACACTGCACAATTTTGACAGCTGTATAAGATTATTACATCTCACTTTGTACAACATATATTTTGGGTCCCAGTCATCATTAAGGAGAGAGTCAAATCACATTAATTGATATATCTTTTCATACCACTGGATTTCTGACGCTGTCAGAAAATTATGTCAGGCAGTTTTTGGTTGAATGACCTTTGAGACGGCCTTTGTTGAATTGCTCACTGACTGATTTGGAGCTACGATGAAAGATATCACCACGAGTCCTTTACAATCATTCATTTATCATCTGCAACAACCCAAAATCATGCAATTATGCTGCGCATTAGGGCATTAGAAAAATTGCGAAGGACCTTGACCAAACTGCATTGTGGCCAAAGACAAAGCCCTGTGGTACCTTGACCAAAATATGTCAAAGAAATTCCTTCAAGACCTCAGGATACTGTCTACATATTTAACATTAAACATAAGAGAAGATGGAAGGAGTATTTATGGGTTCACTATTCCTTTACAGAAACAGTCTCCCGTCATTATTCATTAGTCACATTTACGTTGGTTTCTTATGACTGGATTCAGAGATGCACATGACAGCAAACCACAGGGCCAAGGTACAAATGAGATGTTTGCCATTCACACAAGATCAGCCTGATAAACGGGCTGTCATTTGTAATATGCATGTGAAGTGACACAAAAAAAAGCCATCGGGCTTTTTCTTTTTATCAGTATGCTATAAAAGATGTTGAAGATTTAAAAAAAAAACAAAAACATTAACACTACTGTCTTTGTTATATTTGTTCTTCACATATGTCCAGGAGAAAAATTCTTCATAGATGCTATAAGAGCACATCTCTGTAGTGTTTGTTTTACTTTCTTCATCCCACATGAAAGCAATGTTTTGCTTTGTCTTATGTGACTATGTGCAGTTTTTACTGCAGAACATGCACTCACACTCATCCAGGGCTTTGCAGATTTATGCCTCTCCAGTCTTCCCTGCACTAGTGATTTCGGACAAAGTTAACAGGATCACCACTTGTGTAGCTTTTCCTTGTGGAAAAGAAGGAACATACCCTGGAATTTCTAGTGAGGTTCAGCATGTAAGCATTCTTCTGTCTCGTCCTTCTCACACTGGTAAAAAGATAGTAGTCTCTATTGTGAAAACACCTTGATATGAAAATTAAATCTGCCTCTTTAGATGTCGTTAAATTTTAATGCCGGTTAATATTAATCAGCAGACACATTCATGAGGGTTGGGACTAAATCCAGCTAAATCCTCAGCTTCAACGGTGTTCTTAAACCTAACGATGTAGCAATTTACTGCCGATCCAGAACTGAAATAGTACTGACAGCTACAAGAGACTAGCTTAAAAGCATGTTGACTCCTGTTCAGAACTTGCCTCGTCAGTTATAAATCAGTGCAATTTTCCCAGTTTCATGAGCTAGATTTACCCCTCTTAAGTGTGTTGTTGGTTTTCTGACAATAATTCCTTTCAATAGTCATACTTTCTGAACGCATGCTTGTGTACAGTTCACTCTCAAATTTCACTCTCAAGCTTAAGCTTCTTGAACAAATATGTTCATCAGAACAGCCAATGCCACCTTTACAACAACCTCTTTGAGTCGTGCAGTGGGGATTGGTTGAAAGGCAGTTGTGAACAGTCAGTTTTATTTGTTTATTTAAATAACAGTTTCTACAACGTCTGTGAAAAGTACGTCCAACTTTAACACCTATCCCTAAATTTAACGATGCTCTGACTGATCAGGCACTAATTTTTTATAAGTAGTTCTTCAACCTGACTTATTTGATTTGTTGTTCTTAAAAAAAACATAGATCAGAAAAGTCAATCGGTTCTATTTAAGAGACACAGATCTCTATATTGATGATGGGTTCAGGATTATTGTGCTCTATCATAAGACAGTAGCAGGATGATTAAAAACTTACCTTCTGTGTTGGTCTGGGATCTGTGATGTCCTCCCACCCTGCAAACGTGAACAGCTCACTTAAATACCTTTGGATATATCGGGATATATCAGGGTTTTTTTTATTTTTTTCTTCATGATTTGATTTTGAATAGAAAGTGCAGCGTTTCCAATGCATTTGCATATTTGAAATATACTGAGCTTCAAGCAAAGTAAGTAAACACACCGCTCTTATTTTGAACAAAATTTGTAAATGGGCAGAATGAAAATTTACAATTTCTCAAATCTTTGGGGTTTGTAGTCACCAAAACATATGCTTTCAAATGCATAAAAATCTTTTGACTCCCATAAAATGACTTCTGCTACACAAAATAATAGTAACAATGTAAAAAGTTTGTCATAGGACGGTTATGGAAAGAGAGTGAAGCATCATAGGTTTGTTTGGGACTGGAACAAAAAAATTCAACTAGGTAGAAACAAGTTTTATGCATTATCTCTATATATTATTACGTGAGACAGATGTTACTGTAGATCCAATCCAGTTCAACTATTACAATACAAAATATCTCAAGACACTTTTCAGAGACCCAGGCGATGACCCCAAAGCAAATATTATTAACCATAGCTAATTTATTTTTTTTTAATTCCCCTAGTGGGAGAAAAACCTTTTAAGCCAAACACATGCCAGTTGATGAAGAGACAGAGCATTTCGATTATTTTGCTCATCCACAACCACAGCACCTAGACATGTTCAGTGACTGTCCTCAGCCGCCCACAAAACAGCCCCTACTAACTAAAGTTTTTAACAACAACCATGGCACCAACCGCAAATGGTTGACATACAGCAGTGCTTCTCAATTATTTTCTGCTGCGGCCCCCCAGGAAGAAGAAAACATTTTGCGCCCCCCCCACCACCACCCTCCACCACGACTATAAATAGTATCATTTGTTTATAAAATTGTTATAAGTACACCTCTGCATAACACTGTCCTTATTAACATTAAGGAAAACAACTAAAAAATATATACATGCTTATAACAAAGAATAACTTTATTAGAATTGTCTTTTAAGCCTGGTTTATACTCAGAAATCAGGTCGTCTGCGTGTGTGACGCAGAGATACCCCCCCCACCCTCCGCAGACACTTTGGTGCACCTCCCCAAAATTGTAGGTGACCGCAGACAGTGCCGCAGAGAGGAGAGAAAGGAGGCCTCTGATTGGTCAATTCTACATCCGCGTAGAAAAGAGCGCGTCATCAAAGAAGTGATGAAGTACCCACATCTGTACGATTCTGGTTCTCCACACTACAAAGACAGCACATATTCTAGTAATTCATGGAGGGAGATAGCGATGAATGTGGGTATAGATACGGCCGAGACGGTGAGGAAGTGGAAAAACGCAAGAGATACGTTTAGTAAGTTTAGCTACTTTATGATTGTCCCTCTTGCGTTATGGCGTGGAATAACATAGTGCTTCAAAATTGAGCATAAATCAAAAGTAACTGCGAGATACCGGCAACAAGATAACTGCGACACATTGCCTCAAGAGTATACACAGCCCTTTAATCTGTAAAGATTTAAAGTGCATCAATCCCACCGTAGACACAGTGAATCCAAGCGCTACATCAGCATCGTCATATTTCCTCATCTTCACTTCCTGGTGACTTTCATTTGTCTCATTATCTCCGTCTCTCTCCGCCTTTCTTTTCATCCCTGTTAAATATTTTTCCATGGTGTCTCTTGAGGGTTTGTTCGCTAAATATCTCCTGCTCTGTGCTGTGTGCGCGCATGTCCGTGCAAAAAAACCTGACACAATATAGCTAATACTACCTGCGCACACTGTGATAATGAGAGCGCCACTGCAGCCTACTGTAGTATATGTACACTTACACTTTATTACAGTATGGCAAAAAAAAAAGCCAGTTCCCCGGGGTCACATGCGCCCCCCGCATCGCATCACCCCCCACCCCCAAGGGGTCGCGCCCCACTATTTGAGAGCGACTGACATACAGTGGGGGGAAAAAAAACACATTTTACTGTATTGCTCTGTGTGTTTGACATTTGCACCTTGTGTGAGCGATAGTCCTTTTATAAAAGGAGGTATGAAAACATGTTCACCGGATAGTTAAACATGAAAAAAAGTAAGATGCACAGGGAGAGAGCTGATGCTGACTTTATGTTGGCTAAAACAGACAATGTAAAAAGCCTTCTGGTTGGTAAACAAATGACTTTACATCATGAGCAGGTGAAGAAGAGGCGTCAGGTGATGGAACACATAATAAATGTGATAAAAGTCACCGGCAAAGGTGGACTTGGTTACAGAGGGGATAAAGCAGAAACTGCATTTTCATTAGAAAATACTGATGGCACCTTTTTTAGAGTTGCTAATATTTTTGAGCCGGTAGGACATGTCTTCAACAGCACATTAACAGTTGTACTGAGCAAAGCAAGAGACACCAGGCAGAGATTCTCGTGTGACTGTTGTATCAAAAGACATTTTTTGAGAAAGTGGTCAGTGTTCTTAGTCAGGCGATAAAGGACAGAATTGCAGATGAGGTTAGAAGCTGGAATGTTGACAGATCAAATTGATACCTCACAAGATGTCACCTCAACAGACCAGTGTGTCATCATTGTAAGTTATGTTACAGATGGCATCCATGAGTGGTTGGATGCTGAGGTAGACTGTGGGGAAAAAACACAGACCAGAGCTTAAAGAAGTATAGAAACAGACACTAGATGTGCAGCACAGATGATGCAGCAGGCATGCAGCTGTATCTGTAGTTGGGTGAGTACTTGTGTAGCCGCTTAAGACTTGACCTTGAGTACATGAGTGATGTAGGATGGCTCTACAATTTAAAGATGTAAATCATGACCTCCGGACCAGATGTTTAGATTAAAGTCACCTTTCTGTTCATTTCAACACACCAAAGTTTCTGCTGTGAAATTCACTGGATTTGATTCATTTTGTATTTTCACAGAAGTAACTTTTTTTTTTTTACTTGTCTTTGCAGTACTCCGAGAAGGCCCTCTACAACCAGCTTTGCTTCTACAAATTCATCTTTGACTTGGACAATGCAACTGAAGGAAGAAGTAAGATTGTGCACACACATCATATATGCTGGAAGGCTTTGTAGCAACTACTCTGTTTTAATATAGGTTGCTTTTCCTGTTCTCTGAAGTTTTTCTTTGCATTTCTTATGAAACTACATCAAATTTCCTCACTTGATGTTGTCTTTGTTACTATTCTGCCACGCAGCCTTTTGATGAGAAATCAAATTAGTACAGCCACTGAAGAACTCAAAATTTTAATATCCCAGCAATGCTTTCTCACAAATACACATACAACATGGAATTAGCAATCAGTGTCTCAACATAAACCTTTTACCAAAGGCTGCACTTAAAATATTCACCAGTGTTGTGAGAGCCACACATGTGCATGCGCACTCGCACACACCCGAGTCCTGGTGCTGGGCATTGGTTGTGGGGAGGGGAGTTAAGGACATTCAGCTCCTCGAGTCGACAGCCCTAATTTAGGAGACGGATTCAATCACACACACATACAGAATGCAAAATGCTCCAATCACTGGAAGAAAGAAGGAAAGAGCCCTCCATCTCTCTCCCTCTACCCTCACTGTCCATCTCTACTGCTTTCCCTTCTGTGCTCCCTCTCGCTCTCTTTTCTGTCTCTCTCGCTCTCTCTGCCTCTCTTGGACAGGCACTCGTTTGACTGTGTTGATTGAAAACAGGTTTTAGATTTGGGGAAATGATAGGGGGAGTAATGGGCGCGCTGGCGAAAGGATAGCCCTTCTCCTGTAATGGGACATGGAGCGTATATTTCCCCCCTTGGACTCAAATAGACGCTACTCAAGCGATCTGGGTGCACTCAGTAGGCGTCAGCCACAAGGCCTCTTTACCCACAGTTCTCCCTGATTGATGTCACTTGATTAGAAAGGGCTGCCGGGCCGAGTGATTTATTTATTTGATTAAATATTTATGTATGTATGTTATTTATGTATGTATGCCTGAGTCTTGCGAGTGTGTGAGCTCCAACCTGAGTGGGGCAGCAAACGAGCGAGACAGCTGACTTAAATATAACGTGTAATCAACAGATGACCACTCAGAAAATGGAGGGAGCTGAAATAGAGGGATTGGACCATTGTAAGAGAAGGGGGGGCACTAACATGATTATAGCCTCCATTTTTTGCTTTCTTTTATTTCTGTCTTCGCCCAGATGCAAGAAATCATTGGCAATCAATTCCTGACTCTCCCTCTTTTCTTTAAATTTTCTTGTGCTTTGCAGTGTTTATCCGTGTGCACTTTCTCTTTCTTTCAGTCTTGTTTTGTGTCTCACAGTCCAATGGAGTAGATTTTTGTCCACTCTACTGTACATATTGAAGACATGCTATTCAGTAAGAAACACATGTCAGATGGTTGTGGAACAGTTTAACATCTTAATTAGAAACACTGTAGAGAAAATCATGGTCCACTGAGCAGAAGCTTCACCAGGAGATGGTTCAAAAACGGGCTTGAGACAGACATCCTCAACCTTTTGGATCTTTTTTTGGAGCGCACACAGATCACACACAGCTCGCAACTAAAAGCATGTTTCAGCTGTACTACCTGTTTTGACAAGATAGCAGCTGAGCGTTAGTTTAACTGAGACTGAATTATCCAGACTGTGTTCAGTTGACTTCTACAGCTTCATATCTCCTGTCCTGTCAGAGAACACCAAGGAAATCATTTTTAAATTCACCGTCGATGTGATGTCCACATTTACAGTTGGAGGAAATAAGTATTTGATCCCCCGCTGATTTTGGCAGTTGTCATACTAAGAAATAAATGAACAGTCTCAGATTTTTATGGCAGCTTTATTTTAACAGTTATAGAAAGAATATTGAAAAAAAAATTGAGAAAATTACATGAAATGAAAAATAAAAATTAATTTGTAAGTCACTGAGGGAAATAAGTATTTGATCCCGACCAACCTTGACCAGTGTTGGTTCCCACAGACCACTGGCATACTCCTAATCTCACTGAAGTAATTACCTGCATGAGAGACACCTGTTCCAAATAGTCACCTGTATAAAAAGCCATCTGTCCACAGACTCAGTAATACTCCACCATCTCCACCATGGGCAAGACTAAAGAGCTGTCAAAAGATGTCAGGGACAAAGTTGTTGAACTCCACAAGGCTGGAATGGGCTACAAAACCATAAGTAAGAAGCTGAATGAGAAGGTGACAACTGATGGTGCAATTATTTGGAAGTGGAAGAAGTACAACATGACTGTTAATCAACCTAGGCTGGGGGCTCCATGGAAGATATCACCTCGTGGGGTCTCAATGATCATGAGAAAGGTTAGAGATCAGCCGAGAACTACACGGGAGGAGCTGGTTAATGATCTCAAGGCAGCTGGGACCACAGTCACCAAGAAAACTATTGGTAATACGCTGAGACGCAATGGTTTAAAATCCTGCAGTGGTCCAAGGTCCCTCTGCTCAAGAAGGCTCACGTCCAGGCCCGACTCAGGTTCGCCAACGAACATATTAATGACTCAGAAAGAGACTGGGAGAAGGTGTTGTGGTCAGGTGAGACTAAAATTGAGCTCTTTGGCCTCAACTCAACTCAACGTGTTTAGAGGAAGAGAAATGCTGAATATGACCCCAAAAACACCATCCCTACTGTCAAGCATGGCGGTGGAAGCCTTATGCTTGGGGGGGGGGGGCTCTTCTAAGGGGACAGGTCGACTTCACCGCATCGATGGGAAGATGAACGGGGCCATGCACCGCAAAATCTTGGGTGACAACCTCCTTGCCTCCACAAGGACATTGAAAATGGGTCGTGGATGAGTCTTCCAGCATGACAACGACCCAAAACATACAGCCAAGGAAACAAAGGAGTGGCTCCATAAGAAGCACATCAAGGTCCTGGAATGGCCTAGCCAGTCTCCTGACCTTAATCCTAGTGAAAATCTATGGAGAGAGCTGAAGCTGAGAGTTTCCAAGCACAAGCCTCAAAACCTTCAGGATTTGGAGATGATCTGCAGAGAGGAGTGGACGAAAATTACTCCTGATGTGTTCAAACCTAGTAAGCAACTACAAGAAACATCTGACAGCTGTGCTGCCAACAAGGGTTTTGACACCAAGTATTAGATCATGTTTTGCTAGGGGATCAAATACTTATTTCCCTCAATGACTTGCAAATTAATTTTTATTTTTCATTTCATGTAATTTTCTCACATTTTTTTTCAATATTCTTTCTATAACTGTTAAAATAAAATTGCCATAGAAGTATGAGACTGTTCATTTATTTCTTAGTATGACAACTGCCAAAATCAGCAGGGGATCAAATGCTTATTTCCTCCACTGTAAATGATTACATGCATAATGCGATGAGTTACAGGGAACACATTTAATTGCAGAATAGTTAAAGGAGAGTGTTTGTACAGTTTTATGTTTTAGCGCATTTGCTTCAGCATCTTAATTCTTCTTCCACCACTGAGTCTGAAAATAAATATAGCAAGAGGTTAATGAATATACTAATTTGCATTACTATCTGTTTAATTACATGCAAAATACTAACATATCTGCATACCTTTATCATTTGCCTGTTTCTCTTCTTTTTCTACATTGAGCACCCGGTGGCCTTTTACCGTCCATCTCAAACTTGACACGACAACCAAAACATTTCTACACTTAATACATATTTATAGCACCATGAGTTATAAAGATATGCAACTAAAACAACTAAATTAGAAAAATAAACATGAATCATTGCACTTTTACTTTGAATGCACTAGACAGCAAGTAGCCACCTTTGTTTTTGGTGCAGGTGATGACACAGTAGGGCTGGACGATATGGCTTCAAATCTATAATGTGGTATAATCTAAACAGTGTTGGGCAAGTACACTTTCTACACGAACTAGTTCAGTTCATAGTTCATATTCAAAATTTGGAACAAGAATTCACCATTTCAAAAAAAATGAACTAAATAGTTTATTTTTAGTTCTTTTTTTCTTATTCTTTTTTAATCTTGCTGCGAACAATTATTTGTCAAAATGATTGCCACTGCCCATATACTACACCACCGCAAACAGCAATTATTTTATCCATTTTATCTGTCGAAAACTCTGTGACCAATCCTGGATCTTTATCCAACCAGGGTTCACATTAGCATTGAAGGGACAGCCCATGTAAAACTATAATTTCCCTTTCAGCTTCTCTCTACAGTATTTTAAAAATATGAGGAGAGACTTGCTGCCAAATGGTCTTTATTAGAAGACAAAAACAGGTCCTTAAGGTGCAAATGTTTTTTTTCCCCCCATTTCAATATTTCAATCTCCAAAGATTACAGTGTACTCTTTGGAGTCGGGCCGCTCCTCCAGCTCTGGCCAACTGCAGCTTTCATCTTCCTTCATGCTTGTTTTAAACATTTGATGATGTAATCGTTAGCTGGGTGACAACCCGTGTTGCCATGTTTTATTGCTTTAAGAAGATACATTTTAGGCTCGTTTGTGGTGTATCTTAAATGGGGTTCGTTGGAAACCTGGCACAGTTTTGACCGTGCGTGAACTTTGAATGAGCGTTGTGCACCATTGCCCAAATGAACTTGTTAAAACCCGACGCTTGTCAAGGGGAAAGAGAGTGCGTTCAGTTCGTGTTCGCACAAAATATGAACTAGTTCGTGAACTTTCGTTCAATGAACGCGTTCAGGTACAACACTGAATCTAAAGTATGTGCGGTAATGATATATATGGTGATTTATAATCTTTTCTACTGTAATATAGAAACATAGACACATATCCACACACACACAAGTTTACTCGTATGATCCTCAGGGTAATAGGCTGTCTGTAGGTATCTGCTGCACAACTTCTACTCTTCACTGATGAAGTGGATTGTGAGACTAATGTAAGGCTCCAATCTGCAACTCCACCACAAGTCCATAGTAGTTGCATAGTGTTTTATGCTTTCTCTACCTGCTGGCGGACTTTGTCATACATTTCAGTTTGGCTAAAGGAAGCCATTCCCAACTTCAGAATACCAAGGCCCAATTTGAAAAGTGAAAAATCTCTGCGGCCCATGCAAACCTTTAAACACCACTTTGATCAACATGCAGGACTAAAAACTACATTTCAATATTAATGCAAGAGGTCAACAAATAAGGTGACACTTGTCACTGGTCATGTTAAGTTAAGATGACGGTAGAATAACACTGAATTGGTTTGTTTTATTATTTCTAAATATTTTTTAAATCCTGTAATAAATATTTTACAGAAATTTAAAAACATATTTAAAAAATATTGAGGATTTAAAACATTTATTTTTAATGACCTCTCACAGCCCACCTGCAGTACCCACACTTTGGGAATCATTGGGCTAAAGTATTGGTTACTTGGCTAGGTGACTCGTGTCCATCAAGTGTCTTTATCATGTTGCTAAAGCCGCTTTTTTCCACTGTAAGAAATGGCACCATGACCTTACACAAGTATACAATAATGGCATTTGTAATATAAATCCACCTCTGATTCTCTTTGTCGCACGACGTGACTGAAGTTGCACCGGTCTTTTTCACCGGTCATTTAAGCACTCCTCCTCACCTCGCTTCACGTTTGCAACTGCTGCCTTGTTTTCATGTTCCCTTTCAAACCAAAGTAGGTGCAGCTTGACATCATCAACTTGCGCAATTGCGGTTGGACCGATATTGTAAAAATCTCTACCGTTACTTACATTTATATCGTTTCTACCGAATACCGTTTATACAACCCACTGCTACATCACAGGAGTGGTTAGTGTCTGGCAGTGGTGGTTTTAAACTGCGACTAGTTGCTATAAACTGGTTGGAACGCAGCCAACAACTAAGTTGAATAAAACTACAAAAGTCAACATGTGCAGGAGGAAATGTGTTGTATAATGGTTCCTGTTCATGGATGGATGTGATGCTCCTTCACAGTGGTCTACTGTGGATGGAGATCACATCCGACACTGAGCTGAGATGCAGGTCTATTTTGTTTTTGATGTTTTTGTTTTGCTGCGGATGCAGCTTTAGTTAACGTTATCATTTTATCATTTTAATGTCATCCCCTGTCTCCATCATTGTCTGAGTGAGACAGCTGTATGGGAGGAATCCTGCTGTTTTGACAGTTATTACACTGAGATCAGCTAGGTGGCGTCCAGTTATACTCTCCGTTACCCACAAAATATCAACACAAAGATATGAATGAAGTGATTAGCAAATTAGCAATAAAATGGATGTGACACTTTTCTTTTTAGCTGCTCGTGTCGCGCCACTAAAGATTTCCTGGACAGCTGCCCATGTCACCCATACTTAAATCTGCAGGTGATGCCTAATGACTTAAACTAGACAGGTTCCTCCTGCTCAGCAAGCTTATTTGTGTCCAGTATCTGCAGGGGAGAGTAGCATCTCTCAGTATTCCCATCACTACAGCCTCTGAAATTAATCACTGATAGGCACCATCAGGCTTCATTCAGTTTGTGGTGCAGCTAACGAACTTCCCACATTTATCAAAGCATCCCTTCTCCTGGTAGACAGAGCAACTAAAGTGCTCACTGCAAACTCTTCAACATGGTCCCACAACTGGATCACAGAGCTTCAGTGAAGCCGACCAACAGTCGGAGCGACAGGCTCAGAAGAAGAATGTGCGCCCTTGTGGTGAAAATGTGAAATACATCATCATTTTTCAGCCAAACTACTGCCATTTCAGGTTTAATTTTACAAACTTAAATCACCATATGTCAAAAGCAACCAGAAAACACAAATGTTTAAGGCTTTAAGGCTGCTGCTGTCTTGTGCAGCTGCCAGTGAATGCCACACATTCCTACTTTCAGATGCTGGGGAAAAAAACTCAGTTATCCTGCTACCTTTGGCTGCCAGTGGCTGTAGACTTTTACGGCAGTTTGTACGACATTAGACGTCACAAACATGAACCACTTTCAGGCAAACTGAACATTACGGAACTACAGAAGCTAATGGAAGCGGTGGTGGTACCATATTATAATCATGGAATTTAAATTGAAAATTCATTTCCATTTTTTTTTTTCAAACATCATTATAAACTATAAATTATTAATCCATTAATCCAAATTAATTATTTAATCCATATAAAATCAATCAATAAGATCGGACCTAAGACTAGGTTGTGTAGTGGTTGCATCTTGGAAACTTGAAAGTGGTTTATGTTAGTGCCCACAGCAACCGTAATTGAACTGTTTTCATACAATATGATTCATGGCAAATGCTATCATATCAAATGCAGTAGATGATGATTCAAACCATATAAAGCTCATTTATAGCAGATCTATTGTACCTCACACATCTTTTTGTCATGTTCATGTCAACCTGTTGTGAATACTGGTTTATATTGTATTTTTGTAGCACTTAGAGATGTGTGGCATCCCTTACAATCCAAATGATTAATATCCAATACATGTCACGACTGTCCTCAAAGTGAGAAAGATATACATATACACACATTCATGCTGCTGTAAAGTACAGGTTGGAGGTGTTATTCCTAAAACCTGGGGTAGTAATACCCCATATTACTGCATTACACACCCAGGCCCCACACTGGTCAGATTACAGGGAGGAGATGTATAGTCCTACACACCTAACCCGATAGACCCGTATCTCTGGGACTGTGTTCATAGATGCTTAAATATGAGAAGTTGAGAGTCCTATCTCAATTTCATTTTCTGTCCTCCTTCCACTGGTGGATTAACAGAGAACTGAAGTAGGATATTTTTGGAGATATTTTTCCCACTGCTAAGGAAATGAAACAACATTAGATTCGGACTGTAGTCAGCACATTGCTATATGTCAGCTAGTGTTAGAACTGCATTTACTGCTAACAACACGTCAATGGGCCTTGTTGTTGCACTTAATTACATGTTTTGTTTTTTAACATATAGTAAGACTTAAATGCACAGTTCTGCTGCCAAAAATACTCCTCCTGCACAACCACTGTGCTCATTTGACTTGTTGCTTAGATCAGAATTCATAGAACCAGTCAGATGGATATCCCTTTGTTTTAATGTCCTTAGTGGATAATATGGGTTAACACTCACTCTTATGATTGCACCTTATGGCTTTATATGGCCATTTTATTGCCCTTTCTGCCATCTGAGCATTAGGTGGGCAGGGGTGGAGAGTGACAGAACATTGATTAAAAATGTGTGCCATGAAAGGCAGAAATATGTGTCACACTGATCAACACTGGAAACCACAAGTTCACGAGTGAAAGAGGTAGTATTTGTACTACCGTTACTCTCAGCAGCGTATTCTCAACCTGTCACGCTCCATGCTGGCAAAACATTTGATAGGAGTATTTATATGTCGGAGAGATGTCTAACAAGTTGTTGTTTTGGGTTTTTAAGAGGATTTATTGGAAGGAAAACAAATGCATATAATACTGCCAGATTTTTCTTTTGATGCCTGCATTTTTTTAAATAAAACTCAAATATGTATGATGCCAGTACCTGTCACATTTAATTGAAATCTGGGTATTTATGTTTAGTTGAGCGATGTACTCTGAATGCAAAAGTGCACTGAACAAATATTATAAAAAGCATTGATAGAAAATTGCACCAACCATACATAAAATATAAAGGGGCTCTGACTCAGTGCACATTATAATTTGGGTATTTGTAAGCTGCAGTACTTCAGTATGTTTGTGTATATGCACAGTTGCAAGCATGCGCCTGTCTTATCTACATGTACATCGCGTTTTTGTGCCTGATTGCTGCGACTGAGTAAAACATTGAGGTAATTTCATCCACTGCAGGAGATCTCTAATGGATTCGTATATACACAAACACACGCACACACACACACAATAAAGAAAAAAACACGCTGTCCGTTCCTTAGCTGGGAACATCCCATATCAATGACTTTCAAATCATTTTATGTCACTTTCTTCTCTCCGTTTATCTCCCTCCTTCCCTGTGTCTGCAGCCCCCCCCCCCACCCCTCCAGGTCTCAGTCTTGAGTGTGGGCAGTATGATTGCGTGTGAGCAATAATGTAATTTTGCCGCATTGATAAAATATAAATTGTCCTTGAGCTGCGCTTTTCTAATGATCCATTTACCGAATGCTTCCTTGCCACCTCTCAGTGCTCTGCCTCCCACTCCTCTTCCTCGCACTCTGTCCTCTTTCTCCTCTCCTCCGTCTCCTCTCCATTTTCTCCCCCTCTTCCTCTCTCACGCTTTCCCTCCCTTTCTGCGGCGGTACAAAGCGGGGTGGCAAAATCTACGGGTGCGATTGTCAAATCAATTATTCATTCTGTGCAATTACACTCACACAAAGAAGTTTCCCTGTGCTCCGAGTAGTGATTAAATTAACTGCTATTCCAGCTGCCCGTCGCCACCAGCCTAATAGAATATTCATGGAGGCGGCCGACGGAATGGCCGATCTCCATTAACTTCATCATGCTCACTTAATTACAGGCTTGTTATTGTATTTACACCTAGTTAGAGCGTGCGGAGCCCTGATCTACTCGTGCCCAGCTCCACCAGCGTGTGCGCAACTGTGTGACAACACTTAGTTAGAGCAGAGATAACCTCTGATACACTCCCTGTGCACGTGCACGTGTGGTGGGCCTCCTGTAAATGTGTGTGACAGAGAGAAAGATGGCATGTGTGCTGACAAACTCCAGTTTGTGCTTTTTGTCCATGCGTCATTGCCCATCTTTCATTGTAGTCAGCATCTCTTTCTGTCTTGTTTCTTCACCTCCCCCAATAAACACCATCTCCCCTCTCTTCTCTCCTTCCATCTCTCACTTGCTCTTTAGGGGAGGCTATTTATTTGAACTACACTCCCCACTGGGCTCCGACTTGCAGCAAGATCTCTGCTTCTTTTTTTTTTTTTTTCTGTGACTCTTAAATCATTCTTTTATCCATTTGCCATGCGGTGATTGAGTTGGAAAAGAGAAAGAAGGGAAAGAGGGGAGAATTATTTTCTTCTACCTTTCAGAAATGATGACATGATTGCTTTCGCTTGATCATGCATCATCACCCCCTTTCTACTCCCCAGATAAAGTCTCTCCCTACCTGCCTCTGTTCTCCTCATCTCCCTCCATCCCTGTACTCCCTAAAATGAGAATTATTTGGTAACAGTTGCTGCTGGCATTTTAAGTCAACCACTCCATCTTCTGTTCATGCAACTGAGCGCATTCTTGTTTAATTACTGTTTGACTTGTAATTTTTTTTTTTTGCGGTGTAGTTACTGGGCTTTTTAAGTGTTTAACTTCCTTTGTTGCCGTGTAGTATCTTTTAGAGTGTGCGCGTGGTGATCTCTGTGTATCTAACCTTTGTTCCCCCGGGCGGTCGGTCGGCTGGTATTTATCCAGGAGCCGCTAATGCAACAAACAGGAAGGACGGGACGGGCGATCGGGCCGTGGAGGTGGCGAGAACACGACAACTGGCCATATGGACAAGTTTGCGTGTCCATGGGATCGAATTTGAAATAGACTTGTACGCCAATACAAGTCACTATTTTAGATGTGCTTTTAATTTGAGACCTTTTTCAAAATTGATATTTGCACTTGATTTGGTTGGAAGTAGAGTGCAAATTTTTAGTTGATTAATTAGCTAATCCTAATTCTTTGTGATCAGTAATGCTTTAGTAATATATTTGTGATTTTTGATGCGTCTGCCATAAGAGTCCCATGATGATGCTATCTTTAACTTCAAAACCTTCAGTTTTATCCATTAAGAGAGAGAACTGATGCAGCCAAAACAAAACTGCACAGCCCCTCGCCGCTCACTGTTAAAGGCTAACCACTGTAGTTTGCTGCAGTTTTTTTGAGTGACGCCATGTTATTACATGGTTTCATAGTACTTAATCTACACTTGACGTGCAGTATAATATTGAAGAGATTTGGTTGTGGTTGCCATCCAGCCCTAGAGTCCTGTCCCTCATTCTGGCCTTATTACGGCCCACCTGAAGAGATAACAGGGACAAGATATTGACTTCATGCTCTCATTGGGCTTTTTTGTCGATCTTATGATCCTACGTGGTGCATTTGCCATCGACCCGTCAGTTCAATTCTGTGCGTTTGCCCTCCCAGTCCTCAGACTGATACCATTACTCACCTGCAGCATTGAATCTGTTAGCTTTGCAGTTCATTTTGAAACTGTCTTAAGTGTTTATCAGTATTGGAACAAACCATGTGTGATTTCTGTCCCTTCATTTGAGACCTTAGGCAGGGCTGATGATACCCAAAATATATAACAACATTTTTCTTCCCCCAGAAAACCAGTTCAGCAGTGAAAAGGAGGTCTATCAGAAGCTAAAGGAAGTTCCAGAAAGAGCCTTGGCAGCCAGTGGCTACTCAGAGATTAACCTGGCCAAACTCTTCCAAGCTTTCTCCTCCCTCAAGTAAAGACAACACATTCACAGAGACACCACCACCAGGAGGCTCTGACGTCTGATACGAAGCTGGAACATTTGCAGTCAACCACAAGAGTTTTTGGTTTGCAAATATAGCACTGTTGGTGTTCTAAGACTTTGTTCTCATGTCATGTTTTCTCAACCGTTTAAGATTGTTATATGACTTGAGGCACCATTGACACCTACTTTTCCAGCAGCCTCGCTTTTCCAGTGTGTGTGTGCGCCACTGATGCGCACACACACAACTCATGACTTAACGTCATCACCCTTATTTTGTATGGTAAAAGAAGTAACAATCATACCCAAATGACAGTCTATTGTATGTGCAAAGGCTTACTGGGATATTTGTGTGTCTGTGTGAGTGTAAAAACTGACTTATCTCCACAGCAGCCAGTTCACTCAGAAAGCAGCTAATTAGCCAATGATCGTGACCCCAGCCACAAAGACCACTGGATGCCTGCAGCGATCGGACACTTGTTCTGATTACCACCATTCATCCTGTGTGTGAGTGTGACGAGTGTGTCATATCACTGGACGAATGAAAGGAGTGAGGTAGACGCCGGGAGTGGCGGGGTGAGGAAGGCCACACGTGCTGCTCCTTCAGTCTTTTGTCCCTGTATCAAACAGCCGATCCACTTCTCCTCCACTGTCTCTGTTTAACTGATGTCTTTTCATCCCTTTCTTTTTTTCCCCCCTACCCTTCCTGTAAATTGTGCTTTGAGGCTTATAATTTTATATGAATTAGAATGACATTTTACATCAGGGTGTATGTCTTTTTGTAATGATCACAATATGTCATGTTGGGTATTTTGAAATAGATTTTTGATGTTTTTTATACTGAAACCTCAATAAAGGACTTAACTGATAAGAAGACAGTTTTGTGTAATGATGGATGGATGGATCTAGTTTTTTGGGGGCGGTTGGTGAAAAAAATTCAGTAACTGATCCAGTTCATA
Organism: Hirundichthys speculiger; assembly: GCA_018398805.1. Taxonomy (NCBI): domain Eukaryota; kingdom Metazoa; phylum Chordata; class Actinopteri; order Beloniformes; family Exocoetidae; genus Hirundichthys; species Hirundichthys speculiger. Next base: position 922,137 of record JAGFBZ010000165.1, read on the forward strand.
GATGTGTGTGCTGGGTAACGTGGCAAGTTGAAGTCATGTTTAAAAGGGGAAAAAAACCTGATTAATGTGTATGAACATAAAAGATATCTGGTCCTTATTGAGTTTTACAGGTAATCCACTACAAATTCAGGTGAACAGCAGGTTATATATTGAACAGTGTACTTACTTATCCAATAAAATCTAAAACAAAATTGGGGGGGGGGGCTGGGGGGGGGTTGTTGAACTTAGTGTAGAATAATTGACTCCAAAATATTTGAAGATGATCTTATATTACTTCCCAGATGGATGAGGAGCGGACAGTTTCTTCTCGAGGAAGGAATCTCCCCTTTGGTATTGTTTTTCTACAAACACTTTCATTGAGGTGGTCATGCTGACGCTTGGTAGCACCTGGCTCCCACTAACACTCTTAATTCTTATGCAAGCCAAAATGGTCAACTTAGTTTTTCCATATACTAGTAGTGAAACTTGCCATAGCTTTTGTTAAGTAAATGATGACCTGTGTCATATACCTCAGAATAGAAAGAGGGTTGTTTTTTCACATCCCAGTAAATTTAATGCAGTATAGAGCAGCATTGCTCCGCCCCACCTTGACTGCGCTAGTAGAATAGTGTTTTATTGCTTCTTGTCAACAACTGGAAATGTTGAAGCAGCGTAAAAATAGAACTTGGAGCAGAGCTGCCGTATTGGATTGCATTTGACTTCACATGTGGCTGATAAATGTTAATATTCCACAACTTGAAATAAAAGCATCAGATGCAATGTTGCAGTAAATGAAAATGTATGAGGAACTGGCTTTTAAAAGAGTCTTTAATTTAATGTATATAATGAACAGTAACAAAATTACAAACCCTTTAAAAATTTTGAATATATATGTAAATATACAATAGAGGCTTGTGTCCTGTTATCCCCCAAAGTATTTAAAGGCTTAAATATTCTGCAACGAATATTTAATTCCAAGTTATTTTTAATTTTCTTGCATGCCAAATGCAAGTTCCAACCCAATCCAATGAAGAGAGACTGGTGAGGCTTAGAAGAGCCTTAAATTTATTTTATTTAGTCCTGAGAGACAAGCTTAACAAATTTGTAACCACAGAAGTATTTGGACTTTTTTTCCTCAGAAAAGAAAAAAAAAAAAGAATCATGATATAAATTGGGAAGGTAAGATAATTTGACAAATATAACAGGGAACTACTCTTATTAAGAAGTTAATTGGTGCATCCCCAGCCTGTTAATGGTCACTCCATTATTATCTGGGTATCTTAAAATTCGCTGGATCTTTTCATTGCTGAAGGTGATGTGTGTGTCATGCTATTTATGATGTAACTGTAAATTTTATATCGTCCACAGCGCAGCCCTCCTGCTTGGTGAACCATGTATTTCAATCTGCATTTGGGAAAATCCATCCGTTGAAGTCATTTGTTGCTGAAAACAACTTGGTAGTTTGGGAAATTTGCAAATCTTTTTTGCAAAATACAAATTTGGAACGTGATTGCTAAAGATGAATCTTTAGGAGGAGCCAGTTGGAGTTGAGGTAGTGGATTTCATTGAATTTGTTGGGGAAAAAAAGACACCAAAAGAATAACCTGACTCTAAGCATACATTTCTATAAAACTGTCTAAACAGTATAGAAAGCCATTTCATTCACAAACAAATAAATACTGAAATTAATTAATATTCCATGACAGTTTTATTTCATCACACTTTTAATTTATAATGTTATTTATTTATTTATTTATGAAACTTTCATTTTGTAATGCCACATTTATGTATTTCAAGAAGCTTTTATTTTCCAACACCACTTTTACTTTAGCACTCTTTATTCCAGTTCTTTACATTCAAGTGACGAGCCGTGGTTCCGTTACTGCCAGCGCCAGTAAACAAGGTGGATATGTCTTCTAGCGCTCTGTGCAGGTCGAGATTTTATGTAAACAAAGTCACATATGTGACCTGTACCGTACCGTTGCGCTTCTGGTATAAATACAGCGCTGTAGACGTCCAGCCTGGCAAGATACTGTCGAACCTCGAAGGGCGAAGTGACCTGTATGACTGGCAGTCATCCGGGAACTCAGAACCATGGTTCCCTACATAACTTCCGTTATCTATTTGGGCTTGGCCCAACTGGCAACCAGCGTTGCCAGGTATACGATAATTATTGTATTTGTACGATAATTTTGGCCTCTGTCCGATCAATAATCCAAAAAAAGGCCAATGTACGATAATTTGACTTTTTCAAATTATTGCCTGCCGCAACTGTCTGCCGTAGAGTTTTTTGTGAACCCTGAAGGCATCTGTTCCTATGTGACGTGTTTCCAGCCAATCGTGCTTTGCTGAGCGGGAGATACGAGTGCTTGTCTCAGAACAACGAGCATGATAGGTTGAATGGTCAGTTGCGCCCGCCCCACGAGACGCTCACAGTCAGGACCATATCAGGAAGTCGAGCGTGCGAGATTTAAACAGAGTTTAAACAGAAGAGAAAAACCAAGGGGGAAAAAAATTAGTCTCCAAAATCGTCCCCAGGTCTCATAATTTGGCTCTTAGTTCTCACCTCTCATTTGTTTTTGGGGGACACATTAGTCTAACGCAACTGTGAGTTGGGCCTGATGTGGTCCCGTTAACCCATTCCTTACTGACGCCACGAAGCTGTGAGTGCCTGTAGGACGCAATTTAACACTAGAGTGATTATACTTGACTATAGCGCATCATTGGGCTTGTTATTTTGGTTATGGCAGATGGACGATAATTTCCCTCAAAATACGATAATTTTGAGTCTCTAGTACGATAATCCTACATTTCCCACCTGGCAACGCTGGTGGCAACCATCCCACTTTCAGATTGAAACTTCCTGGAAGCATGTTTTGTTGTAATTCCCCAATTGACCAACCTCGAACTAATTTTAGCAATTTAGCGCTTAGCATTATATTGACTTCTGAGCTGTAAATAAACACCAGATCAAGAAAAAAAAAAGCAGATCATAGTCATATTTGAAATCAAATGTTTTCTCGTGCTTGTGTTGACTGAGCTAACGGACTACCTGACTGTCTCTAGTTGGTCTGGAGGGATCCGAAGACGAACCTCAGCAGAGCCATGCTAACCACGGCAGTCATTTCCATGTCACCAACGAAACAACGTCAGAAATCAGACGTCCTGTTACCGGGATGATTGACTGCAGGTCCCAGCGTAATTCCAACCAGAAGAGCCCTGAAATTGATTTTCCGGGAGCAGCTCGACTCCTGAAGGTCTGACACACAGAGCTGTAAGCGAAGAGTTTCTTCAGCTCTTGGTCAACAGCTCGCTTGACTTCTCCAGTTTAGCTGAAGCACAGAGCTGAAGCCGGGCAACAGCTCCGCGCTGTTGAAAATCTCGCAGGACTCTGAAGCAGAATTATGGCTGTCCCGCCGCGGCTTCAGCTCCCTGGAGCCGCTCGGCAAGTTCAGCCATGAATCCTTGGGCCTTGCCGAGCCTCGGCCCGGCAGCACTTGTTTCATTTAGGTCAGGGGTGTCAGACTCATTTTCACTGAGGGCCACATCAGCATCATGGTGGCCCTCGAAGGGCCAGATTGACAGCATGAGTGTAACTAAATGTAATGTAAATCAAATATATATCAAACTACACCTTATTATATTGTTAAATAACAGATTCTGTATTTATTTCTGTTTTCTGTCAAAATGCCGACGTAGATTATACTCTTTTATGACTAACACCCCACCTCATAACACAAAAGACTTACTGTTTTTTCACCTTGAGATACAAACTTGAAATCATTTTCGTTTTCTCGTTGTTGATGAAACTGCCCTCCCTGTGTATCATTTTTTATTTTCTTTGACATGTTGGGGTTAGTTTGTAGAGGTTTTTCTCAAATCCATCAGTTCTGAAAATCGTCTTGAGTTCTTGCTCTTGTTATATACTGTTATCGTTGTGGGTAACAGCAAAATGCATTATGGGAGATAAAGTTTATTGTCAATATGCACTTTAAAGCGGCGTAAGCTTATTTTAAGTCTTAAAATATCGGTTTAAAATTTAAGCCAACAATGCACAAGCTCTCGAGGGCCACATAAAATGATGTGACGGGCTACATTTGGCCCGCGGGCCTTGTGTTTGACACGTGTGATTTAGGTACTGACAGTTGAAATTAGGATATTCGGGGGGAGAGAAATGTAATGAAATGAATATAAAGTAATACAAATGATCATCCAGGGTTAACAGAAGTTAAACCAGCTAAGTTCAAAACAGCTAACTGGTGGGCGTGTTCCAAAGACTCCGGAACAAATTTATGGATCATGTGACCAGACAGGTGTCAATTTATGTAAACAGTCATGATTCTGGCCAAACCCACATACATAACCATGCTCCTTCTTTCAAAGATAAGAAATTTGAATAAAAAGAGCCCTGAAAGAAAAGTAGTGTTGCAAAATATACGTCTCCTGAAGTACATAAATGTGGCATTAAATGAGTTTCACTAATGAACAAATATACCATTATGAAATAAGAGTGAGATGAAATGAATAAGTTTATCATTGAAAAATGTAAATGTATTAATTTCATTTTTTGTTTGTTAATTTTCTTCATTTGCATATTTATTTCATGGAATATTTATTAATTTCAGTCTTTGTTTATTTAATTGTGAATGAAATTACTCCATTAAAGAGGAGCTGATGCACATCCCCCCCCCTTCCCCCCCCCCCCCCCCCCCAATGATGTGGCATCTGCTCTGGAGTGTCACTAAAGCTGTCTGGATTTGGCTCATCCAAACCAAAAAAATAATAATAATCAAGCACCTATATATATGCTTGATATATATGATATATATGCTTTTAACTCCATCCTGCCGCGTGCATTTCCAGTAACACTACAGGGCTCCCTTCAGACCTGTGACGTGTGCAGGTAACCTTAAGTGGGCTGAACATTTACACCGTGACTCATGTGGACAGAACACGGTGTTTGTGAGAAACTGTCTCCCTGCATTTGCATCCTGCTGCTCATAACTTTACATATTTATTAAATCATATCAGCTCCACTCCCCCACCGTCTTCTTCCTCTCCTCCAGTCAGTCTCAACTCCCAGTCCATGTCCTGCTTTTCTCACTGGCAGACCGACGCTTTTTAAGTGAGGGCCCCGTTTTGTCCTCCCAGTTTGGAGTAAACCCAGTCAAATGAGGTCCCTGCATTAATTCGACCCTCCTAAGCTAATAAGGTCGAACAAGTCTCTTTGTATTGTCGCGTTAAGCTTTATTGCTTGTCGTTTTGACCAGCGATGGACAAGGTAGGCTTTGATGAGGGAATTAGTCGCCCATTCTGTCCCGGTTATTCATGGCGCCGCGGAACATACAGGCACCAGAGAGGGTGTCAAAAGGAGAGCCGGGCCCATTGCAGAGTGTCTCCCTTGTTGGAAGTGAAAGGGCGGTTATGAGACGATAAACCGCTTAATACACTGAGCTAATTGGATGAGAGCAAGAGAGACGGGGAATTAAGGGGGCGATCCGAGAGCGGAGCGCAGAGCCGCGGCCCCGCCATTCAGCTCTTTCATCGGGCTCGGTTCTCCGCCTCAGGGAGGGTGTGTGTGTCTGTGTGTGTGTGTGTGTGTGTGTGTGCTGTTCATCAAAGCGCCTTTTAGAGCTCCTTTCCCGGAGACTGAGTGAGGACTGATCCGGCGGAGGCTGTGGAGTGATTGGGCCTATTCTCTGAGGTGGGGATGTGGTGGCAGAAACGAGGTCCGGGAGAAACTAAATCACGGACCAAATCAAGTCCAACAGCTGGGGGGAGGAAAATGGATGATGAAAATGGCTGAGACAAACTCGTGGGACACCTGGATTGACCTCTGAGAGGAGGAAAGCAGCATTCAGGTCCAGTGCACTGACACAATCCACCAAATCATGTCGCCCCCCCCCCCCCCCCCCCCCCCCCCTTCTTTTTACAAGCTATTTACCAGAAAACAGCTCTCACAGTTTTTTTTCCCCCTTATATACATCAACATTCGTTACCATAATCATTCATGCAATAAGGAGCCTCCTGGCCTTAATCCCAAACACAGACCGGTCTTGAATAAAACAGCACACATCCATCAAGTGTGACTTTATAAATCCAGAACCATCGCCGTCCGACAGCATTTCCATTTTCTCGCCTTTTTGCGCCGCAAAGAAAGTTTAAGCCTCGCTCCCAGCAGGTCACCCGCCTCCCGGCATTCCCCAGATATTAGGGACAAATTGGTTTGCCATTCATTAGTTATATTCACAATAAGATTACAAGTCCCCCCGGACAATCCCATCAAAACCCCGCACATGGAAAACGCACGGTCCGCTGGGTTTCAGCAAAAGGCGTTAAAAATGAACTTCTCATACATAGTAGTTTGGGCCCACGTGATCTTTTTATATTTATAGGCTACAAATATATATTTTTTTCTCTCTGACAATTTAGCATTGACAAACTGGGTGGTTTGAGATTAATCCGCGAACACGTATGAATCCTAATCAGTCTCTTATTGAATCTAAAACCTACTTGTTTGGTGTAAATGATGTGGTTAACAGGTGGAAGACCATCAGACCTATAAAACCCGAGCGCTGAAGGAATTAAGGAGGGTTTTTTTTCCACATATAAAGAGGGACTACATTAATCCGTGGGCTAATTTCACGCGACTTGCTCGGACACCATAGATGGGTCAAACGGAGGAGAATGCGCATTGATGGCTGTAATGGTCCCGCATCAGGGCTGAGATCCAGTTGAGAGGGGAGATTTGGGGGGGAATTAACTCTACGAGGCTCTCCCTCTGTGTGTGTGAGTGAAAGCCGTTTGATGAAGTGGTTTGTTACTTCATTAATGACAAAGGAGACTCTCTTCCATCGACACGGCATTACAGATGTTAAGACCAATTTAGCGCCTTTAAAGGATTTTAAAGGAAGTTTTGTGACGGGCCCCCCAAGATAAAGTGGGCGATCTAATTGAAAACCCCTCGCCTTTGTCGCGCGTTTCACATGTTGGGGATTAAGCTCATGAATATATGGTTAGTATTTTGTCAACTGCGTTGAGGAGGATGGACGCACGCAGCGCGCGGGATTAAACACCTCATAGATTTTCTCTTACGCAGGTGGAGCAGTGTGTCTCTGGATAAATTCCTCTTCTTTGTGTTTCCTCGCTCTCTCACCAAGCCTGCAGGCATTTGAACACCTGTCACTGAAGCCGGATGGACATTTAATTCACATTCCACTGGACTACAGTTCACATTTCACGTCATAAACTGAATCTGAAGAATTTCCGCAAAATTCTTCAATGTAAGACAGAAAGCGCATCTTTTTCATAACACCTTTTATTAATAGTTTCTATGATAGTTTTTGATTTGTTTATTTTTCCTGGTTGAGGTCTATGTCAGCTCTAAATGAATTTGAAATAAAAGATAATAAATTTTAACAATGTAATTTATTCAAATTATTAAACCAGGAAACTTACAATCACTGAATAAGAAAAAAAAAAAAAAGAAAACTGCCCTTCAGTCATTTCCTCTGGGAGATGTTTTGACATAAATAATTATCTAAAAACCTAATAATTCATAAACACTGGTGGAATTCAACACAGGGCGACATTAATCAAACATCACACTGAGTGCAAATTATCAAAACATGGTCTCTCGTAATGTACATGACCTTGTTTTGAAATTCATCCTTTTTTTTGTTGTTGTACCTCTTTCATTTCTTCTTTTACACAGTATGTACAGTTTTGCTTCGCAAAGTCAGCTCATGATGGACACACCCCTGATTCATGCTTGCATGTCCTGGAGTCAGACTCAACAGAACTGATGTACTGGATTGCTGAGAGTTACTGGGGGGACAGGTGAGCAGTGGGGAGGAGTCAGGCTCGTAGCGAAGGCTGTGGAAGGTCTATGGACAGTTTTCCTTTGGTTCGGGGGTGGGGGGGTGGGGGGGGGACCTCCTCCTCCAACTTGCCTTTGTTAGAAATTCACACTGGCTCAGCCCACGTCAGTGCATACAGATTAAGCAGTGTTAATGACAAACACTCATGTTGTCCTCGTTTGAAGTAGCACAAGAATCCTTTCTTAAAAGTCTGGGTTTCCCTGCAGTTCTTCAGCTCTCACTGTGTGTGCACGTGTGTGTGTGTGTGTGTGTGTGTGTGGGTGTGTGCAACAACAGATTTGTTACTTTAGTAAAAGAAACCAAACTGCTTTTAAGAAAAACCATGTTACAATGAAAGAAAAGCTCTGTTTTTGAATGACTGGTTATTAATTATTAGTGAATTATTATTATATTAAAATGAAGGAAATGCAGAAAAGGACTGACATGTTGCTTCCATCATTTGACAATGATGGAAGCAACATGTTAGCGGCGTAATCTGACCTTTACAAATTCATTTGGTTGCCTCTTGAAATATTCTTCCTCCTGTTTAACTGAAAGCTACACTGATATTGAATTTACTGTTCTTCCCTTCAGGAAAGTGTGTGGGTCCAGTGTCAAAAAAAAAAAAAAAGAAAAAGTGATACAATCACTGTAATTATTAGGCACACACAAACACACTTTTAGAAAAGAAAAAAGAAAAAAAAAAACAGTGCTTTTCTGAATTTGGTCGTGCTATTTTGTTGGGGGAACATGAGGTAAAAGGGATGGTTGAACGGGGGTACATCAGCACGTCAGCCTCCAGAGGTATGGTTGGAGGGATAGGGTGTCATGGAATAGGACGTTAGCCCGGGTCAGGGAGGCCAGGAGCTGGTGTCGAGTGTTCAGCACACCTCCTTCCCTGCCGCCCCGGCGGGCAGGATGTTCAGCTGGGTGAGCTGGGCTGAGTGTTCCTTGGCCTTGAGGCGCAGCGCGGCGATGCTGGAGGCTCTGCGGTCTGCCGCTGCTGAAGAGGAGGAAGAGGAGGAAGAAGAGGACGGGTCAGGGAGGACAGAGCCAGCGTGGGGGGGGTTCTCTACAGGGGGTGCGGGCTGGCGGAGGAGAGCTGCAGCGGTGGAAGCACTGGTCAGAGGACCCATACTGGAGAAGAGCCTGGAAGAACGGCGAGATATAAACACTCTCAAGTCATTTTTCAAATTAAACATACTGATATTTCACTTCAACGTTATTATTATTATTTACGCTTGCTCCTATACTAGTTACTCAACATGCTGCGTATGTGTAATGACACCTAGAGAAACAGCTTTTTGACTGCCATGAAGGGGGGGGGGGGGGGGGGGGGCAGGTCAACTTGTTTGTTAGTCTGTTTGCAGAATTTGTGCACCTTTGCATTAAAGATGAGAGATGAGACATGGTCCAAATTAAAAATGATTAACTTTTGATGTCAGTTTGGATCTAAATTCAGGATTTTGTTAGATTTAGATGAGGTTTGCAACTGCAAACAAGATTTGGACTCACCCTTCTATGAACTGTATATTCTCAACTCAGTTGCCAGATTTGTGTAATTTATTACCTGCTGACTTCCTTAAATATGGAAGACTGGAAAAAAACATGCAGAGTATATTTAATAATGTCGTATATTGAAGGAGCTAATTGTGTCTCATAGACTGTGGTGTCACCCCCCCCCCCCCCACCCCCCCCCCCCCGCCCCTCCCCGCCCGCCCCTTCACAACTTGATTTGCATGATGACACATTTGGATAATTTATTCAGACATTTCACAGAAGTGATTACACGCTACTGCAAATGGTCAACAGTGTAACACATTTATAATCAGACACTGAGATAAACAGTGACGGAGTGGCAGGGGATTTCTGGTCCCATTAGGGTTGCACGACGTACTGGGAGTTTACATGAGCTGTGCTGATGCTGTGCACTTTTCTCCACAATTATTATGATTTGCTTCAAAATACAGGGATGAATGTGAAGATTGTTTTTTGAGAGCTTGGTCTCAGAGTCCTGCTGGTGCAGAGATCGGCAGTTTGAGACAGAAAATGAGCATAAAGAGCAGATATTAGGTTCATGGGAGATCTGCGCGTGATTGCAGCTCACCTGCCAAAAGTGGGTCCAATAAAGGCTGGGTGGCGGAACATGGCAGCTGTGCCCAGAAACGTGCCCAGGCCCAGTGGGGTGGCCAAGGGTGGGGCAGAACCATTGTGAGGTGGCGGGGCCAGGCCGGGGAAGGCCGCCGCTGCGGCCGCCGCGGCCGTCCAGGCCGACTCCAAGGCTGGATGGGGGTGGGGAGGGAAGGGCCCTCCTTCCAGGTAGTGGCTGAGAGGATGGCCCGCTGCAAGTGGGCCTGGGAATGGCAGGCCTGATGGGTGGGCCTGCACCCCGGCCTTCTCACGCTTCCTCCACTTGGCTCTGCGGTTCTGAAACCACACCTGAGGGCACGCAGAGAAGATGATAACACATGGATCAGGATGAAGATTTTTCCACAGAGATAAGTGCAATGCAATTTTTGTCTTTTCAGTCAGAAAGTAGTTCCACTCCCTGTCCAGTTTACTTCACAGTAACAGGTCTGTGACATGGCTGTTGGCAGGACTAGTCTCTGGTGAACTTGGTTAGTAGTTAACTGGCCACCAGGCGGAAAGTCAGCACTAATTCACATGAAAGGTAAACCCTGCCAATCACGCCCGGTTAAAACTACTCTCTGTCTAATTAAACCACCTCTTTTTAGATGGGTTTCAGGGAGGGGGAACAAAAGATCGAGAAAATGACTGCAGAACTGGCTCCAATAACAATTAATGCGCTTTAAATTAAATTCTTAAGAGACGTAGAACAAGCGACTTCCATCTAAAAGAGTATTTAACTTTCCCACGCATCCACTGTTGCCCAGCTTGGCCCGCGAAAGCACGAGGCCCTCACAATGAGCAAAATGTCAACATGTGGAAAGTAATTGAACAAGTGAGCTTTGAGCGACAGGGACACACACACACACACACACACGCACGCACGCTCACTCACGCTTTATTCCCAGAGGGCTGTTTAGCATTACACAGCCCCTCGGGAATTTATGAGTTTTTATCACCTCCTGATGGCGCCCGTTAAGTGATTTGTTCACCTACGGCCCCCTAAAGAGACATCTGTTGTTCCACCGGCGGCCATGGCTTCCACCGTGTTTGAACTGTCTCTCTGGTTATGAGCCCAGGCTTTCCACATGCAAGACACGCTTTCAGAGCAAAACGCCGGGAGGGAGGGAGGGATGGAGAGAGTGGGATTGTGGGGCGGGTGGGGGGTGCAAACACCTTTAATGGTCTCTCATTCGCTCCCAAGTGCAAAGCATCGGATCAATGCAGGTCTATTGCAATCACATAATGGGAAATCAAATAGCATTATCCCTCCCCTCTCCCCACCCTCCGTCTCCCCCCTCTCTTGTTCTCGCACATATCTTTTTACTCTCTCTCTGTAACACACACACACACACACACACACATTTCGGCCTCACCCCCCCTATCTGTCCACTCTGATGGGAATCCAAACACCATCTCATCCAAGGAATACAGCCAGTGTTTGCTCGTGCACTAAGTGAGCCTTTTATGAATCGTCGCCGTCGGGCTTAATTGCCACTAAAACGTCCCCCGTTCGCGCGTAATAACATTCAATAACAGGAAAGACTCTCCACGCACGGCGACTCGGGGCCATTTAACACATTTTACTGTAATAAATTATTGCCTCGGATTGGCCCCATAATCGTTGATCCTCAATCAGTGACGCATGTGACCTGTTATTATCCAGCATCGTATATCTGGGAACATTTTTTAAAGGATTGATAAAAAACAGAGGATGCCGCGTTTCCCCCCGTCTGTTTGATTTACAAGACACATGCTTATCAGAGCAGATCAGGGCAAACATATGGAGGCACTTACCTGAACGCGGGCCTCGGTGAGGTCCAGACGCATGGCGAGCTCCTCTCTGAAGAGAAGAATAGAGAGACGGAAAGAGAAAAGGTAGAGAAAAGATTCAAGGTTACAGGCCACCGTTTGGAAGCACGCAGAATTGCTGTTTTGTCCTCTCCTTTTGTTAACTGTCAACAATAGACAACTAAAATTGGCTTGACTTGATTTTTTTTTTTTTTTTTTTTTTTTTTTTTTTTTGTACAAGCCGGCATGAACTGCAGAAAGACGCCATGGCCATATTCTATTTTCCCTGTCACGGATGGGTAGAAATGGGCCTAGTGATTGTTAGATTTCCCTTAGCCAAGGCCTGTCACTGTAACAACATAATGGTTGGAATAATGACATCTAAACTGCCTTCCACAAAGCAATCGACGCTCCCCTGAGCTATAGAAGATGGGCTCGCGGTTCAAATTAGACCTACAAACCGTCTTAAAGCAAGTCGATTTAAAAGCATGAATAATCCCAAACGTAAAACAAATATGGACATGTAGGTTCCTGCGTTTTGGAGCATCCCTTAAAAAAATAAAATAGTCGACATGGTGAAATAAAAAGTTACAGAAAACCAGTCTAAAATTGTTTTTTTTTTTTCCTTCTTGGTCAGTCATTTTTTTTATACCAGCAAAATTCACGTTGTGAATTTCTTCAATTCAATGCGCGCACGTGCCCTTGAACTTGAGGTTTGGCCCTGGCTTTTTCCACAGCAGCACCAAGTCCGGCAGGTAATCCGAGCTGCTCCTCCTAATGACTCCTCATGACAGTAACCATCCACGGCGGATACAGGTTCAAGGAGCAAAAATTAAACGAAATAAAGAGATATCACTTAAATAATAACACTGTTGTGTTCACTTATGCAGGAGCGCGGGTGTAAAATGGGCCATTTTATGAGCTGTGATCCACATAGTGTCCTGTTACAGACATGTGGAATTACTGGGACGGGGTTGGGAAGTGTTTATGTAAAAGGTAAAAGCTATTAATTATCACTTTAGTGCGTGGAAATATTAAGGAACGCAATTGGCGTTTTATGTCTTTTTGCGTATTTGGGAAAATATTTAAAAAATGACCCCAAAAACAACGACATCAATACTACTACTGCGACTACTACTAATAATAAAATGCTCTAAGTTTTATAGGCCTTTAAAATGTAAGGTGAAGTCAAAAGAATTGTTAAAATAAATACACACACACACAAATTATATATATATATATATATATAATATATATATTATATATATATATATATATATATATATATATATATATTATTATTATTTTTTTTTTTTTCTATTTTTTCTATATTTTTTGAATCTTACCTGGTGAAGACATCTGGGTAGTGCGTCTTCTGGAAAGCTCTCTCCAGCTCCTCCAGCTGGTAACTGGTGAAGGTAGTCCTGTACCTTCTCTGCTTCCGCTTCAGCATCCCCTCCTCCGAGTCGCTGCCCGCCGACAGACACACGCTGTCCTCCCCGTCCCTCACGTCCCCATCCCCGGCGTTCAAGCCCTCCCTTTCCTCGTCCTTCGGGGACAGCGCGGCCGCGTCCCCGCAGCTCTCCTCCTCCTTCCCGGCGTCCTCCTCGAACTTCAGCGGGCCCAGCTCCACCAACCCGCCGCCGCCGTCCTCCGAGGCCTCCCCGGGGCTCCGCTCGTCCTCCGCTCCCCGGCTCAGGGACGCGTTCTCCCGGTAGGACTTGCTGCGGCTTATGCTCACCTGCGGCGCCTGGCTGATTTTGAGGCTGTCGCCGGTTTGCTCCAGGAGGAGTCTGTCCCTGTCCAGCTTTTCCGCGTGCTCGTGGAGATACTTCCCGCCGGGTCCGTACAGCCGGCGGAGCTTGGGCGGCAGGTGCATGTCAGCGCCCAGGGGAAGGGGCTCTTTGGTTGGCCCTGGAAAAGAAAAAAAAGTGGAAGACGTCAAAAATACTGACAGAAAAAAAAAGGAGAACAAAAACTGTATTAAAGGAAGAATGTTAAATACAGATGGAAGATTTCTGCAGGGCTGTGACTTCAGATTTAACAAATGCAAAGTAATTTACTGTCTAAGTGGGCTACAAAACAAAAATAAAAATAACAATAAAAAAGAAGCGAACTTATCTCTACATTAAATACAGCTCTTACACGAACTGTCTGCATAAGCTCCAGCCATCATTCCCGCCATCCCTCCTAAATAACCAAAGCAGGCTGTCATTCTCCACTCCAGCTCCGGCTCAACTCACCGTCGGCCGTCTTGTCCAGCTCTCTGCCGGCCAGACCCGTCAAACTTTGCGCCCCTATCAGCCTGACCTTACAGGGACTCCGGCGGCCCAGAATGCTGTCTATGCAGTAAGAGGAGAGCAGGTCGGGGATTTACTGCTCTTCCTCTCGCCGCGGTCGTGGATATCGTCCTCAAACTGGCCGCTCATGTCGACGCCTGCGGGGGTTCGCCTGTCAGTCTCCAACTCTCTGCGGCTCCGCTGCTCTCCGTGTCCTCCGGGGCCGGCGTGGTGCGTTCACCGGGACCGTCCTCTCCTCCTTCCGTCTCCTCTCTTCCCTCTGTCACTCCTCTGTCACTCCTCTGTCACTCTCTCTCAGCTAATGACAGTCAGCGGTTTGAGCGCCTCGCGCTCCTCTCCAGTCTGCCAGGCACCTCTCCGCTCCGCGCGCTCTCCCAGCGTGCGTATTTGCTGTTGCTGCGCGTCTGATTGGCTCGTGTGTGTGTGTGTGTGTGTATGCGGGGAGAGAGACGGCACGGAGCTGCTTTATATATTTTACGATTAAAGTTAATTTGAGAGAAAGGCAACAAAACCCGAGCTGGAGTGTTTTCCCTCCGCGGAATGAACTCAGCAGCTGAAACCGGAGGACCGGACCGTATTTTAACTGCATTTCCTGCCTGTCTGTGGGATTTTTCACTGTATTAAAAAAAACAACAACAACACAACAAGAAAAAACAAAACAAAGATAGAAAAAAGTCAACCCCTCAATTTACATAATCCAATATTAATATAATTTTTGACAGACCCAGCAAGAGTGCTACAATTAGGGCACAAGCAAAACTTTAGACTAATCAACACAAGGGAAGCTAGTCTGAAGGATTATTACAGGTGTAAAAAAAAAACAAAAAAACAAAACAATAAACAGAAATCATGACTATATTATATATATATATATATATATATATATATATATATATATATATATACATATATATATATTATAGATATATATATATATATATATATATATATATATATATATATATATATATATATATATATATGTAGAGAGAGAGAGAGAGAGAGAGAGAGAGAGAAATTATTCTGAGTCTTTAAGATAAGCTACCAACTGATAAAGGTGGGGGGGGGGACGTCCTCAGGCCCATTTCTCTCTTGTATGAGTGAAGTATAGGCCGTAAATAGACTCCTTTACTGTGATATATCTCCATGAGGTATTTCTATCAACAGCCAGTCAGATCTCCATTTAAACCAGTTGTCATTTAATCAAATTTTTTTACAATTATCTCTATCATTTGTGAACATTTTAATACAATAAGGCTATTGGCTATTATTATGATAGTCTGTATGGGTCTTATTATT
The DNA here is from genome assembly GCA_018398805.1 of Hirundichthys speculiger. Lineage (NCBI taxonomy): Eukaryota > Metazoa > Chordata > Actinopteri > Beloniformes > Exocoetidae > Hirundichthys > Hirundichthys speculiger. The sequence goes on from JAGFBZ010000165.1 coordinate 937,492, forward strand.
TACAGGTGCTGCAGGGGTTTGCCCTTTAACCCCCATCGTCCTCTGCTTTCTTTCTTTCAAAATTGAACTATAGTTCAATTTTGTTTCTTAATTCTTGAGCCCACAGACACTGGCTTTTTGAGTCCTCGTGCCAATAACGTGAAAAAACTCTGGGCGGAGTTTCTGTTCCATCATGAAAGGCATGCCAGGGAACATCATATAGAAATAGAAACATCACTAGTGAGGTGACATTTTTTGGCCTTTTTTTTTCAGTTTGAAGCATTTTAACGTAAAATAGTTCTATCTATCTATCTATCTATCTATCTATCTATCTATCTATCTATCTATCTATTTTTCTTCTCTCCCTTCAATTGGCTGCTCTCTGCTGGAGTTGTGGATTGACTTGAAAAAAAAAAAGGTGAGGGTGGCATCGGCAGTGATGAGACGGCGCGCGCGGGGAGCCGGAATAGCACGCAGGGACTCCGCGTTGTGGAGAAGGGTGGTGGTGGTGTGTGGTGTGTGTGTGGGTGTGTGGGGGGGGGGGGGGGGGGGGGGTATGAAGAGATGGACCTAGAATGTAATTTTAAATGAAAGTCTATTTAACCCGCTGTGAATGGCATGACCCCTATCCTCGCCTCAGAGCCCATCAGTGTTAAAAGGATCATTTTCAGAATTCAATCCAAAAACTTCAGCAAGCTGCAATTTACACTCGCTCCTCTTCTCCACTGCGGCTCTCCTCGTCTCCGTTATGTATCTGGCCGGCTGGAGCTCCGCGGCAAAAAAACGAAAAAATAACAATAAAATTCTGAACACTGCACGTTTCTTGTCTAAAATCTATTTTTAAGCCCCAGCTTTGTGACACATCTGGGATTGAAGCGGGAATAAGAACGCTATTGATCTCTGTAAAGTTTAGTTAAGGTGCAGGTAAACACAGCTTACTTCTGAAAGTTTAACAACCTTTTCCACCTGTGCTTTATCAGCAGAGGTGGACATTTGAGAAGCACAGCATTGAGAATATTATCCAGTGCACATTTCCTGTGAGGCCTTCCAGCTATTTGACTCATCTGCATTTATAATACCTGCTCGTCTGATAGTAGACCATTTATAAGCACCTGCGCTGCTTGTCACCTTACAGACTTCTTCCGGAACTTTATTTTTTCGATGTCACAAACTTCCGAGCTTGTTTATTTCTACGCAAATCAATGTAATGAGTATAATAACAATATAAAATGTTATGCGTTTTTTTTCCCCCCTGCGCGGTCACAAACAGACGCGCGTAATACAGACGGGTATTTAGAGACGCTCTGTAATTTGGGGGCCACAATTTGATTCATTTATCCGAACACTGTTATTAACCCTGTGGAAAAAGAGATGTCAGCCGCCATTGCAGCCAGCAGGACATCCGCGCTTTGTTTAAATGCACTAATTACGCCCATACATTAGAGGAGGGGGGGCGAAATAGCCTGAGCGCAATTTTCACATTTTCAATTTTCCGTCTATTTGACGCGCAGGTGAAGAGATTGCGGAAAGAGGCCGGCTTTCGTTTCAGCACAGTCCCACGCTGCCTGCTCTGTATTTCCATAACATCATAAGTTGATAATATCCAGGGCGAAACATCGGGTTGTGGGTTTTTTTTTTTGTTTTTTGTTTATATGAGGCACAGACCGCCTTCTTTTTTTTCTTGTCATGGACTTTTTTTTTTTTTTTTTTAACTTAAAAGCATTTACATGTGAATGAATTTAGAAGCCAGTGACTATGTTGTCTCTGCTCTGTTTCGGCGCTGGTGTTATCCTCTGCAGTGAAGGCCAAGGGAGTCATACTGGAGTCCATCATTAAGAACCAGCGGGTTGGGCCTTGCCTTACAGGTCATTCAAATGGCGCCATCTCCTGGATGGAAAAGCAAACTCCTCAAACAGGTAGAACACTTCTTATCATATAAAGGCAGTTCTTATCATGTAAACACAGATAATATTGATAAATAGAGTTGCTTACATGCATAGTGCACCTTCTGAATACACACGTCACTGCGTAAATGCGCATTTCCTGTCAACTCCCTCAACTGTTACTCCAACTGCTAGTTGCTTTCCGAGCCAAATGTCAATTCTAACCACATATGAGGGTCATTTAATCAAAGCCGAATCTCACCCCCAGATAGATTTCTGCACATGCAGAGACAGGACTCACAAGTTTGTCCTTGTGCAACACGTGTAATTATCAGTCTCCGACGCGCAGCCACCGGCCTCAGTGGCGACGACTCATCCTCCATCCATCCTTGCGCTCTGACATAATTGGACACTTGCTCTGCTTGAGAGGCCAAGCAGGAGAGGAAGAAAGAAGGGGGGGGGGGGGGGCGACTGTGTGTGTGTTGGGAGGGGAGGGAGGCTTTTAAGGCGCGCGTAAGCAAAGTTAATTAGCGGTTATTAACAGCCCGCATAATGAGAGCGAGAGAGAGTCAATTTAATGACTTTGTTAGCGCGCGCTCAGAGCGACAGGCGATGATCGAAACAACAAAGGCGAGCGCGCACGCAGCCATCATCCGTAATTTCCAGCGGTAATGGGGTCTGATCAGAAACAAAGGGTTCTAATTTCGTTCAACTGACTCGATAATTTGTCCTTATGTAAGGAAAATAATTAATGACTTAATGCTTCAGCAGAAGTAGCTTTCTTTGAGGGGGATTTCGGAGGCCTCGTTTGCTTTAGTAGGTGGCAGCCTGAGGAAATCAATTTCCAGACCTGTAATTATTTGCATCATGAATTTAAAAACGTGAACGCGCGCCTTTGCTCCCGGTTAGTGCGCAGACAGGAGAGTGTGTGTGGCAAGGCGACCAGAGGTGCCAAATCTCATTTTCCGGGGCCAAATTGTGTATTGAAACAAACGAGACACTTGTTATGCTGCAGATTTTTCTGTGACAACACAAGGAAAAGCATTTCGGACGTTGAAGTAAATTAATATACAAGAATTTGAATACTTGTTTTCACCCATTTGCTACCTGAGTCTCCCCTTGGAGTCTATAAGAGAAGCGGTGGTCCTGATCTTCGCCTGCAGCATTGTAAAGTTATCCAAGACCTGCGCGTTTTTAAGCACGATTTCATTGCATAGATGGGTTGAGTGGCGCACAGATGTGAGCGTTATCGACTACGGTGAGGGTGGGGGCCACTCTTGGATTCATAGCAGGTGAACAGGTCACCCGCACGAGAGCCGCAATTTCACGGCCCCCATTGTCTCCTCTGATTACTGCTTTGATCACAGGGATGGAGAGCCCAGGACCCACCGCGGGGTCCGGCCTCGGCTCGCGCGCTGAAGAGGTCATCATCAGCAGCAGAATCACGACCACCATCTTCTGCCACATCATCTCCATAGCCGTCGTCCCCGTCATTTTCATCAACGACAGTTGACCACACATACCGGGGGTGGCGGGCTTGCAGCGTGTTTCCACAGCCGCGTTGCCCTTTTATTGATTGCGTGCCTTCATTTTAATTCGATTGCGCGAGTGTCAGAAATTCCCCAAGAATCATCCTGGTAATGAGATAATCAAAGTAATATATGCAAATCAGTTATGTATGCCATCTTATCAAAACCGGAGTGCCCCCCCCCCCCCTACACACACCCACCCCCTTGAATCTGAAGAAGTCCATTTATTCAGTTAGTAGCGATACCTTTGCGCAAACGGGGCGATGCAAATGACAGTTGATTAGAGTAAATTAAAAACCTCGTTTCTCCCCTGACCTTGTCTGAGTTTTATGTAAATTCTTTTTTTTTTCTTCTATTAATGCGATAAAGGTACATTTTATTGTTTTGATGGTAAACCCGAGCGACATTTCCAACGAAATAAAAACCGTCAGTCTCATATTTCGGCTCGTCTGCAGCCTGGATGATTGTCTTCTCCGTCTGCCTGTCACACATCTTTGTGCATCTTGACCTCGGTGCGGCTCCCACGGTGTTACAGAGTGAGCCGTTATAACTTCCTTGCTGTGGGGGAGTGCGCTTGAAGATAGACTGGGTGCGTCTGAGCGCGCCTTCATGTGTGCGCCTGTGTGTGTTTACGCGATTATGTGTGTACCATAACATATTGTCTAAGGGGACCGAGAGAGTGGAGTTGGGACTTCCTCTCTGTGGGGTGTGTGGGCCCTGTAGATGGGAAAGGAATAAATCCAATATAGATTGCAGGGCTGTGCTGCCTCCCGCTGGGGACCCTCAGACTTGCAGGCCAGGATCGAAGTGCTTTTCTCCACCTAAATTGGCCCAAGAGGCCGCAGGAGCAGCCGAGCTACACCCCCCCCCCCCCCCCCCCCCCCCCCCCCCCCCAACACTGGGACTGCCTACGACCTAATGATGGTGCACACACCGGCAGTGATGTGCACACACACAAAAAGTCACACACAGTCATTCCCAGATTGATATTACATCAGTCACACTCATGCTCTGGTCAAACGCACACAAAGGTATAAACACGTCCTCCTTGTTCTCTGATGCTGAACACACTCATTCCTTCTCCAAACACCATTCGCCTCAAGTTTCCCTCTTCACATCTCAGGCCAACCCTCAAACCAAACTATAGCTTTAAAGGAGGCATCCTCACTGCCTGTCCACACGCTCTAAAGGGAGGGGGGTGGGGGGGGTGGTGGCATAACTGGCACCACACTAAGTGCATGGACTGATATACACTCATGCCCTTTGGATCCCCTGCAAGGAAAACACCACCAGCTCCCCAATACCATTATGCTTCCTGCCAAACAAGCAGGCGCTGCCATCTTTGCTTCTGACCAGGGAGCTAATTCTATTTGCAATGAGGTGTTGAGTCCACAGATTGTGTGATGGAGAATCTTATAGAAAGACATTTTGTTTTTTTTAAGTGTTCCTCCTTTCGTTCTTACAGGGATTTTTGCGTCAACTGCAGCATTTTCATATTTTGATATTATATACCATGCTTCGTTTGGCAGATGTGGTAAAAATCTATTTATCTCATCCATTCCCTCTAGCAGTTTCCCTTCTTCTTTTTGTCCCTTTTTTACACACCTGTTGTCTTCTGTCCTCATCTTGTGTCTTTATACCATATTTTCCTGACACCAGCTTAAGTATTTGTCACCATTTTCATGCATTCTTTTGATTTATCTATGGTTGGACACAAAGAAACATCTCATTCGGAGATATTCATGTGTACAGGATGTGCTCTGACATCATTCAGCACAGCAGAGAAAGTGCATACTAAATAACCTGAATCCAAAACAAGCACATGCAGCACATAAACACAGGCCACAAACACACTCACAACAAAATCCTTTTGACATCAATAATTGGTAAATCCTCTGATTAACTTGTAAGAATTGTCCTTAGAGCGCTTTAGTAATTGTGTTTGTATGTGTCCTTTTTTATTGCACGCACCCCCCTCTCTTTAAAGCACATCTTTATAACCAAGCAATTCCAAAGCAATTTTCTCTGTGGGAGGAGAGTGTAATTTTCTATTCTGTGACACTGTGATGTGTAAGAAACTGGGAGCTGGCGCTAAAAGGTGTCTGTAGTGTGTGTCTTGGTGTGGGTGTGAGCTGCTTTAATGGCCAACGCGGGGCGGGTGGCGACGGTGCTGAGCGGGTGCATGTCAGGAAGGCCATCATTTAAAGACTCCCAAATAGTGCCCTCCTCGTTAGAGCCATCGTCCTGGAAACACGAGGCTGTGAACCAGGAGATCGCCACACGCTGCAGCAGTCTTTTATCTTCATATTAAACCATTTGCATAACATTACTGGGAGAGATAAGATTCAGGAGATACTGAACCTACTCGGAGAGAGACTGAAGAAAGAGTAGATGCAGGAGACACAGAGAGGGTATACTACATGTCCTTGCAAATCTAATCAGCGTTAAATGGAGCTGTCAGACTTTGTGTGTGTCTATGAGTGTGTGTGCTACTGGCTGATTCATGTCAGGAGTCATGTAGCTTGGAGTTTTAACTGACTGTAGCAGACTGTTACAGAGCTGTAAAGATAAAATGCAAGAATCCAATCTTTTTTCTGGTGAGATTGAGCACTTATTATCAGTGATACACCAGATGAGGCCAGCTGGTCATTATTGAGAGGCCGTGTGCACTTATAAGTCCTTCACTGAATGGATTTTTTTCAGGTGTCTTGAGAAAGCGTGTGCTCGTCCTCGCAGCTCTACAGAATACAAAAAAGTAACCAATTAGAGCAAATTAAATTACCAGCATTTGCAGATGTGGTCTGCTACAATAGTTGATTTTTCTTTTTGTTTGATATCAGAGGACTAACAAAAGCTTTATCTGAGAGTATATCTGACAGCTGCTTTTCTCTGCTGAAAAAAGAATGAAGAGAAGACTCATTACTGAAGCTGCTGTACAAAATACACTTTTGTTGTTCCTTCTTGCAACTGCCTGATTAATTCAATCAAAAGTACTATTGATCTTTATGTAACTACCAACATATATATGGCAGATTTGCAACCCTATTTACCTTTGCTCTAAAAGTTAGCAGGAATACCATCTAAACACTAGGTGCAGCCCCAAATCAATGCTGAGACGATATGGAAAATGAAAACGAAAACAAAAGAAAAAAACCCCAAAAGTGATTCTTACACTTACTTTGACATTTATTTATTTGTAGACACTACAAACCCAACATGTTTCAGGTTATTTCTTGTCAATGTAATTTCATTTGTTAATATACATCCATTTGAGCTTTTCTCGGTCTGCTATACATTCCATAAAAGGACAGTAAAACTTTTACCCCTTTGTAATGTTCACATTTTTTCTCCTCAACACCTAAAGGTGTTCTGGCTTTGTAGATACCAAGCAGTGAAATATCTCAGGTGTCATTTTGTTCCATTCTTATTGTAAACACATTTTGTAGTGTGCAACAGTATGGGGCAGCAATTGCATTTTTCATTTACAAAATGTCCAGCACTCTCTATTGGGGACAGATCCGGAGTGAATGCAGGCCAGTCCATACCTCCTTTCTCCTCAGCCATGCCTTTTTAATGGGTTCAGAATGCTTCTGCATTGCCTTTTTGAAAAATCCATGGGCGTTCTTGGAAAAGATGTCTTTTGAGGGCTGCATATATTGCTTGAAAATATCATAAAAAAAAAAAAAAATTAAGCATTGATACTGCCATCACAGAACATTTTAATTAACTTTGCCAAGAGTACTGATATAATCACAAACCAACACAGCCTGGCTTTTGGACTTGATCTTGGACTTGAACAGTGTGCATGGTCTCTTTTATTATGGTCTGGAGCACACAGCACCCATGTCTACCAAAAATTATCTGGAACACTGACTTGTCCGACCCCAGTACGCTTCTACTGTGTGATGCCGATCCCAGATGCTGCTGATCAAGTGCAACGTGAATCCTTTTTTTTTTTTTTTTGTTAACACTGCAAAGGATAAAGTGTCATTTGTGAATGTAGCTCTTGTGGCCCAACACCTGCAGGAGAGACTGTATGGGCCTGGTGCTATGTGGGACAGGTGGTGGCCTCTGTCACAATAACAAACCCTATGTTCCAACATAAGGGTGTCCATAAATGCACCTGGCACCAGAGAAAGTTTGATGATTGACTTCACAGTTGTGTCATCAGATTTACGGCCATATGCTTTGGACACTCAGGTGAAGAGAGGAGCTAAGTTGTCAGCTGATCACTACCTGGTGGTGAGTTGGAGTCAGATCGCGGGGGAGGTTACCAGACTGGCCTTGTAAGGCCTAAACCTATATTGTGAAGGTTTTCTGGGAATGTCTAGCGGAGGCACCAGTCAAAGGATCTTCAACGTCAACCTTTGACAGAACTTCAAAGGTGGGAGACATTGAGTCCAAGTAGGTCATGTTTGGTGAGGCAGCTAACCGGAGTTGCAGCCACAAAGTGGTTGGTGCTTTGCTGTTGCAGAAATCCTCAAACCTGGATACCATCAAGAAGAAGAAAGAGCCCTATCAAGCCTGGTTAGCTTGTGTGACTATGAAAGCAGCCAAAGATACCAGCAGGCTAGGCAGACTGCAGCCTTGATGGTATGGGAGGAGTTCATTGAGGCCATGAAAAGTGACTTTTGATCAGGCCAGAGAAGATTAAGGTGGCTTAAGCAGGGAAAGCAGTGACTTTAAAATTATATTTAATATCTTAAGTAAAGAAACTGGGAGATAAAAAAAACTTCCCTAGTGGAAGAAAAACCTTCAAGCCAAACAGTGACAAGGAAAAACTCCCCTTTAAAAGGAAGAAACCTTGAGCAGGACCTGGCTCAATACGGGGGAACATTCCTGCTGAAGTCCAGCCAGCTACAGGAAAAAAACGAGGAGGGAGATAGGACAGAGAGAGGAGAGTCATAAATATATTGGCAATATTATATAATCATAATTATCCATTAATTTGACACCTAAGAATTCAGTGTACTTATACTATGACTGATGCGTTGTTTGTACATGCACTACAGAATTGACTATATAAACCCCAGTCAGACTATATAAACAGATGTAGGCAGCATCACTGACTAGGCCAGAGGGTCTGACTGCAGGTGAGCACGTTAGTTGGTATCTTACAGTGACATCTATATCGACGGGCAGGGGCGCCGCTAGGGATTTTGGGCCCCATGAAAAGAATCTTTACCGGGCCCCCCAACACAGCAGCGAAATTTGTTGATGCTATTTTTGATCATCATTAGGGGCCTCTCTGGGCCCCCCTCAATCATGGGCCCCTATAATCCGTATCCTTCACCCCCCCCTTTTCGGCGCCCCAGTCGACGGGTGAAGGTGATGTGTCTGTTTTTCTCACTAGGTTCTGCTGCTCATTATCCCTGACTGCAGTGCAGCTTAAAGTTAAACTCCAGCGCAGGCCGGAGAGATAACAGACAGAAGCCTGAGTGGAGATAAACATGGCTCAGATTGTGTGGCGCACCCACAGCTGCACTTGTTTTCTGAGTAAAGATAAACAACTTTATATCCAATAAAATCCTTTTCCACAAATTTTGAGGTAATTTAAACAATGTTTAACAAAGTTGCCTGCCCTAAACTTTGAGGTAATACAAATAACTTAGTATCCAATGAGATTGTCTGAAATTACCTGGAGAGTATAGGACACTCCCCATGTTTTAGCAATAAAAGATACTGTACGTACCAGAAGAATCATTTTTTTTCTGCAGAAAAAATCTGGCTTTTTTTAACTCTGTACTTCTGTGTCGGAAAAATAAAAGCTCTTTCCTCGCTGATTCAAGACTCCAGTATTCTCTTCAAAGTGAGATAAGATTGTATATAGTGCCGTGCTGTGGAACCCCAGCCAACTGGCCTTATCTGCACATCCTCCTCTGGACTTCCACCACGACAAAGGTAAATGTTCAGATCCTCAGAGGGTGGAACTGCAAGCCAGCATGTAGCTCTGCAAACATATACAGAAAGAAAAAGAAAAAGGGAGGAAGGGGGGCACAGAACAGCACAAAGAACTACAATAACAATGAAGCGCAGTTAAATTCATGAGGTGCTCCTAATCAACAACTATGGATTCAGCTGAAGGAAGAGGAGGAAAGGAGGGAGAGAAGAAGGGTGAGGACACCACTCAGCTGATCATGTTGGTGTTTGACTACACTATACTGCCAAAAGTATTTGCTCACCCATCCAAATTATCAGAATCAGGTGTTCCAATCACTTCCATGGCCACAGGTGTATAAAATCAAGCCCCTAGACATGCAGACTGTTTCTACAAACATTTGTGAAAGAATGGGTCTCTCTCAGGAGCTCAGTGAATTCCAGCGAGGAACTGTGATAGGATGACACCTGTGCAACAAATCTAGTGGTGAAATTTCTTCGCTCCTAAATATTCCACAGTCAACTGTCAGCTGTATTATAAGGAAATGGAAGTGTTTGGGAACGACAGCAACTCAGCCATGAAGTGGTAGTAAACTAATGGAGCGGGGTCAGCGGATGCTGAAGTGCATAGTCCAGGGCTTAAAGTAAAAAAAATCCTGTGCCTGAACTTTCTTTTGGGGGTGCAGTGGATCCAATGCATACACATTATTGGCAATTTGGCAAACAACCTTTGGCATTATGCATGTACAAGATGACCTACAATTTAAAAGAATGCAGTGATTTGTGTATCATTCAAGCCTTAAAAAGACAATATATCAAATGTTAAATGTGAGAAATTGCTTTTTGAATAATATATTTATTACTTTGAAACTGAATACCAGCAACACATTTAAAACTAAACTGTAACAGCAACATGTTTAAAGCATGTTTAATACTCAGGCTGGAGTCAGAAATGTACTACCAAAGATCCAAAGCCTTTCGGATCAGGTTTTCACTTGTGACTGATTTATGATTTTCTGCATTAATCTTTTCCCTCATTCTTAGCTTTCAAGTTGGCATTAAAAGAAAACACATGTTCACATAATAGTCATGTTAGACTGCAATTGTATTGTATTGTGAGGGTATATTGAAATGATTCTCTGTACCTGGTTCCCTCATGTGACCATGTTCAGTTTTTGTTCGATCTTTGTTTCATTCTCTGATGATTCCCCCCCCCTTCATGTGGTAAGAAAGTCATTCAAGACCATTTTGGGATATTTCCAAGACACTGTGTCTTTTCGTGAGGAATGACTTTTCTTTTGCTACTCTACCATAAAAACTGACTGGAGCATTGCAGCATGGATGATTGTCCCTCTATAGGAGTCCTCTGACTCCACAAAGAAACCCTTGATCTCATTCACAGTGCTTGTTGGCTACCTGCCCCAGCAAGATCTTTTATGCCCAATTTATCAAGTCGACTTGGCTGCCAGATCTAGAAATACTGTTAGTGATTTTAAACTTCTTCTGTCTTTGAATTTTTTTCCAATCTAATGTTCAAATCTACGGGACTTCAAACTTAAGGAGAATAAACCCAGGGCTCATAGAGTGTAAATATTTAGTATATAGGATGTTTCAGTGTTTATTTGTTAATCAAATTAATGAAATATCTCAAAAACCTGTTTTAGTGTTGTGATTTCGGATAATTATTTTAAATCCATTAAAAAAATGGAACTGAATTGATTTTAAGATGAGTCTAAAGTGCACCAAAAATATCTATGTAATTGAGTGTTAATGGCACCCTCACAAATGTGCAAGATACCCATGTCATGTGCACTGATGCATTTCCATAATAGGTGCTGGCCTTTGAGCTGTGTGTTGAAAACAAGCAGCATGATCCCTGCAAGACGTCTTTCACCGTGATACATCACTTTCATTGTTTTTTTGCTGAGTATTCTTGGAAATAAACCAACAATAGTGTTTTAATGCTAAAATATCAGTTTCAATTCCATTAGAAGGTATTCTTTAATATTTTTAGAAAGCACGCTCTAGCTCTTACAGCCTCCTGTAACTACTATCAGCAAAAAAAACACCCAAAGTAACTTTGGACTCCTGTCCCAGTGATGTACTGCGACAACTGCATATCACTTTACGGTATGATGTCACATATCAACAACAATTAAACCAGTTCACAGAGCTTCAGTGGACATCATGGAAGAGATGACTATGACACTCAAGAAAATGACGAAGGAAAAAAATGCAGCAGAGTCACCAAAAAAGGCACTGAGCAAAATTAAGGCTGTTTTCAAAACTGCATATGATATTACTGGTACGTACGGATTTTGTCTCACTGCTACAAGACACCTAATTTAATGAATAGGTCATTATTTTGACTTTTGCAGGCCTTGATGACAAGCTGATGGAGATCCATTCATTTGGACTCAGTGTAGTTGGCCAAGGAAACATCTAAAACATATAAAATAGGGCTCCTTGGGGACTGGAATTGGGGAATACTGCCCTAAAGCAATGCACCACTACAGTGGGAGCCTGTCGGAGCGGCCACATGACAGGCCTTTGTTTGCGCCGTATTGTAGTTGTTTTTATCTTGGCATACTAACAGGGGTGTCAATGGGAAAATTGGAAAAAAACACTGAAGCGGGGGGGGGGGGGGGGGGGGGGGGGGGGGGGGGGGCTCGAGAAAATTTGGAGGTGCTTTAGGAGGCATTCTGAGCACAGCATTGTGTATTTGTCCATATTGTTACTTTGATAATGAAAAGAACATTTTTTACTTACAATTTGTAAGTAAAAAATGTTCTTTGTGTTTCTGCATGGTTGAAACAAAAACCTGCAGCCTTTAATGGATCAGTTTGACACCCTTGCCTTAAGCCTTTACAATATACCTGGGGGGATAATTGACGTTACATAATGAAATGCAAAACTCGCAATCTGGTGTGCCTCACTGCACAGGTTTGCAAAACTCTGCTCATACTTAAAATCCAATTCTTTACTTTCCCTCAACAAAATAAAAGATAAAAATGGCACAAAGTTTAATTATTCCTGCTAATGTGAGAATCCACTGAGCATAAGGCTGAAGTTAGATATCAAAAATAAAAGTAGTTGTTATAAAACAATTAAGTTGCCTATTAAAGGCAAAAATTCAGAATGACTAGTGATTCAGTCACTGGTGAACTTCAACAGTAAAACATCACTGACAACAAGATACATGGATCCAAAACTTTAGTAAGCAGTTATGGAAAATAGCATGTTAAAGTCAACATGTCTTTTTGAGGCCTGTAACTCTGAACATTAGCCTTTCTTATTTATTTTTTTTAATTACAAAAGGCTCTACTCTACTGAATAACTAATACCATAGTGCGAATTACAGGGGGGTTTGGGGGTGTTTGACCCCCCCCCAATTACAACTTCGACCCCCCTAAAGAAGGGAAAAAATTGTCATTTTTGTCATCTTCGACCCCCCTAAAGAAGGGACAAATTGTCATTTTTGTCATCTCTAGAAAAATGTTGACCCCCCCCCCCCCCCCCCCCCCCCCCCCCAATTGTCATTGTATAATTCGCACTCTGACTTCAGGCATGAAAATCTCTCACCTTTCGGTGAAATTTGCCGTTTTGAAGTCAAAAGAGAGACCTACGTGAATCATGTAGATCCGAGGAGTTTTCTATTTTGAGAGGGGAGGGGGTCGGCGCCGGGAGATTTTTTTTTATTTAATTGTCATATAATTGCCCTAATATGTAAACTGGGCACTTCAGAAACCGGCAATTTAAATGTACTTGGAGGTTACATTGCTAAGCAGGACGAGAAGCAGGACCTAGCGATGTCCACGCTGGTGTCGAGGCAAACGAGCTTACGTTTCCTACATTTACCAGTGGTGAGAAGCGCTGTTATTTATTTCATCCGCGTTGTCTAACAATAAATAAGTACAATAAGGAATAAACATCTCTCCTGTGAATTTAAAGCTAATAATCATCCATCCAAGCAAGAAAGGGAGAAGTAATATCAGAAAATATGTGCTTCGGGCTTACTTTGACGGTGGATCTGGCTGTAATAGCGGCTGGATTGTCAACGGGATCATTGCGCATGGTCTGGTCTCAATCACTCAACCAATCGCAATCGAGAATTCACGTCACGTTGGTGGCGGCGGCGGCGGAGGGTACCCCCCCCCGCCCCCGAAAATATTAAACCGGATCTGCACGTATCTCAAAAATGACCCACAGGATGGCAAAAAACTCTGAAATCAGCGAATCCGCGGAGAATTGACACCCCTGATACTAAGTACTAACAGCAACCGCCAGACTATGCAGCACATACTGTACACCACATTGTAAGTGCAGTACGTCGCATGCAGTTTTGAAAACAGCCATAATCTTGGTCAGTGTCATAAAAGTAACTTCATATATACATATATTTTGCTAGGCTTTCTCTGCTACAGTATTGGATATACTATCTTTGATCTAATTTGCATTTGTAGAAGATCCTTGATGCTGACTTGCTAAGACAAAATACTGATGTGCTGTCCTACCTATACAGAAATATACATGTGTCATGAGGCAGTTTTGGACAAACACTATGTGCTCAATGGACTTAAATTTTGTTGTATTATTGGCTAGTGATAACTTGTATGTAGGCCTACAGTCCAGTCAGCCAGACTAAGCATGGAAACACCCAGGTGGGTGCCCAGGGCATTTATAGAATTCCTTTGCCATAATAATACTGACAAATTCATACAGAAAGTTTTACCCCTGTGAGATTAAATGTTTGATTCATGCTTTAACCTAAAATGATTTTCACAATAAAAGTGGTCCACAGCAACGTCTGCACAGCCCATTAAGATGCATACAATCAAAAGGAACACTTCATACCTTTTCTATGTGTTTTTTTTAGCATCACAGGTCTATTGTATGTGGAGTCACCAGTCTTCAAAGCTGAATCTAAGCCAATAAAACCAAGAGTTATCACTGGTAGATTCTACGTGTGTTTTTATTTTCTTCTCTGTATCTTGGTTGACATGGTCATCAAATTCTAAGAGTCAGGCTGGAGCATATGACCATAAAAAAAAAAAACCCTGAAAATGTCATCACAACAGAAGATAGAGTTGTAATTATAGGCCTATGTTTATGGCAGATTGCCTCTTTTTGCATGTGAAGGTGTAGACTGAGCCAGGTGAGTGTATCATTTACCGTGAAGTCATTGAATTCAGCAGGCATCTAATAACAAAGCATTTATGGCTCACTTATGCATTCATAGATATAACAACAGTCTCCTCTGCCCGTCTCCAGCTAGTCCATCCTCTTTAAAAACACGCTGGCACCATCCGGATTGGAGCCAGATAGTCTTGAATTACTTGAACAGATTCAGGGATGAAATTAAAATCGCTCATTTTCTGCCTCCATACAAGGAGCAGATCAATTTCCGGAGACGGGGACGTGATATTTTGCTGCCATTGGACTTCCTCATCTTTGGCACAGCACCCTGACCGGCTCCCAGCGGGGGGCCCGGTGCTGACTGCACGCCTCGCCGGAGAACAGTTACTTCTGCCACCGCGAGTTTATTTGAGCCTCGCTATGAGAATTGCCATCATTTACCCTTCCCCAATATCTTCCCCAAAACAGAGAAAAGAAATAGACAAGCATGGGAAGCGAAGCTTGGACGACAGAGGCGAAATTGATTCTTTTTGATACATGCTGCATGGGGGACATTATGTCCACCTCGTTTGAGCACCTATTTCAAGAAATGAACTGAATAAATTTGGCATGAGGTAATGTCTTGGCCTCTTAGGCCTTAAGCTGTTGTTGTTGTATGATCAGAAATGACTTGCCTTCGACATCATGAGGAGGTTGATTTTCTTTTTTTTTTCAACATTAGTATCCTAAATTAATGACGTTATGAATCTGTCTGGAAATTAGTTTGTGAAACAAACAAAATGAAGAAGTGACCATCTTGATCTTGAGGGCTGGTGATGGATTAGCCTCCAGTGCATTGCAGATATTTTACTTTGTTTCAAAGAAAAGAGGTTTTTAGATCTGTTTTCTTCTTTACTTTGTATTACAGAACATGGGCATGTCCATGACCTCAAGCTTTAAATAAGAGCATAATACATTTAAATTAAAAATCACCTGCTGCCACCAAGGAACTATGGAATATTTTGACAAAATACTGACCATTGATTACATTATTTATATATATATATAAAAAAGTATAAGATTGCTCAGTGTTAAGGCTCATATTTGGTTCACTTTTGAATGTAAAATAAACATTTAAGTTTTCTTTATTGAAATTGTGGTCAAAACTATTAGCTCCTAGCTCAATCAATCAGTATTTAAACCTTAGTTTAAAGACACTTCAGCGCTTGATGAAAAAAGACTTCTCTTGATCTCTTGTTAAGAAGTGGCATCACCATCCCAAATAAAGAGAAAAAAAAAAGAAATCTGCCTGGAACTTAGACGATAGTGGTTGCACAGACACAAATTCTGCTAAAAACAAGCTCTGCTCAGTCAAAAGTGCAGGAATTATGGCATTATGGATCAATTATGGGATATCTGCAAATATGATTGTTGCTGAACTTCCGGATTTGATGTTTCACGGAAGAATGTTGCAAGCGTTCTTCATCGTGGTGGCCATCATCCAAGAATAACAGCACTGCTCACAGGAGAGCACATTAAAGCCACTCTGATATTGTCCACGAACATCTGAAACACATGGATAAGTTTTGGAAATCTGTCCTCCGGTCCACTGAGACGTACACTGTAAATTGTAACATGTTTCAACTTAAAAATATGAGTGAAAGGGCTGCCTTAAAAATTTAAGTTAACTCTCTCTCTTACTTTTATCCTTTTCTTCTGTTACCCCCCCCCCCCCTTCCTTTTTTTATTTTATTTTTTTTATTTATTTATTTATTTATTTAATTTATTTATTTGTTATTGTTTAATTTTGATTATTATTATTATCCTTTTGGTTTTATTTGTTTGTTTTCTCTTGTTTGTCTGGCCAGGATACTTGTCATTACCTTGTTCTGTGTGAACAGAACTTTTGATACAGGCGATGACTGAGAGCTAACTAACATTCCGAAGATTTCTGTGTATCACAGGTCCATTGGTCCCATTTTGGGTAGTGTTGCCATGTTCCATTGTCATTTTTGTTAAATTTATCGAAGCCATAATGGTAGTACACTCTTGTGTATTTATTTATTTATTTATTTTATGTTTATTTATTTTTCCTCTTCTTTTTTAGGTACAGCTATGCAACTGTGGGGTGGGTGGGAAATGGGTTTAGGGTTATAATTGCTATACTTGATGTTGACTTTGATATTTTTGTATTTCTATATTTTCATATTTTTATATTCTTATATTCTCTTGTAAAATGTAAAAAATGTTAATAAAAAGATTTATAAAAAAAAAAAAAAAAAAATTTAAGTTAAGTCAAAAATAATTATTTGTCATCTTCATTAAAAATTCCTTGTTGTGTAAACATGTGCATTAGTTTTGTTAATTTAGATTTCATAATTGACTTAACTACTTCAGGTAGTTGTTTGAACCTGCAAATCTATCTCAATTGACTTAAAATGGTCAGCTGTGTAAACATTTTGTTTCAGTTAAGTTGAATTGGATTTGTTAGTTGGTTGATCTACTTGGGGTAGTTGTCTGAACTTGTAAATGTATTTCATCTTAGCTAAAGTTTAAGTTAAGTAAACATTTTGTTTAAGTTAAGTTGACTTGAGGGTTCCCGGATGCAGTCGAGGAGTGCGGACGTGTATTCGTGAGCTCTCGGTGGAAGGCCTCTACAACTGCATTTATCCTGCTTAATTCACGCATAATTTTAAGTTACATGAAAGAGGAGAAAAAATTCATAACACTTTTGTATGGCAAGCTACGATTTTCGCCATAAAAAGCGAGATAATACTGTAACTCGGACCTCACGGCACCCGCACGCTGGACATCAAAAGAACATGGCGGGCAAACAGAAAGAAATGGACACGACCCTCAGTAAACTTCTGGATGCTCTCAAAGAAACCAAAGAGGACCTAACGAAACATATCGATAAAAAAACAGCCGACATACAAACTACATTAGCGAAACTAGAGACCTCAATGTCTACGCTGTCGGAACAGGTCCAAGAGATGGAGACACGTGTGAGCGCAAATGAGGACGATATTAAAGATGCCCGCGACCGTGTCGACAAGATGGAAAGGACGCTAGCTCACCTCAAAGACAAAACCGACGATTTAGAAAACCGCAGCAGAAGGTCGAACATCAGGATACTAAACATCCCTGAGCAGTCGGAAGGACATGATGTGGTGGGATTTTTGGAAAAGTTCATACCGCAGATCCTGGGTAACGACAACTTCACTGCACCTATTACCTTGGAGAGGGCGCACCGCATCGGCAAACAGACGGACAGAGCACGGCCCATCATTGCCAAGTTCCTGAACTTCAGAGACAAAGAGAAAGTCCTCCGTCTCGCCAGAAGCAAAGGAGGGATGACATATGAAAATAAGAGGATATCATTTTACCCCGACTACAGCGCAGACCTGCAGCGGAGGAGAGACGAATTCCTCGGAGTAAAGAGGATGCTGCGAGAGAGAGAGCTGGAATACGCGCTGCTCTACCCGGCCCAGCTGCGCGTGAAGCTGTCAAGATTTTCTCCACTCCAGCTGAGGTACAAAGTTTTCTGAAAGAGCTGCCGAGTGAGTAATTGAAGTGACTGCCTTACATAGACCACGTCTACAATGTATGAGAATGATCGCGATCAAAATAGGGTCCCACTGTCAAATGGGATCACGTTTGATTTAACCAACTTCTTACATACACTTTCATTTGTTTGGTTATCCTCTAACATCTTGAAATTCAAAATGTTCCTATACAAGCTGTTATGAGTGGACAGTCATATTCAGCAGTTGTTGAGGCATCCACTGTTGTTTAAGAAAGTTACCTACCTGATGTGGTTTTGTTATTGGGGTTTTAAGAGTCAGGTTTTTATTTTGTTTTGGGGTTTTGTATGGTCTCTCACTAAAACCAGAATTTCTACTTGCACAAATATGAATATTACTTTTTGGTCCAGGTCGAGTCGTATCATTATATTATTGCCTTTGCTATCACTAAACACAAAGCAGGAATACAATATGATAATTTTAGAAGCCTTGCTCTATGATGCTTATCCTGCTGATCATCTATATATAGAGCTTATATCATGGGTCAATTAACATGTATTTCTTGGAATATCAGAGGGATTAATTCACCTATTAAGAGAAAAAAAATGTTAACGTACTTAAAGAGACAGAATGTTGATATTGCCTTTATCCAAGAGAGCCACCTCACTGACTGTGAACACTTGAAACTGCGTAAAGACTGGGTGGGTAATGTTTTTCACTCTTCCTACTCCTCCAAGTCCAGAGGTGTTGCGTTGCTCATCAATAAACGCCTGAATTTTAAATTAAATTCAGTGGAAAAAGATAGAAATGGTAGATTCTTGCTTGTAGACTGTGAGATAAATAGGAACAGGTTGTCTCTGGTGAATATATATGGACCTAACTATGACGACCCGTCGTTCTTTAACAATCTGATTATGAAACTTGCTACCATTGAGGGTCAGTGCATTGTGGGGGGAGACTTTAATTTGGTTTTTAAACCCGGTATTGGATCGCGTATCACCCAAAAACAATTTCACTGTCAAAAGCAGCCGCAGCATTAAACCAAGGTATTAAAGACATGGGTATGATTGAGGTATGGCGAAAGCTTCATCCAAACCAGAAGGATTTTTCCTGTTTTTCAGCATCGCATAATACATACTCTAGAATTGATATGTTCCTGATTTCACAAGATATGTTGTCCACAATAAAAGAATGCTGTTACCTAGCTGCCACCTTTTCAGATCATAATCCTCTTAAACTCACCTGGGTGATCAATACTCCTCAACCTGAAATTTGCAGGTGGAGGTTTAAAAAATTTTATGCTAAAAGACCCTGAATTTATTTCATATATGACTACTAATATAGAAATATTTCTTGATGCTAACTCAAATTCTTCGTCACACGCCAACATTTGGGAGGCTCTAAAAGCCTATATGAGAGGTCATATTTTATCATATAGTGCACATAAAGTAAAAAAAATAGAGAGACACTGACTAAATTGGAAAGAGATATTAAAAAACTGGAACAGGATTATATTACTACTAAAAAGGAAGAACACCTTGGTGCCTTAACTAAAGCAAGGATGCTATATAATAATCTGTGTACAAACAAAGAGGAGGCAGCCATGGCCAGGACTAGATATCATTATTATGAATTTGGGAACAAAACAAGCAAACTTTTAGCTTGACAAATTAAGAAAGAGATGACTGATAAATTTATACACTCAATAGTAACAGAGGAAGGCGGATACCTCGATGACTCAACATCTATAAATGCAGAATTTAAGCAATTTTATGAAAATCTATATAAAACAGAACAGGATGATGAAAATATAGGAGCCAAACAATTTTTGGATGGAATTCCTCTTCCTAAATTGCAAGATGATGATAGAGAACTACTTGATGCTGACATATCTGAGCGGGAAGTACTACAGTCCATTTATTCACTACAAAATAAGACACCCGGACCAGACGGCTTCCCTATCGAGTACTATAAGGCCTTTTCAGAAAAATTATTGACTCCTCTCACAAATATGATCAAAGAAGCCCTAGAAAATACAAAATTACCAGACTCATTAGAAATTGCTACAATTACGCTGCTCCCAAAACCAGGTAAGGACAAACAGAAATGTGACTCATATAGGCCCCTCAGTCTCCTAAATACAGATTATAAAATCCTATCCAAATTAATTGCTCACAGATTGGAAGATATAATACCTAAAATAATCCACGCTGACCAAACAGGGTTTGTTAAAAACAGGTATGGAGCGGATAATGTGCGACGACTGCTCCACATACTGAGTGCTGCTCAAAAAAATAGGAATCCCATGTTGATAATATCTATGGATGCAAATAAAGCATTTGATAGGATTGAGCCAAGCTTTCTCTTTCGGACACTTGAGGCCATGGGTTTCGGTGAAAAATTAATTCAGTTCATCAAAACACTCTTCAATGCTCCCAAAGCTAATATTTTAACAAACAATGTTCTTTCTACCAACTTCTCCTTATCCAGAGGCTGTAGACAAGGCTGTCCAAGCTCACCCTTATTATTCGCACTGGCGATTGAACCATTAGCCATTGCCATCCGTTATAATACCTCCATAGCTGGAATTAAATTCGGTACAAACGAGCACAAACTATCCTTATATGCGGATGACTTACTTTTATATATAAGTGACCCATTCACATCAATCCCCCCATTAATGCAATGTCTAAAAGAATACAGCGCAGTCTCAGGATATAAATTAAATTACACTAAAAGTGAAATTTTACCACTAAATATACAGGATAATAATATCAGAGCTCTCACTGATCCCTTAAAATGGTGCAACAATGGTTTCAAATATTTGGGTATACAAATTTGCAAATCAGATGGCCATATATTTGAACAGAACTACGCAAAACTATTAGAACAAACCAAACTCGACCTTCAAAGGTGGATGGATCTTCCACTGTCTCTTATTGGCAGAATTAATACCATAAAAATGAATATCTTGCCAAAGTTTATTTACCTGTTTCAGTGTCTCTCAATAAAAATTCCAAAGAGTTTCTTTAAGGAACTTAACAAAGTTATAACTCCTTTTCTTTGGCAAAAGAAAACCCCTAGAGTCAAGCTCACTTCTTTACAGGCCCCTTACTCAAAGGGAGGACTTAACCTACCAAACTTTAGGAGCTATTATCTTGCCTCGCAATATCGACCAATTTGGATCTGGTTACATGCAGAAAACAGTGAGGTTAGATGGGTTCCGATTGAACAACATGAGATGAAGTCTACACCTTTGAAGGATGTCCCATTTATAGGTACAAAAAAATGTTTGACTTCAATTACGGATAATCCCATAATACTGAATACATTTGCTGCATGGCAAGAAGCTCACTCACTGTTGGATCTGAATATTTCATTTCTTAGGAGGACTCCTTTATGGAGAAATCCCAACCTCTCACACCACATCTCAGATGCTGTATTACGAAAGTGGAAAGATAAAAAAATCCAAACAGTTGCAGATTTATATATCAACAGTACATTCGCCAGCTTTCAACAACTAAAGGAAAAATTCCAGCTCCCCGAACATAGTTTCTTTAATTTCATGCAAATAAGAGAATGGGTCAAAGAGAATTCCAAGGATATTTTTCCAGATATTCCAGAAGAAACCCCTTTTGAAAATCATCTATGTCACAAGCTATGCAAAACAACAAAAGGACTAACATCTTCTATATACGCTATAATCAATGGTAAACTATCTGTTTATAATCAGGCATCTAAAAAAGGTAAATGGGAAACAGATTTGGGCTGTGTTTATGATGAGGCGGACTGGCACTTTTTACTGGAGCAGGCACAGACTGTGTTAATATCCACAAAACATAGGCAAATACAATTTAACTTATTGCACAGAACATACTACACCCCTCATAGATTACATAAGTTTGACAGCAGCATTTCTTCAAGATGTCAGAGGTGTAAAGTGGAAGAAGGCGATCTCTTGCACATGTTTTGGAGCTGCCCAGTGATAGGAAACCTTTGGAAACACATCATTGCATTAACTTCTAAGATAATAGGACGCCAAATTGAGCAGAACCCAAAACTTTGGATTCTGGGGGATACAAGCTCTCTTAACGTGGACTATTATAAGAAGTACTTCATTTTGCTTGCCAGCACAGCAGTGAAGAAATGCATCCTAAGTAATTGGAAATCAGAAGCTTCGCCATCGCTGAGGCACTGGATTAATGAGCTAGTGTCTTACTGTACACCTGAAAAGATTTTATACAATGTAAGAAAGAAACCTGGAACGTTCCAGAAAATATGGGGGCCCTTTATGGAAATTCTGCCTTCTCTGGACTTAGTTGACCACGGTGGGATGACTCTTCCTGGACCAAATCCATCTTAAGACTCTGTACTACATGAATATTATTATTAGATTTCATTGACATTGCACTATGTACATTTATAGGTAGATTTATGTGTGTGGATGTGTACAGATAGATGTATATAAACTGTGTAGGTGTATGAATGAAAGGTAATAGAGAGCCATACAAGGGGGGTGGGAGGGTGGGTGGGGGGGAGTGTTAAATGAATGTTTTACAGTGAGGTTTTTGTGTGTGTGAATAATCCTCCTTGCATCGGACATGTTTGTGACCTGTTATTTTTAATAAGTGCCTTCTACAATATATGGCTGAAGTCATCGTTATCCCGTCTACATGTATGTCAGATGTGTTTCCTAATTAGGCTCAAATTTTTTCCTTTTTCCTTCTTTCCTTTTTCTTGGAAGTATATGCTAGCATGTGTTCTCATATGTACATGTAAAATTTTTTTTTTTTTTTTAAATATATATTTATCCTTAATTTACTATTTTGTTGATTTACTTTTTTTTTTCTTTTGTTTATGCTTTTTTTTCTTAAATTATTAAAAAGGTATTCTTTGCACAAACATGTATTGCTTGATGCACAAACATGCTGTAATGAGAAATAATGTTAATAAAAACAAATCTTTAAAAAAAATAAATAAATAAATAAGTTAAGTTGACTTGAACTTATTAATTGACTGAACTGTTTAAGGTCGTAATTTTAATTTGCAAATCTATTTTATCTTAACAAAATGTTTTAGCTCATTTAAATTAAATTAATTAATCTATTTAACATAATTCAAGATTTCTTTGAACATAAATATCCATTTCAACATAATGTTGCTCGTATTAATAAGTAATTAGTACAATAGATGTAATTACAGGCTATAACAAATTTGTTTTAAAGAGAAATGACAGACATCAATTAACATGCAACAAGTTCAGTGTGTGTGTGTGTGTGTGTGTGTGTGCCCCCGCCCCCCCGACAAGAACATTCAAGATCAACAGCAAGAACATTTTGAATCAAGTGTGTGTCCCCCTGCTGACATCCAGATACAGTTCAGACATGTGAAGGAGGACAGCTTCTCTGACTTGAACCTGTATCTACTGATCGCTATAATATCAGTCTCAGTGAGTTTTTTGTTGAGTCTTATCAGCTTAATAGCTGTTAAGATGCCACAAAACTGGCAGTCATTTCAGCAGGTACAGTGCTCCAATGATCACAACCAACCCAGAAGGGAGCTGGTCTCACGCTAAAGCTACACAGCAGTATGACGTGTGTTTTAGCTCGGACACACTGAAGAGTGACTTAGTGGTTTTTTCCCGACCGTTCCCACCTGTAGATGCAGAACTGATCAGTATTAATGGAGGAGACACTTTTTCGAGAACTCAGACTTTACCCAACAAAGAAAAGGTAAGAATCCATTAGGCCTAAACGTATTTTGGCAAGAACATTTTGAATCAAGTGGAAGTGTGTGTGTGTGTAAATGTAAGTGTAAGGCATGAGGGGAGTTCCCTGAGCACAATCTCAGATCCGCAGCAGCCTGTTTCTTAATCCATGGACAATTGAGGAACACTGTCCTCCACCGATGTTCATCAGGACCTTTTGAATAACTTCAAATGTGTACCTGAGTTCTTTTGGATAGTCTATGTTCAGAGAAAAAAGAAGACCCATCAGCAAGGCAATGGCACGTGGAATGTCCTTCAGATCAGACAGGACCACTGCTTCCTCAAGGACCACTGCTGTGTCCACGATGTCTTCCCCGTCCTTCACTATCACAACACCAACTTTTATTCCGTGTGTGAACGTGTGCTCATCATCTGTGGCCTGCACAAGATTTCAAAGAAAGCAGAAATATAATACCATCTATAATTGTTCTGTTAGCAATGTATATATGTTAAGCTAGCAGAAAAATCCATTTGTGGCGAAAAGATTTTATTCAACACCAGAGTGCATATTTTGTCTAACCCCTACAAAAGGCACATGTGGATTACATACACACATACACACACACATACACATACATACACACATACATACATATATATATACATATATATATATACATATATATATATATTTTTTTTTTTTGATAGGTATCACTATACAGGCCCAACAAGCCATTCAACTTATTCTTTACCAGTCCAATAAAGAATTTAAACATGCTTACCTCGACAGTCTTGAAAAAACTGGAGGGATCCTCTTTGAGAAAATGAGGAAGGCCCAGCAGAAGAACTGTCCTCTTAAGTTGTGTGGAGCTCTGTTTAAAAAGAAAAAAAACAGTAAGTGATATTTCTATCTGCTTGTGAACAAATATTTAAGACATCTACGGCCTCACATTTTAAAAATTTAATTTATTACTTTAAGACTTTAATGATAAAATAAATTGAATGAAAAAAGGAGCAGACAATAAAATTCTGAGATAATATTCTGGAGCAACAAAGCTGAATGACCAAATCCAGACAGAACGAAACAGACACTTCAGCAATGAGTAGATGGAGCTGCAGAGAATTATGGTGGCAATGCTTAAATTGACAAGATTAACATCAAATAAAACCACTGCTACATAGGATGGCTCTAATCGCATTATATTCTTAAAACTGACCTGTTGCTCACAGCAATGCAATTCATTCTACGGTGTATATGTGATGCGGAGAGTTAGGGGTGTAAACATAATGCTTGCTAATGTCCAAAAATAAATAAATAAAACCATCAATAAAATCATGACAAGATCCTGAATTTTTTTAATGAGCATAAAAGACACAGTTGTGTTTCACTGAGGGACTAACGACTCTGTCAGCTGATCTCACTAACACCACTGAAGACATTTTCCAAGAGAACTGATTAGTCAGGAGGCAGAACTTTTTGTACTTGGTGATCTCAATCTGAATAGTAACCTGCTTCAAACCAGGTTAGGTTCACGGAGTATGCTGCCGTAGTGACCGACTCAGACCAGAACCAGCTTCCTAAAACCAAAACCCAAGTTTCCTGTAACTCTGAGTTTTACCTAAACCTGCTTTCTAAAATAGGGCCCAGGAAAAAAATTTAACAAATATGATGTGGAAGATGCTAACAAGATGCTAGGGTTAGGGTTAGCTCTACACGAAAGTGTTCTTTTTTGTTTTATTTCTTCCTACTTCTTGCCCTAACCTGGACCATTAGTACTGCGAACATCCAGTACATCCGCCAAGTGGACATCAGATTTCTCAACAAATCACTGATCACAAGTGACTTTCACCACACACACACCATCCTCGACGACATAGTGAGAGCGCCGGGGCTCTCCGTGGATTGTTATTGGGTCGAGGAGGCGGCGCAGACGGAGACGGGAGAGGAAGCAGAAGCGGGGGCTGCCGGTCCGGCGTTATGCCACGGCTACGGAAACGACCACACAAGCCACCTCTACCGAGCCTGTTTCTTTCCAACGCCAGATACCTGGTACACAAAATGAACGAACACCATCAACGAACATCAGCGGGCCCACCCAGATGGCGTTCACATTATCGCAGGAGACTTTAACAAGGCCAATTTAAAGACTGTACTACCTAAGTTCCACCAGCAGGGTTTCCTGCAGACCTTATTTGGCCAGGCGCCCCGCCCGGCCTGAAATCTCGAGCGCCCGGGCTACAATGTCGGGAAAAAAAAAAATGTTGGGCAAAAAAAAAAAAAGCGACACGGCAGCGCTTGAGAACTGATCAGCGCACATAGGTTTGTGTTATAATGAATTAATGTTGATTCTCTAGTGCTGCGCTGTTTACCTGCAGTGCATTCTGCGCCACCTCTCTCTCTCTCTTTCACACACACACACACAGTGATAACCTCTCTGTCGATCACTCACGTTTGACAGCTCACGTCTCGTCTCACTTCAATACAAGTTTTCCTCCGCTCGCTTTTATGTCGGTCCGTAATTATTTATAGTCAGTAGAGATTCTGATAAACTTTATTCGTAATAGACCCGGTGCTTTTGTTTTGACCAGACAGTGCCACCTCTCACTGCCGTTTTTTTTTTTTTGGTTCGACAATTCATTAAAGTGACACACGCACACACTAATCAACATTATGTTTAACTTTGTCTATAAAAGAAAAAAAAGAACATTAGGTATTTAAACTAACTAACTAAATAAATAAAGACCAATGGGCGCACTGCCTGTCATCTGGACTCCAAGCTCACGTAGCTTCACTTGACAGCTGTCACTCTGAGGTGATTGATGACCAGTCCGCCCAGTCAAAAAGGTACGCCTACTATGTAATTTACTGGTATGCAATTGATCAGTAGTAGAGTAAATGAGACATAATCTTTTTGTTAAGAAACTGAGGTAGCCTTCACTTTATAGTGTTTTCCATCATCATGTTTGTGGGTTTGTTGTTAAGCAACTTCTTTCATATTTTGAGGGCAAAAATAATAATTGAACAATCTAATTAATTAAGTAATTTATCCTTTTTTTTGGTTCTCGGCTACCGTTCTCGGCTTGCTCGGACCGACGTGAACAGAGGAATAAAGAAAGCCAAGGCAGACCACAGGACGAGAATAGAGTCCCACCTGTCCAGCAACAACTCCAGGGAGGTGTGGCGAGGCATCCAACGCATCACTAACTTCAGAGGGAGTGATGCGTCTACCACAGACCCGAGTGAGACACCACAGCAGCACCCACCTGCTCCAGCCCAGCCCCCACCTCCACCAGGATCCTCCATCACTCCACTCACTGTACAAGAGCATGATGTCAGACTGATGCTCCTGACAGTCAACACCAAGAAAGCAGCCGGCCCAGACAGTTCCAGGGAAGGTGCTCAAAACGTGCGCCCACCAGCTCACCCCCAGCTTCACCAGGATCTTCAACACCTCCCTGGCCCAGGCAGTTGTTTTGCACTGATTTTGCACTATTTTGCATTGTATCTGGAGATGCTGCTCTCCATTTCATTGTACCCATGTATAATGACAATAAAGGATTCTATTCTAAAGTGCGAGAGGCATTGATGAAAAAAAAAATCATTCCTTAAGACTTACATTATCATCAAGACATCTCATCAGCCTGGTTAGGCCCACAATACCACTCTTTCCTTTGTACAGCTCCAGGAACCTTGTCATATATTGGTCCAGCCTGGCGAAGAGAGACCCCTTCAGGTTGACTGATGTAAGGCGAGAAAATTCTGCTTTAATCTGTGGATGTGGATAAAAACAAACATAGTCAAAGAGAATATTTTTAATTAGTTCTCAATTTAGACACTAAGTTTAAACTCTTTCAGGACCTCTGACGAGTTAACTCGTCACAGAATGCCCAACTTTTAGGACGATTCACAAACGGTCAACTTGTCAAAGCTATTGTTTTTTTTCCAGATCAAGATAATGGACATCATCAACCTTGTGTGTATACGGCAGCACCCCAACATGTAATAGTGATTCAGATTACAATCAAAAAAATGTGTGATCTTTGTTGTTTTCTCTGTTGAGGCCAACTGCAAATGCTACCAAATGTAGCGGAAAAAACAAACAGTACAGAGTCGTATGTTCAGAGCAAGTTGGTAAAACGTGATGCTACGGAATTCTCCACATACTCATGTCATATCCAAATGACCTTTTGTTAAACCAAAAGGTCAAACCACAATGCACCCGACTCCTGACTCCTCCCTGTGGGTGGTGGGCCCACGGGGAGGCAAATCCATGTAGCCCATTCAGGCCCAGCTGGGCCCCATGGGTAAAGGCCCGGCCACCAGGTACTCTCAAACGAGCCCCTCCCTCAGGTCTGGCTCCAGGGTGGGGCCCCAGTAACCCTAACCCAGGCGAGGGACACTGAGCTCTTGCTTTAGTTTTATCCATCAGATAATCTATCTTTACCCTTAACTACATTTATATAATTTCTACCATATTCTGTTTACACCGGCCACTGCTACAGTAACATATCCAACAAAGTGACGATAATAATATATCGATAAATATTTCATACAACCACACTTCAAATAATCCAAACTATCCCTTTAAGAGGGAAATTTGAGAAAACCAAGCAAAAACACTGTACCTGCTGTTCAGAGAACAAGGCTGGCCACCTGTCTTTGACTTGTGCCACAAGGGGTTCATCTTCAACAATCTCCTTCCTTCGTAGAGCGAATGTTCCATTCATCATTTCACGAATTTGTTTCCAGTCAACCTTTCTTTTCTTTATCTCACTGACCATGGCCAATCTCTCTGTGTCAAGGTCACTTTGGGTTTTCCCTTCTGGAAAATCTGGCAGGAAGTTCACTTCAGATTTTTTGTGGGCCTCTTCAGTCTTTTTGAGCTTCCCGAGGCACGAGCATTGACTCTGAGCTCAGAGGATCCTGCCACTCGCATCTTCTGCCGCAAGTTGCCCATTTTGAACTTATACCACCCATTGACAGACCTAGGTTCCTTCAAACAAGGATGTTTTTTGATGAGAGCTTGAGCCACATGACCATACTCATCACGTGATGGGTAGGGATTCTGAACATAGATGGCTTCTGATAACTTGTCTAAGATGTCCGATTTCATGTGTTTTGAAATGTCAAGAAGGGTTCCATCTCTGTGAAAGGCTTCATTTCCTTGCCTCAGTTTCAACTGAACATCAAATGAAAAGGCAGGAATGACAAATGGTTGAAGCAGCTGACGAGTTTGGGTACCACTGGGGGTGTCCTCAAGGGAAGATGGTGACAGGCTTGCTGTGTCCAGAGTTGAATCTGTGTGGTATGATTCAGAAGACTTGGTGTGCACTTTCAAAGTTGCTTTATCTTTAGGAAGCTCTGACATGCTAGTTAAATTGCAAAGTTCATTTTCAAATTCGGGGTCTTGATACTGAATCACAAAGTCCCCCTCCAGTCCCAGTTTATTCTTCAGGATCGAGCAGAAGCCATCAATCGTGTCTGGCAAGTTATCGATGGTAAGCTTCCTAATGTCAGTTTCAGACAAGATGATGCGCAGTAGCATGATGAAATTGTCTGAAAAGGGGAGAAAAAAAATCCACGATAAGCAACATGTTGAGGGTGTAAAAATGTAATAGATGTCGTCATTTTGGGTAAACTGTGGACTACAGTCATGGAAAGAATTATTAGACCACCCTTGTTTCTTCAATGACTTGTTCATTTTTTTACCTGGAACAACTAAAGGTACATTTGTTTGGAGAAACATAACAATAACCACAAAAATAGCTCATAAGAGTTTTATTTAAGAGCTGATATCTAGCCATTTTCCATGGTTTTCTTGATAATAATGTAAATCACTTCAGTTTTTAGATCAATGCCTATGGCATCGTACTGTCAATAACAGTGCTTTTATGCAATAAATGTTTTCTTTTCTGGCTGTTTTAGTCACATGATGACCTTTAGTGGTACCAGGTACAAAAATGAACAAGAAATCGAAGAAACAAGGATGGTCTAATAATTCTTTCCATGACTGTATATTGCTTTAGGACAGCTGGGTCAGTACAGACAGCCATATGGAGGTTTTTGGTGTGTGCCCCAGGTGTATGTCATTCCATGAAAATCAAATACTGAACTGTAACAAACTTATAACATACCTATATTTTTAAAGACAAGACGCTTGAAGATAATGCTCCAAAGCCGATGCCCCGATGCCGATGCTCTGATGCCGATGCTCCGATGCCGATGCTCTGATGCCGATGCTCCGCTGCCGATGCTCCGCTGCCGATGCTCCGATGCCCCAATGCAATGCTCTGATGCCGATGCTCCAAAGCTGATACCTCAAAACTCTAACTGTGAAGAAATTGAAATTGCTTTTTTAAATAAAAATTTAAAGCTTTGATGCATAAGTGGCAAATGTGTCTAAAAATACCTTAATGAATAAGAAAAAGAAATGCCTTTGGTGACACCACAACTCGGCCCTGGACAGTGTACGGTGACAGTGGAATGTAGTGGTTCAGGTCTTCAGGTTCAGCTACCATCAGTTGAGCAGAGTCTCTCTTGACAACTTCGTAGCATCTCAGGTGTTCAAAATACCAAGCCGAAAAAGGTTCAAGAAGAAAGAACAGCTTGTTGGACACAAGCAATACATGAACGATCTTACAAAAATCAGGAAGTACACTTGTGCTGCCAACTGACACAAACATTCCTTTGGTGTATCTTGTCCCATGTATGTGTGCAGTTGTGGCCAGGGATACACTGCTCAGAGTACTACATTTCGTCTCAATCAGTTGCTTGACAGAGGCAGCTAAAATGTCAAAGGAAACATGCGAGACTCCCTTTACTTCCACTGTTGGTTTGAAAAGGTTGGGCATGTCCAAATAGTATGCCAACATAAGCTCATGTCTGAGGGACAGAGTCAATAGAATGTTTTTGAAATTGTTGACATCACGAACCACTTTCTTGAAAAAGCTATGCTTAGCTTCAAAGCGGAAGGTCCAAAAATCAACCACTGGTCCAAAACAGCGGATTAAATGAGCATAGTGTTCCAGAAAGTGGTGCTTAGGTTTGAGTTTCAGCCCCGGAAACCCCGGAAAAGTAGTAAGAGTTTTCTGTGCTCACTTATTTTGGCTTCAAGGTAACACAAGCTTTGATCTGTAAAACTGGAGGATGCCAATATTTCCACAATATCTTTAAGTTCGAGAATTACAGGACCATGCGTCATCATCTTCAGGAACAATATCACCAATGAGCAAAGGCAAAAACCTTAAGAGAGTCCAATTCTCATGGCCGTTGCCTTCGACAGTTTCACTCAGGAGTGCTTTTTCTGGAATTCTCTGTGGACGGTTAACTCTGTCAGAAAATTTATAGGGGAAGCGCTGTATGGCAGTGTTCAAATAATCCAATGTAAAGTACTTTTGTCCAATTAATTTTTTCAAACACAAACAGATTTCAAAAGGAACAATGCCTTCTAGGAGGTCATGTAAAAAGTCAGGTGGAAATCCTGTTATACAATGAAAGTAAGATAACTGGTTCAATACACAGTCTCGTTTCACTCCTTCAACACTTTTCAAGTGCTCATTCTCCCTCAGCCTGGAAACATTCTCATTGAAGGACACTTTGGTTCTCAATAAAAATGAATTACTTTGCACAGAACAACTCTGAATGTCGCTACGACTGGCTGAACAAAAACGACAAAACTTATCAACATTAAAGGACTCTTGAAAACCAGAAAACGCATGCGCACCCAAATTATCAGATGATACATACAACACTGTTCCTTTAATACTGGCTCCTAACCTGCTGATGTAGATCCCTTCTTTTTCCAGCAGTTGAAGATCTCTCAAAAGTGGTTCTACAACCCTTTCAAATCCAAATGTTTTTGGTGTCTACACTAGAGATGTCCCGATCCAGCATTTTGAACTTCCGATCCGATACCGATATTTATTTGTACTTCCGATCCGATACCGATACCGGCCTATCTGAGCATGTATTAAAGTTTTAAGTCATTTTAAAACCAACTTACTTTGTTGTCAGACTCATGCTGAATACCCTATTCAGCATGAGTCTGACAACAAAGTAAGTTGTTTACTCCTGATAATAACTAGCCAGCTGAATTAGGTGCATTTGAATAATACACATTGGTTGGTAACGAGAAATGACCTATTTATTCAACAAATCAACACAAAATAGACAAAATGATAAATAACAAACAGAAATGGCATCAGTAAACCACGGCTTTACAAGCCATAAGTGCAGATAATATTGTTAATTGTATTAAGCAAACACAACCTGAGTTTAACCGTCTATTAACAGCATTAGTACCTGTGCTTTGACCCTGTTCAGTGGCAGTTTGTCACGATTCCCAAACGTCCCAAACGGGGGGTGGGGGTGGGGTGGAGAGGAGCTCGAGTGGTCACGCGCAGGGGGCGGGGTGTTTGTGGCTGCGCACTGTGCCCGCCCGACAGAGAGAAACAGAGAGAAAAGCGCGGCTCGAGGCAGACGGCAGCCATCAGCAGCCAAGTGATGGCTTCAAACCTAGCGGTTTGAGTGCCAGTGAGTCGCTAAATCACCAGAAAAAAGTCGCTAGATTTTGTGCTGTAGTCGCTTTTTACAAATTAAGTCGCTAGGGGGGTCTGGAAAGTCGCTAGATATAGCGACAAAGTCGCTAAGTTGGCAACACTGATTGGGAGGGAGATGCTCGTGTGCGTGGTGCTGAAGTGTGCTGGAAAATGCGGACCGGATATTAGGGAAACACAGAGCAAGACCTGGAATGGGTTATCTGAATAATGCGCTGCGCGGTGCGCTGGAAAAACCCGGAACGGACTTTGGAAAAAAATGGATCGGGAGTCTGGATCGGCATTTTTTTAGGGCTTGCCGATCCGATACCGATCCGCATTTTTTGCTCATATCGGCGGCCGATCCGATCCGAATATCGGATTGGGACACCTCTAGTCTACACTTTTACACAAAAGAGCAAGATAAATACTAGACAAGGATGATCTGTAAATGTGCTATTACCCAGTATATTGCACACAACTTATGTATTTTTCTAGAGGTGCCTAAAGGGTTACAGACCTCGAAATCGTCAATATTCAGACCTAAAGAAATTGTCTGATCTTCCCCAGACAGCAATGGGTTCTCTTTGAAATATGATCCATCAAATGTTGTCTTGTAATGACCAGGTAGTGATCCTGTATTTTCTAAAACTTTGTCAATGACATCACTCCTATTTAACAATCTTTGCAGTGTCTTGAGAAGTGGGACATAAACAACAAAGGTTTTCTTTAATGGCAGGTCTCTAAAAAATACTCAACTCAACTGGGTCTATGACACCAAATTTTTTTTTGAAGTAGGACGACCTTTTTGATCTGATCCCAGACACCCACTCTGGGAAATGGACCCAAGTGGATTGATGCTGTGAAAGGCTTTGTGTTATCAAAGTTACAGTGTTTTCCTCAATGTTGCAACTGTGCTTCCTCAATATCTTTTTACTGTATACTCATTTAATTCACCAATTAAAAACACCGATGTCATGAAATTCACTGGCTATTTCTTGAGTGGCAAATTTGGAAATATGTAGGACTGCTTGCATTCGCAGAAGTAATGAGGCAAGCCTTTCCTGAATTTTTTCAGTGGTGACATGGTACTCTGGTTCATTATCAGAATTGTGGTACATGAAAATCATTGTCAGTGGCATGAGACTCTGATTCAGCTGTTNCATACAAGGGGGGTGGAGGGGGGGTGGGGGGGGGGAGTGTTAAATGAATGTTTTACAGTGAGGTTTTTGTGTGTGTGAATAATCCTCCTTGCATCGGACATGTTTGTGACCTGTTATTTTTAATAAGTGCCTTCTACAATATATGGCTGAAGTCATCGTTATCCCGTCTACATGTATGTCAGATGTGTTTCCTAATTAGGCTCAAATTTTTTCCTTTTTCCTTCTTTCCTTTTTCTTGGAAGTATATGCTAGCATGTGTTCTCATATGTACATGTAAAAATTTTTTTTTTTTTTTTAAATATATATTTATCCTTAATTTACTATTTTGTTGATTTACTTTTTTTTTCTTTTGTTTATGCTTTTTCTTAAATTATAAAAAGGTATTCTTTGCACAAACATGTATTGCTTGATGCACAAACATGCTGTAATGAGAAATAATGTTAATAAAAACAAATCTTTAAAAAAAATAAATAAATAAATAAGTTAAGTTGACTTGAACTTATTAATTGACTGAACTGTTTAAGGTCGTAATTTTAATTTGCAAATCTATTTTATCTTAACAAAATGTTTTAGCTCATTTAAATTAAATTAATTAATCTATTTAACATAATTCAAGATTTCTTTGAACATAAATATCCATTTCAACATAATGTTGCTCGTATTAATAAATAATTAGTACAATAGATGTAATTACAGGCTATAACAAATTTGTTTCAAAGAGAAATGACAGACATCAATTAACATGCAACAAGTTCAGTGTGTGTGTGTGTGTGTGTGTGTGTGTGTGTGTGCCCCCGCCCCCCGACAAGAACATTCAAGATCAACAGCAAGAAACATTTTGAATCAAGTGTGTGTGTCCCCCTGCTGACATCCAGATACAGTTCAGACATGTGAAGGAGGACAGCTTCTCTGACTTGAACCTGTATCTACTGATCGCTATAATATCAGTCTCAGTGAGTTTTTTGTTGAGTCTTATCAGCTTAATAGCTGTTAAGATGCCACAAAACTGGCAGTCATTTCAGCAGGTACAGTGCTCCAATGATCACAACCAACCCAGAAGGGAGCTGGTCTCACGCTAAAGCTACACAGCAGTATGACGTGTGTTTTAGCTCGGACACACTGAAGAGTGACTTAGTGGTTTTTTCCCGCACCGTTCCCACCTGTAGATGCAGAACTGATCAGTATTAATGGAGGAGACACTTTTTCGAGAACTCAGACTTTACCCAACAAAGAAAAGGTAAGAATCCATTAGGCCTAAACGTATTTTGGCAAGAACATTTTGAATCAAGTGGAAGTGTGTCTGTGTGAAATGTAAGTGTAAGGCATGAGGGGAGTTCCCTGAGCACAATCTCAGATCCGCAGCAGCCTGTTTCTTAATCCATGGACAATTGAGGAACACTGTCCTCCACCGATGTTCATCAGGACCTTTTGAATAACTTCAAATGTGTACCTGAGTTCTTTTGGATAGTCTATGTTCAGAGAAAAAAGAAGACCCATCAGCAAGGCAATGGCACGTGGAATGTCCTTCAGATCAGACAGGACCACTGCTTCCTCAAGGACCACTG
Organism: Hirundichthys speculiger; assembly: GCA_018398805.1. Lineage (NCBI taxonomy): Eukaryota > Metazoa > Chordata > Actinopteri > Beloniformes > Exocoetidae > Hirundichthys > Hirundichthys speculiger. Next base: position 972,369 of record JAGFBZ010000165.1, read on the forward strand.
CTGTGTCCACGATGTCTTCCCCGTCCTTCACTATCACAACACCAACTTTTATTCCGTGTGTGAACGTGTGCTCATCATCTGTGGCCTGCACAAGATTTCAAAGAAAGCAGAAATATAATACCATCTATAATTGTTCTGTTAGCAATGTATATATGTTAAGCTAGCAGAAAAATCCATTTGTGGCGAAAAGATTTTATTCAACACCAGAGTGCATATTTTGTCTAACCCCTACAAAAGGCACATGTGGATTACATACACACATACATACATATATATATATATTTTTTTTTTTTGATAGGTATCACTATACAGGCCCAACAAGCCATTCAACTTATTCTTTACCAGTCCAATAAAGAATTTAAACATGCTTACCTCGACAGTCTTGAAAAAACTGGAGGGATCCTCTTTGAGAAAATGAGGAAGGCCCAGCAGAAGAACTGTCCTCTTAAGTTGTGTGGAGCTCTGTTTAAAAAGAAAAAAAACAGTAAGTGATATTTCTATCTGCTTGTGAACAAATATTTAAGACATCTACGGCCTCACATTTTAAAAATTTAATTTATTACTTTAAGACTTTAATGATAAAATAAATTGAATGAAAAAAGGAGCAGACAATAAAATTCTGAGATAATATTCTGGAGCAACAAAGCTGAATGACCAAATCCAGACAGAACGAAACAGACACTTCAGCAATGAGTAGATGGAGCTGCAGAGAATTATGGTGGCAATGCTTAAATTGACAAGATTAACATCAAATAAAACCACTGCTACATAGGATGGCTCTAATCGCATTATATTCTTAAACTGACCTGTTGCTCACATGCAATTCTACGGTGTATATGTGATGCGGAGAGTTAGGGGTGTAAACATAATGCTTGCTAATGTCCAAAAATAAATAAATAAAACCATCAATAAAATCATGACAAGATCCTGAATTTTTTTAATGAGCATAAAAGACACAGTTGTGTTTCACTGAGGGACTAACGACTCTGTCAGCTGATCTCACTAACACCACTGAAGACATTTTCCAAGAGAACTGATTAGTCAGGAGGCAGAACTTTTTGTACTTGGTGATCTCAATCTGAATAGTAACCTGCTTCAAACCAGGTTAGGTTCACGGAGTATGCTGCCGTAGTGACCGACTCAGACCAGAACCAGCTTCCTAAAACCAAAACCCAAGTTTCCTGTAACTCTGAGTTTTACCTAAACCTGCTTTCTAAAATAGGGCCCAGGAAAAAAATTTAACAAATATGATGTGGAAGATGCTAACAAGATGCTAGGGTTAGGGTTAGCTCTACACGAAAGTGTTCTTTTTTGTTTTATTTCTTCCTACTTCTTGCCCTAACCTGGACCATTAGTACTGCGAACATCCAGTACATCCGCCAAGTGGACATCAGATTTCTCAACAAATCACTGATCACAAGTGACTTTCACCACACACACACCATCCTCGACGACATAGTGAGAGCGCCGGGGCTCTCCGTGGATTGTTATTGGGTCGAGGAGGCGGCGCAGACGGAGACGGGAGAGGAAGCAGAAGCGGGGCTGCCGGTCCGGCGTTATGCTACGGCTACGGAAACGACCACACAAGCCACCTCTACCGAGCCTGTTTCTTTCCAACGCCAGATACCTGGTACACAAAATGAACGAACACCATCAACGAACATCAGCGGGCCCACCCAGATGGCGTTCACATTATCGCAGGAGACTTTAACAAGGCCAATTTAAAGACTGTACTACCTAAGTTCCACCAGCAGGGTTTCCTGCAGACCTTATTTGGCCAGGCGCCCCGCCCGGCCTGAAATCTCGAGCGCCCGGGCTACAATGTCGGGAAAAAAAAAAAAAAAAAATGTCGGGAAAAAAAAAAAAAAAAAAAAGCGACACGGCAGCGCTTGAGAACTGATCAGCGCACATAGGTTTGTGTTATAATGAATTAATGTTGATTCTCTAGTGCTGCGTGTTTGCCTGCAGTGTATTCTGCGCCACCTCTCTCTCTCTCTTTCACACACACACACACACACACACAGTGATAACCTCTCTGTCGATCACTCACGTTTGACAGCTCACGTCTCGTCTCACTTCAATACAAGTTTTCCTCCGCTCGCTTTTATGTCGGTCCGTAATTATTTATAGTCAGTAGAGATTCTGGTAAACTTTATTCGTAATAGACCCGGTGCTTTTGTTTTGACCAGACAGTGCCACCTCTCACTGCCGTTTTTTTTTTTTTTTTTGGTTCGACAATTCATTAAAGTGACACACGCACACACTAATCAACATTATGTTTAACTTTGTCTATAAAAGAAAAAAAAAAGAACATTAGGTATTTAAACTAACTAACTAAATAAATAAAGACCAATGGGCGCACTGCCTGTCATCTGGACTCCAAGCTCACGTAGCTTCACTTGACAGCTGTCACTCTGAGGTGATTGATGACCAGTCCGCCCAGTCAAAAAGGTAACGCCTACTATGTAATTTACTGGTATGCAATTGATCAGTAGTAGAGTAAATGAGACATAATCTTTTTGTTAAGAAACTGAGGTAGCCTTCACTTTATAGTGTTTTCCATCATCATGTTTGTGGGTTTGTTGTTAAGCAACTTCTTTCATATTTTGAGGGCAAAAATAATAATTGAACAATCTAATTAATTAAGTAATTTATCCTTTTTTTTGGTTCTCGGCTACCGTTCTCGGCTTGCTCGGACCGACGTGAACAGAGGAATAAAGAAAGCCAAGGCGGACCACAGGACGAGAATAGAGTCCCACCTGTCCAGCAACAACTCCAGGGAGGTGTGGCGAGGCATCCAACGCATCACTAACTTCAGAGGGAGTGATGCGTCTACCACAGACCCGAGTGAGACACCACAGCAGCACCCACCTGCTCCAGCCCAGCCCCCACCTCCACCAGGATCCTCCATCACTCCACTCACTGTACAAGAGCATGATGTCAGACTGATGCTCCTGACAGTCAACACCAAGAAAGCAGCCGGCCCAGACAGTTCCAGGGAAGGTGCTCAAAACGTGCGCCCACCAGCTCACCCCCAGCTTCACCAGGATCTTCAACCCCTCCCTGGCCCAGGCAGTTGTTTTGCACTGATTTTGCACTATTTTGCATTGTATCTGGAGATGCTGCTCTCCATTTCATTGTACCCATGTATAATGACAATAAAGGATTCTATTCTAAAGTGCGAGAGGCATTGATGAAAAAAAAAAAAACATTCCTTAAGACTTACATTATCATCAAGACATCTCATCAGCCTGGTTAGGCCCACAATACCACTCTTTCCTTTGTACAGCTCCAGGAACCTTGTCATATATTGGTCCAGCCTGGCGAAGAGAGACCCCTTCAGGTTGACTGATGTAAGGCGAGAAAATTCTGCTTTAATCTGTGGATGTGGATAAAAACAAACATAGTCAAAGAGAATATTTTTAATTAGTTCTCAATTTAGACACTAAGTTTTAAACTCTTTCAGGACCTCTGACGAGTTAACTCGTCACAGAATGCCCAACTTTTAGGACGATTCACAAACGGTCAACTTGTCAAAGCTATTGTTTTTTTTCCAGATCAAGATAATGGACATCATCAACCTTGTGTGTATACGGCAGCACCCCAACATGTAATAGTGATTCAGATTACAATCAAAAAAATGTGTGATCTTTGTTGTTTTTCTCTGTTGAGGCCAACTGCAAATGCTACCAAATGTAGCGGAAAAAAAAACAAACAGTACAGAGTCGTATGTTCAGAGCAAGTTGGTAAAACGTGATGCTACGGAATTCTCCACATACTCATGTCATATCCAAATGACCTTTTGTTAAACCAAAAGGTTAAACCACAATGCACCCGACTCCTGACTCCTCCCTGTGGGTGGTGGGCCCACGGGGAGGCAAATCCATGTAGCCCATTCAGGCCCAGCTGGGCCCCATGGGTAAAGGCCCGGCCACCAGGTACTCTCAAACGAGCCCCTCCCTCAGGTCTGGCTCCAGGGTGGGGCCCCAGTAACCCTAACCCAGGCGAGGGACACTGAGCTCTTGCTTTAGTTTTATCCATCAGATAATCTATCTTTACCCTTAACTACATTTATATAATTTCTACCATATTCTGTTTACACCGGCCACTGCTACAGTAACATATCCAACAAAGTGACGATAATAATATATCGATAAATATTTCATACAACCACACTTCAAATAATCCAAACTATCCCTTTAAGAGGGAAATTTGAGAAAACCAAGCAAAAACACTGTACCTGCTGTTCAGAGAACAAGGCTGGCCACCTGTCTTTGACTTGTGCCACAAGGGGTTCATCTTCAACAATCTCCTTCCTTCGTAGAGCGAATGTTCCATTCATCATTTCACGAATTTGTTTCCAGTCAACCTTTCTTTTCTTTATCTCACTGACCATGGCCAATCTCTCTGTGTCAAGGTCACTTTGGGTTTTCCCTTCTGGAAAATCTGGCAGGAAGTTCACTTCAGATTTTGTGGGCCTCTTCAGTCTTTTTGAGCTTCCCGAGGCACGAGCATTGACTCTGAGCTCAGAGGATCCTGCCACTCGCATCTTCTGCCGCAAGTTGCCCATTTTGAACTTATACCACCCATTGACAGACCTAGGTTCCTTCAAACAAGGATGTTTTTTGATGAGAGCTTGAGCCACATGACCATACTCATCACGTGATGGGTAGGGATTCTGAACATAGATGGCTTCTGATAACTTGTCTAAGATGTCCGATTTCATGTGTTTTGAAATGTCAAGAAGGGTTCCATCTCTGTGAAAGGCTTCATTTCCTTGCCTCAGTTTCAACTGAACATCAAATGAAAAGGCAGGAATGACAAATGGTTGAAGCAGCTGACGAGTTTGGGTACCACTGGGGGTGTCCTCAAGGGAAGATGATGACAGGCTTGCTGTGTCCAGAGTTGAATCTGTGTGGTATGATTCAGAAGACTTGGTGTGCACTTTCAAAGTTGCTTTATCTTTAGGAAGCTCTGACATGCTAGTTAAATTGCAAAGTTCATTTTCAAATTCGGGGTCTTGATACTGAATCACAAAGTCCCCCTCCAGTCCCAGTTTATTCTTCAGGATCGAGCAGAAGCCATCAATCGTGTCTGGCAAGTTATCGATGGTAAGCTTCCTAATGTCAGTTTCAGACAAGATGATGCGCAGTAGCATGATGAAATTGTCTGAAAAGGGGAGAAAAAAAAATCACGATAAGCAACATGTTGAGGGTGTAAAAATGTAATAGATGTCGTCATTTTGGGTAAACTGTGGACTACAGTCATGGAAAGAATTATTAGACCACCCTTGTTTCTTCAATGACTTGTTCATTTTTTTACCTGGAACAACTAAAGGTACATTTGTTTGGAGAAACATAACAATAACCACAAAAATAGCTCATAAGAGTTTTATTTAAGAGCTGATATCTAGCCATTTTCCATGGTTTTCTTGATAATAATGTAAATCACTTCAGTTTTTAGATCAATGCCTATGGCATCGTACTGTCAATAACAGTGCTTTTATGCAATAAATGTTTTCTTTTCTGGCTGTTTTAGTCACATGATGACCTTTAGTGGTACCAGGTACAAAAATGAACAAGAAATCGAAGAAAAACAAGGATGGTCTAATAATTCTTTCCATGACTGTATATTGCTTTAGGACAGCTGGGTCAGTACAGACAGCCATATGGAGGTTTTTGGTGTGTGCCCCAGGTGTATGTCATTCCATGAAAATCAAATACTGAACTGTAACAAACTTATAACATACCTATATTTTTAAAGACAAGACGCTTGAAGATAATGCTCCAAAGCCGATGCCCCGATGCCGATGCTCTGATGCCGATGCTCGATGCCGATGCTCTGATGCCGATGCGATGCCTCCGCTGCCGATGCTCCGCTGCCGATGCTCCGATGCCCCAATGCAATGCTCTGATGCCGATGCTCCAAAGCTGATACCTCAAAACTCTAACTGTGAAGAAATTGAAATTGCTTTTTTAAATAAAAATTTAAAGCTTTGATGCATAAGTGGCAAATGTGTCTAAAAATACCTTAATGAATAAGAAAAAGAAATGCCTTTGGTGACACCACAACTCGGCCCTGGACAGTGTACGGTGACAGTGGAATGTAGTGGTTCAGGTCTTCAGGTTCAGCTACCATCAGTTGAGCAGAGTCTCTCTTGACAACTTCGTAGCATCTCAGGTGTTCAAAATACCAAGCCGAAAAAGGTTCAAGAAGAAAGAACAGCTTGTTGCACACAAGCAATACATGAACGATCTTACAAAAATCAGGAAGTACACTTGTGCTGCCAACTGACACAAACATTCCTTTGGTGTATCTTGTCCCATGTATGTGTGCAGTTGTGGCCAGGGATACACTGCTCAGAGTACTACATTTCGTCTCAATCACTTGCTTGACAGAGGCAGCTAAAATGTCAAAGGAAACATGCGAGACTCCCTTTACTTCCACTGTTGGTTTGAAAAGGTTGGGCATGTCCAAATAGTATGCCAACATAAGCTCATGTCTGAGGGACAGAGTCAATAGAATGTTTTTGAAATTGTTGACATCACGAACCACTTTCTTGAAAAAGCTATGCTTAGCTTCAAAGCGGAAGGTCCAAAAATCAACCACTGGTCCAAAACAGCGGATTAAATGAGCATAGTGTTCCAGAAAGTGGTGCTTAGGTTTGAGTTTCAGCCCCGGAAACCCCGGAAAAGTAGTAAGAGTTTTCTGTGCTCACTTATTTTGGCTTCAAGGTAACACAAGCTTTGATCTGTAAAACTGGAGGATGCCAATATTTCCACAATATCTTTAAGTTCGAGAATTACAGACCATGCGTCATCATCTTCAGGAACAATATCACCAATGAGCAAAGGCAAAAACCTTAAGAGAGTCCAATTCTCATGGCCGTTGCCTTCGACAGTTTCACTCAGGAGTGCTTTTTCTGGAATTCTCTGTGGACGGTTAACTCTGTCAGAAAATTTATAGGGGAAGCGCTGTATGGCAGTGTTCAAATAATCCAATGTAAAGTACTTTTGTCCAATTAATTTTTTCAAACACAAACAGATTTCAAAAGGAACAATGCCTTCTAGGAGGTCATGTAAAAAGTCAGGTGGAAATCCTGTTATACAATGAAAGTAAGATAACTGGTTCAATACACAGTCTCGTTTCACTCCTTCAACACTTTTCAAGTGCTCATTCTCCCTCAGCCTGGAAACATTCTCATTGAAGGACACTTTGGTTCTCAATAAAAATGAATTACTTTGCACAGAACAACTCTGAATGTCGCTACGACTGGCTGAACAAAAACGACAAAACTTATCAACATTAAAGGACTCTTGAAAACCAGAAAACGCATGCGCACCCAAATTATCAGATGATACATACAACACTGTTCCTTTAATACTGGCTCCTAACCTGCTGCTGTAGATCCCTTCTTTTTCCAGCAGTTGAAGATCTCTCAAAAGTGGTTCTACAACCCTTTCAAATCCAAATGTTTTGGTGTCTACACTAGAGATGTCCCGATCCAGCATTTTGAACTTCCGATCCGATACCGATATTTATTTGTACTTCCGATCCGATACCGATATCTGCCGATACCGGCCTATCTGAGCATGTATTAAAGTTTTAAGTCATTTAACCAACTTACTTTGTTGTCAGACTCATGCTGAATACCCTATTCAGCATGAGTCTGACAACAAAGTAAGTTGTTTACTCCTGATAATAACTAGCCAGCTGAATTAGGTGCATTTGAATAATACACATTGGTTGGTAACGAGAAACTGACCTATTTATTCAACAAATCAACACAAAATAGACAAAATGATAAATAACAAACAGAAATGGCATCAGTAAACCACGGCTTTACAAGCCATAAGTGCAGATAATATTGTTAATTGTATTAAGCAAACACAACCTGAGTTTAACCGTCTATTAACAGCATTAGTACCTGTGCTTTGACACTGTTCAGTGGCAGTTTGTCACGATTCCCAAACGTCCCAAACGGGGGGTGGGGGGTGGGGTGGAGAGGAGCTCGAGTGGTCACGCGCAGGGGGCGGGGTGTTTGTGGCTGCGCACTGTGCCCGACAGAGAGAGAAACAGAGAGAAAAGCGCGGCTCGCGAGGCAGACGGCAGCCATCAGCAGCCAAGTGATGGCTTCAAACCTAGCGGTTTGAGTGCCAGTGAGTCGCTAAATCACCAGAAAAAGTCGCTAGATTTGTTGCTAGTCGCTTTTTACAAATTAAGTCGCTAGGGGGGTCTGGAAAGTCGCTAGATATAGCGACAAAGTCGCTAAGTTGGCAACACTGATTGGGAGGGAGATGCTCGTGTGCTGAAGGTGTGCTGGAAAATGCGGACCGGATATTAGGGAAACACAGAGCAAGACCTGGAATGGGTTATCTGAATAATGCGCTGCGCGGTGCGCTGGAAAACCCCGGAACGGACTTTGGAAAAAAATGGATCGGGAGTCTGGATCGGCATTTTTAGGGCTTGCCGATCCGATACCGATCCGCATTTTTTGCTCATATCGGCGGCCGATCCGATCCGAATATCGGATTGGGACACCTCTAGTCTACACTTTTACACAAAAGAGCAAGATAAATACTAGACAAGGATGATCTGTAAATGTGCTATTACCCAGTATATTGCACACAACTTATGTATTTTTCTAGAGGTGCCTAAAGGGTTACAGACCTCGAAATCGTCAATATTCAGACCTAAAGAAATTGTCTGATCTTCCCCAGACAGCAATGGGTTCTCTTTGAAATATGATCCATCAAATGTTGTCATGTAATGACCAGGTAGTGATCCTGTATTTTCTAAAACTTTGTCAATGACATCACTCCTATTTAACAATCTTTGCAGTGTCTTGAGAAGTGGGACATAAACAAAGGTTTTCTTTAATGGCAGGTCTAAAACATACTCAACTGGGTCTATGACACCAAATTTTTTTTTGAAGTAGGACGACCTTTTTGATCTGATCCCAGACACCCACTCTGGGAAATGGACCCAAGTGGATTGATGCTGTGAAAGGCTTCTGTTATCAAAGTTACAGTGTTTTCCTCAATGTTGCAACTGTGCTTCCTCAATATCTTTTTTACTGTATACTCATTTAATTCACCAATTAAAACACCGATGTCATGAAATTCACTGGCTATTTCTTGAGTGGCAAATTTGGAAATATGTAGGACTGCTTGCATTCGCAGAAGTAATGAGGCAAGCCTTTCCTGAATTTTTTCAGTGGTGACATGGTACTCTGGTTCATTATCAGAATTGTGGTACATGAAAATCATTGTCAGTGGCATGAGACTCTGATTCAGCTGTTTCACTTTCTGACAATTCACATTCTTGTACAGTGATCTCTGTCTTAAAGTCTTTTAAAGTACACTGTGGGTGACAACGAGATTTATGTGATGTAAAACTAGAGAAAATGTTTGATTTGAAAAGACAGTGATTAAAAGGACAGCTGACAGTCTCCCTATTCCTCAGGTGCTTCCCAAGATGAGCAATATATTGTTTTAGGCTGACAGCATCTTCAAAGTCACACAACAAGCATTTTACTTTAAAGCCAACAAGTCCAGTACTTCGTTCTAGCAGCCCATGATCTCTCAAGTGGACCTGCAAGGATTTTTTAGATCTGAAATACTGTGCACAGTCTTTGTATACACAGGGTAGGGGACAGTTTCTTCCGTAATGTCTGTGGCTACTTTGGTAATGTTCAAGGATTCTCTTACGATTTCCACAAAAAAAAGTACAAAGTTTACAAGTCCTTATTTTATCAATGCACATGCTGGTTAGCTGTTGTGTCTAAAATGCAGCCAGCCACCAGCCACCATCAGACCAGCAGATGACAGCCCCTTTCACCCCCATGCTAAGGCCCTTGTGGGATGTTAACCCAGTGAAGGTTGAAAGTGGAACAGATGACAACTCATGACAAACGATTTAACAGTATTCTTACCTAGGAAAGGATAATCAGGTTGTATATACCCTGTGTCAGAAGAAACTGGAATATCACCAATAAACCGAAATAATCTGTGACTACTTTTTGCACAGGCATGTAAACTTTATGTAGCAAGAGGGCTTGCTGATGCACTAACCTTAACCTAACACTAACCTTAGCCACAATCTGCTAACAGTGTGATTAACAGTTTCGAATCAAATCAAATATACTTTATTTATCCCCCAAGGGGGGAAATTCAGGTTTCAGTACATCGTCCAGTAGGCGGTGTACTGAGGAGCTGCTAGCGTCCAGCGCTCCTTTCCCGGTCCTAACTCCAGTTAACGGCCGTTAAAATCAGTCAACAACCGTTAAGATCAGTTAACAGCCATTAAGATCAGTATACAGTTTAAAACGTCTTTAAATACACGCTGCAAATTGTAATATCTTTTAAAGTCTTGCTAAATAATTTTCACTAAATTATTTTGTTTGAATTTATTTAATCACTTTTAAACTAGCTGACAAGGCTTTCAAATTGGAAAATATGCTTGTCATCCCACAACTAGCTCTGTGCTACTTTCTCAACTTGGTCTAAAAAAAACAACTCATGAAACCACTTACCATGAAACGTAAAAAATCGTTATTTATTTATAAAACAGAAAAATACAACAGTAGGCTACCTTCCAGATTCAAATTTCTCTCACGCACATACCGTGGACTAAAGTTACGCTAGCTTATTTATCGTTACCATGCTAAATCACCGCAAAACATATCTAAACTCGACAGAAAAACAAAAGATAACTCACCAAAAACATATTGAGGCCGTTTTTTTCACTGCTCCCGCATTCACCATCTGTGGTGTGGTTGGAATAAATCCTGAATTTGTCGAGTAAATTCGGTTTTTAAAAAAGCATCAACTGAAAAACGAAGCGCCGTCCTCAAACTCTGTCTCACCGTGAAACTGCTGTGTCACTGCCCGATTTCCGCAGTTTCCCGCCCGGTTTGCAGTGTGGCCCATGTGCGCATGCATGAACTGCTCCCATCTCTATGGCAAGATGGCGGCCGTGATGACGCAGGCGTTCTATCCCAGCACTGTATTCAAAGTCAAGTTGACATACATTATTCATTCAACTGGACTTGAATTTTTAATTTAGCATTTATTTTGTAATTGAAACATTTTCAACTCGTAATTTTATGTTATTATAACAACTTTGGAAATCATTAGTTCAACTGACTTTGGCTAATATGTTGAAATAACAAACATGCAAAACAGAATTTACAGTGTAAGGGTTCGGACAGTGAGACATGAAGGTGGGAGGTGCTGTGGGAGTTTTTTGCTGCTTCAGACAAAATTAACATTATTGGGGTGTATGGGATCAAAAAATGAGAATTTTGTTAATAATCTAAGGAATAATGTAAAGATATCCACTGCTCTTTGGTTTCTGCTTGGTCCACTGACCTACAATATACATACATCTAAAATTTGCCTGAAACCTTTGTAAGGATGCCGACATGAAGGTGAAGGTGAGAGTGGACCTCTCAGAACCAACGGCTCAATCCTACTGAGGGCAGGACTTCTATTGAGGTCCACCACAATCTGAATCTGTGGATGGAGCTCAAGGTTTATGTTGATTCTCAGAAGCCATGTAATATGGATGAGGTGGGACAATTTTCTATGGAATGATGGGCCAAAATCCGACAAAGACGTGTCAGTAAGGAACTGCTGCAGAGATATGGATTATGAATTGCCAGAAAGCTAATGAATTTGGCCTTGGCACGTTTGTTTTCCTTTTTCTTGTTTCAGTAGAACAAATCAATGAAATATCTTAATTTACCTTAATGGAGATTTGTCTTTGTTCTTTTGGAACCAAATTAATGATAACCTTTGGATGTTTTCATAAAACATTTAAAGGTTTCATATTATTTCATGAAGGGCAATAATAACTTTAGCTGGAAGTCATGATTGATTTTTTTTGTCTTGATTTTTCAGTGTATTTTTTTTCTTATCTTTTTTAAAACACTCTTGATGAGTTTTTGACAACTTGATCTTGGTTTTCCTCTCTATACTGGACTAAAACATAACCCTTCCCACCTGACAACTGGGCCACTTGTTGCCTGTATGACGCCCTCCGATCTTTTAAACATTGTCCTGCCTCTTGTTTTTCTTGGCAGCGACGCTGATTCTTGTTTGTGCACGTTTTGCCCATCAGAGTCGTCCTCTCGCTTCTCTGGACTCCCGCATGTTGCATCACAGAGCCAGTCAAGGCCTAATTAAATCCACATTGAGAAAGAGTATAAATCCTGCCCTCCTCTCCTCTCAGTGCTCATACCGGCACGAGCGCGCCCTGAAGTGGGTTTTGGTTTTGGATCTGCAGGTACATCTTCATCCAGCGCTACACTCAGCAGCAGCAAGGAAAGTTTTAAAAGACACCACAATGGCTGGACTCAAGGTAGGGCAGCATTAAAATCAAAACTCTTGCTACTTATATAAATGTTTTTCTTCAGTACTTTTACTGCGCGCTTGGAGTCGCACAATAAAACTACTGATAATTCAATATTTTTCTGCATGAAAGGACAAATATGCTTAGTTATGAGTCAACAAGAAAATATAGAAAAACGAAGAGCGTCTTCAGCTGTTGATGAACATGCTGCTCCAAAAAATGTGCAAAATCAAGGAATTCTCGTCAACATTGCAGAGAAAGCCGCAGAGCGGCTGACTGGAGGAGGCGTTCCCTCCAGCCAATCAGAGGGCTGCATTCAGCAGCTGCCCAGATGTGCGCCTAGACGCCCCAGCGGTCACAGAGTTTCACATCCTTCTGCAAAAGCAAGCAAATTAATGAAACACGCGTGCTTCTAAAAGAGGTTTTATGGCACTTTATTTAATGATGATATTTTAAATGCCAACATGGTTTTATAACTGGCCTGTCTCAATCTGTTCTGAAAAACGTTGATTACTTTTCAAATTATTTACTCGAATGAAAGTGACTATATGAGCTATGCATATAGTGTAAAAATTTTAATCACTTTCTCGACCACAGGTTTTTGATTCTGTAGTTCCAAATAAAAGTTCAAGAACAGTGAAATCCTTGTTTATATAATGAAATGGACCGCCGCCCCCAGAACGCACTTCAGGCACATGAACGCGCACATGTGGAAACCATCCGTGCCCCTGACTTCTTCTCGCGCAGTAACAGTGACTCAGCAAAACCTGCTCACTTCGTGCCGAGGTCATATGTTCCCATTTCCCAGTCCTGTAGAGTTAATGGACAATGACTATCTAAAACACGTCAAAGTCGACCTGATGAAGTTGAGACTTAAAGTTGGATTTTTTAAAATGTTTCTTTGTGATTAGCTTTTTACTCTTATCTTTTACAGTTTCTAAAACTGAAAAGGGGAAATAGCCTAAAACATGTTTGAACACTTATCAGTAGACCTACATTTTAACACCATTTTGGTAATTATCATAGTAGTTAAGAATCTTTCACTTTCTGTTAGATTGTCCCACTCTTACTGCAAAACTCTTCTACTGTAAAGTTCCTGATCCATCTTTCATGCACCTACTGTACTTTGAGGCCTGTGAGGTTTGTAAGCTGTTAAAATCAAGGGAATGTGATGCAGAAACCTTCTTAGTTGTCCATTATAGATTAACAGGTGCTTTATGTTGTAGAAACAATTCTCTTTTATCTACTGTTTTTTGTTTATTTTTTATTTTATAGGGAGTAAGATATTTACTTCCAGTATCTTCCAGTATAATTGAATCCATTCTTCTCTCTACAAGTGAACTGTTCCATGTGCCAAACTGCACCATAAGGCCAAACCACAATCAATCCGACTGTGTGCTTAACAAATGAGTACTGTCTTCCTAAAATTCTGCAGCCCCACCATACCTATACTCAATACTGCCAAAAGAAAGTTATAGTTTAACTTTATAACTTCACAGGACTTTTTTCCAAAAATGAATCAGACTTAGATGCAAACTTTTGTTACTCGACTTTGTATTGTGTGCATGTGGGATGCTTTTTTTTTCTGATAATCCAGCCATGAAGGTCATATATGTGCTTTTATTGCTGCACAGTCTGCACTTCCAATCCAGGGTCTGTTTAACCCCTTCACATACAGCACAGACCTTGTCCTGCATTCTGAAGAGTTCTACTACATGACACTGCACAGCTCCTTTATTTGTAAGGAGTGCATGTTCTAGCTCTTTTGCAGTCAAATCTAAGTTTTAATGGTTTTTCTAACACGTCTAACGCAGGTCTCTCCATCCATTCATTTTCTAACCTGTTCCCTCCTCTTCAGAGTCTTGTGTGGCCTTCATCATATCCCTGCTACCATTGGTTGGGTCATCATTAAAAAGCTATTTTAGACAGTTTTCTTTTTTGTTCCAGATCTCATCTGGACCACCACAGCTCCTCTTGGATGCCATTTCTTGATGATATTACAAACAGATGAAACGGTTGCTGTTGTGGAGAGAAATAAGGCATCTTGGATGGTCTTAGCAGTTCAAAAAACATTTCGGACAGTTCAGACTCATACAGGCGATGCTCAAGAGAATCCCAGAAATCCAGTCTATTATGAGGTCTCTCCAGTGATGTGTGGGTCATGAGACTGTGACACATCTTTATGATCGCCTGTATGTGTGGAACATCTTCTTCCAACCTATCTGAAACTCTTTACTAAATTAGAACCTTCTCTTGCTTTGGAAGCATCAACTATTCTAATGTTAAAATAAAAATCTCAGAAAGATTGTTTCCATCTTCAGGTTTAGACCTTTTCGAGATCAGCACATCTTCTTCACACTGAACGCTTCACCGCAGTAGAAAGTTTGACTGGGGTGCCCAAACATTTGCTTTCCACTGTACAATTATTGACACGTTGAACAAAAAAAAACAACAAACAAATCCTGTGGAGGATGTATGTGTAATTATCCTGTTTCTGTAGCACAATAACACAAAAATAATGGATGACTACAAGGGGGAAATTTGGCATGACTGCAGTTTGTTTTATCATAGATCTAATGCGAATCAATATGACAACAATTAACAAAAAGACAAGACTTAATGACAAGCCTTCACATTTAATTATAACCAGCATGAACACATTTATCCTGCATCACAATGAAGCTGCATGATGTATTTTTTATTTCTATTTTTCACTTGACTTGGGTGTTTGATGTGTCTGCCTCTTTCAGTATATGAGTGGTTTTGGGAATGAGTTCTCTTCCGAAGACCCGCGTTGTCCCGGATCTTTACCAGAGGGGCAGGTAGCGCACAGATTCTTGCTTTTATTGTAAACAGTTCTAAACACACACACAAAACAATCTTCAAAATCTGTTGTTTCAGACAGAACTCTGAATCCCAGGCTAATGTACAAACTAACACACAACAGTGACATCATGCAAATACATCATGTCTCTCCAGAACAATCCTCAGGTGTGCCCATACGGCCTCTACGCTGAGCAGCTCTCCGGCTCTGCCTTCACCTGTCCACGTCCGGCCAATAAGAGAAGGTGCCCATCTCTCTTTCGTACTTTAATCAGCCCACATGAACAAAATGGATCTGAGGCATCTTGAGTAACCAATCTGTGTTCCCTCCAACTCCTGTAGCTGGCTGTACCGGATCCTCCCATCTGTTAAGCATAAGCCTTTTACACCTGTGCCGTGTGGGAATCTAACAGAGAGCTGGGATGAAGTGGAGCCGGATCCTAACCAGGTATTATCAGCAGGAAGAGCAACACTTATCAAAACTTTTTAAGCAACAAGGAATGAATGAATCACTGAATTTTGACTCTCCCACAGCTACGATGGCTGCCGTTTACCATTCCCAAATCAACAGAGAAGAAAGTGGACTTTGTGGCTGTGAGCGCTGCTTGTTTTCTTGTTGTTCATATAAGCATTTACAAAAGATTCCCCGTGTATCAACCGTCCTTCCGCATGTTTCAGGGTCTTCATACCATTTGTGGTGCAGGAGATGCCAAATCGCGCAATGGCATCGGCATCCACATGTACACCTGCAACACGTCCATGGTTGACAAGTGAGGATGTTTGTGGATGTCTCATAGAGTTGTTGTTATTTTTCAATAAAAATGGAATTAATAAGCTCTTCATTTTCTTGTTCCAGATGCTTCAATAACTCGGATGGAGACTTTCTGATTGGTAAGACAAAAGGCTATTGATTACTGTCATTTATCACAAGATAAATGCCCCTCAATCTTCAGCCTCCTCCAATTTTCCGTTCTCAGTTGTTTTTTCTGTTTATTTCCGCAGTCCCCCAGCAGGGTGAGATCTTGGTTACTACAGAGTTTGGAAAGATGATGGTTGAGCCCAACGACATCTGTGTCGTCCAGGTGGGCTTCATGCTTTCCATCTCCCCAGTTTTTATAGAAATCTGTCTTGACATCCACGATCACTTTACTATAATTAGAAAGTCATGGTTCGGTACTTGCTAAGAGTGGCTTTAAAAAACAACAACAATAAAAAAACAGTGGAAAGAGGTTTTGAGCTACAGAGAGCATGACCACCAGGACTGCAACTGTAGCATGTGTGTTTTCAAACACATTAGTCTATTATTCCCCTCAGAACTCTAACAGTCCACATTTGCTACATAACAGCACCAAATTTGCTCTAACTGCTACTTTTCCCTGTTTTTACAGCAAGGGATGCGCTTCAGTGTGGATGTATTTGGAGAAAGCAGAGGCTACATTCTTGAAGTGTATGGATCCCATTTTGAACTCCCTGACCTGGGACCGATAGGTTTGTGTGTTTGTGTGATGTTTTTCTGGAGCCACTTTGCCTCTGTTTCCTGTGACATGCTATTGTTGTCTAAATTGCGGTCACTTATGTCTGAAACTCTGCGGGGATCATTTTACCATGCTAACCATGTGGTTCAGTCAGTCATCATGGAAGTTGAGACTGAAATATGTGCTGAGATTTCTGCTCCACAAAGAATGAAATGTGTTTGGCAATCTTCTGGCACTGACTTTTGAGGTTTCAAGATAAATATTTGTTCATTTATTAAAGATATATATAAATTTCATCCATCATAAGGTCTAAATTGGTATCTCTCCTGGCCTTTGGTTCCATGACCAAAGCTTTTTGG
This sequence comes from Hirundichthys speculiger, assembly GCA_018398805.1. Classification (NCBI taxonomy): domain Eukaryota; kingdom Metazoa; phylum Chordata; class Actinopteri; order Beloniformes; family Exocoetidae; genus Hirundichthys; species Hirundichthys speculiger. Next base: position 989,380 of record JAGFBZ010000165.1, read on the forward strand.
TGTGCAAAATGAATAGCCACTTGTTCAAACTGTTCTGTATAAAACAAAACAAAACAAAACAAAAAAAAAAAACAAAAAATATAATAATGGAGGTTCAGAAGGGTTGAACAGCTTACATGCTTTATAGAACGGGAGCAGCCACCTGCCGCCCTTACTTGTTTTAAATAAAGATGTCATGCAAAGCAGTGGAAAAACATGCCACTGCCTGAACTCTTGAAAAATGTCGCTGGTATCAAATTCAAAATGAGCATAATTGGAAAGAAAGAGTTTCAAGATTTGAAATGTTGTCTCTGCTACCTTTTGTTCATCAGCACATAATCACGTGTGCATGTTTGCAGGAGCCAATGGTTTGGCGAACCCCAGAGATTTCCTGTGTCCGGTTGCATGGTATGAGGATCGCAAAGTGTCCACAGGTTACACCATCATCAACAAGTACCAAGGAAAACTGTTCGCCTGCCAACAGGTGGTTACCTTGACCCTTTATTTTGTGTGTTGCTGTATTAATTACACATGAACATGCTACGTGATCGGGGACCACACATGCAGCACCCTAATACCTTATTGAGTTTTGTGCTCCCTTCAGTGAACACCATCGAACTGCTACAGGACTTACAGCGAACGATCCAAATGAGGCATATGATCCATTAGCTTCTCCCGCCGACTGAATTGCTATCCCTGATTATTTAATATTGCAGCGTTAGCTGTTATCCTTTCAGCGGGTTTCCGCCTCAGCTCCCTTATGAGTCTTAATCACTCATAATTAGTTAAGGTATTCTGACAGACAGTGTACCTGTGACGTTCTGCTTTGTAGGAAAAACCTTTTCCGAGTTAAGCATTAATTCTGCCATATTTCACTTGATCCTCCCCCTCCTGAAATGTCCTGGTGGATGCATAATTGGATTGACAGGGTTTTTTTTTTTTTTTTTTTTTTTTTATTGAGACAGGAAGGAGGTGGGAAGAGTAGTCCATCATGGGCGAGGGTGGTGGATTGTAACCGTGGAAACTGTGTCAAACTACACTGTTAATATTCATATTAAATACACAAGGACATGACACCCTCATTCTCGAAACCAAGCAAACCTACTTCTGTTTCCAATGCTTTCCGAGCTGCTTCTTCTTGGGTATTATGTTCCGGAGGTGAGAGGCGACGCTGTTCCTGGTGTCCATCTTTCGCTGGGCCGGGATAATGAGGCTAAAACAAGATGGGGGACAGAGGCCTCACTTTGGGGAAGATGCTGCTGCTGCTGCTGCTTCTATCTGGTCCTGCTGTTTTGTTCACCCGCAGAGTGCTGAAATTGCTCAAATTAACTTATTATTTGCTTGACTGGGCCAATATGTTTGTGCTCCGTGTGCATGTGTGTGTGTGTGCGAGCGCTGGCTCTCCTCCATGTTTTTCTTCATTTTAATCGAACGTAGTGGAGTTATTGCAGTAATGTACAAGAAATGACCTACACAGGTTTCTAAAAAGGCCCTTTTATATGGCAACTGCTGACAATTGAGTGTGTGAAATGAGTGAGTATTAAGCTGTTTTTGGCGTTTATTAGTTATGTAATGTTTGTGAACTTATTTACGCACGGGCTGATGTATGTGTATGTATTTGCCAGCTTTTATTGTTTGTGTGTGACAGCTATTCATGTGTGGAAATGCACTTGTGTGTGTGTGTTGTTTGGAGGTCAGTATGGAGACAGCTTGAGTTGTAATGAACTATATTGATTTTAGAACTGCTGTTGAATGTCTTTTTTGCAGCGACATTATCAGAAAAGAGAAACTATATAAAATTGCTGTGGTTTTAACAATCAAGATAAAGGAATATCTGTGCACCCACAGTTGCTGCTGCTCCCTCCCCCCATAACTGCACTCCCGCGAGCGTCAAAATACTCAAAGTTTGGGAAAGTTTGATTGTGAAGCCAATTACCCCATAATACCTGGAGCTTGGTATCACAAAGAACAAGGGAGGATGAAAGAGAAGAAAGATTGAAAGAAGCACACCCTCTTGCAATTTTCATTATGATCATTTTTTTTTCTCTCTTTATGTCAAGAAGTACTCTCTGGGAATTTAAGATTACAAAGACATTATTCATTGTTCCCCTTTCCCAGTGAAAAGCTCAATTTAAAGTCTTTTGTGTTTGTTGCTCATGTAGACTTCTTTTATCTATTTTGTTCTGTGCTTTGCACGTAGGATTTCTCTCCATTCAATGTGGTTGCCTGGCATGGGAACTATACACCTTACAAATACAACCTGAAGAACTTCATGGTCATCAACTGTGTGGCCTTCGACCATGCGGTACTTTATTATTATTTTTTTTATTTCTATGCCACTGAAATAAACACCACCTCAATTCAAAATGAAACAACTGTGAGTCATATGCATATGATTTTCCTGTAGGATCCATCAATCTTTACTGTGCTTACTGCCAAATCCACAAAACCAGGGGTGGCCATTGCTGATTTTGTCATCTTCCCGCCACGATGGGGTGTAGCTGACCACACCTTCCGTCCACCGTACTATCATCGTAAGACCACAATAATACCTGACTCAATTTGGTTACATTTTTCTGGACAAACTCAATTAATTTTTGAAACCGGATTGTTAAAACAGCTGAATTCGAAAGTTATAATCTGAATGGAAATGTCATATTCAGCATAATGAGGGTAAGTTTTAGTCTGCCATGAACTGGAACAAGCCATCTACAAGTTAAAATGTCCATTTACCCGGCTAGTGTCAAGATCAGCTGAGGATAATCCACCTGCTGCATGACTTATTTCACCTGAGGCACCACATTATCTTGTTTTTCCTTCTATCACGGCTCTATAAGGCCATCCAGTGGGAAACTTACTCCTTCTGTGCCCAGCAGTGCTGTACTGCAGCGCCTCCTGCTTGTCATTTCAGGTAACTGCATGAGTGAATTCATGGGTCTGATCAAAGGTCATTATGAGGCCAAAGAGGAGGGTTTCCAGCCAGGAGGAGCCAGCCTCCACAGCATTATGACCCCACACGGCCCAGATGCTGAGTGCTTTGAGAAGAACAGCACTGCCATACTCCAACCCGAAAGGGTGGCTGAGGGAACTATGGTAAAAACAAAAAAAATAAATAAATGAATTCATGCACGCAACAATTTTATGGTACAATCAGCCAAAATGAAGTGAAGGGATTATGTTTAATGTTTTTTTTTTAATTTTTTATTTTATTTCAGGCTTTCATGTTTGAGTCATCCTTCAGCATGGCTGTTACAAAGTGGGGTCTGGATACCTGCCAGAAACTCGACAAAAACTACTACCAGTGTTGGGAACCTCTCCGCAGCCACTTTGACCCTGACTGGAAACCCAGAAAGCAGTGAAAAAAAAAAAAATCACATGGACCAAATTACCAAGTGTTTTTAAAATAAAAATAAGGAATATGTGACAACCAGCAACTCAAAGTTTGCAGTGCATGTTTTTGTTTTATTAAGATCTCTTTATAAAGTAACAATTATTTTTACTTCATCGTCAACAATTACAATCAGAATTAAACAATAAATATTGTTGCACCACTGAGCATTTTTAAACCTGTCCTTCCAAATAAATTTCTTATATTTATGAAGGTTTCCTCTGGTCAAGTTAGTGATTAATCCTCATCACAACTTGGGGTCGCTATTGTTCTGAACTCAAAATACTTCCCGTATGCTGTCATACGAGCACAGGAGCAGTTTATCAAATCATACATTTGCGTAAACAGAAAGACCTGGGTCAAAGATCCTCCGCAGCTTCATCTTAACAGCTGACACACTTTTATCTGGAGGTGAGCCTAAACAACCTCAGTCTCTCGTGGTCAGCATGCATGTCTAGAGCTTGTAGATTTTACTCAGAAGTCAAAGCCAAGTTTTTGTTTGACAATATAGTTTTATTTGGTTAATAATAATTACACACAACGACATCATCTCTATAACATTATAGGAGGGTCTTTCTACATGGAAGCTCACGATGACAAACTGAACCTGCGCTCTATGGTTCCAGCCTTGATCTTCTCCTCCTTCCCATCCTGTAAAGCAAATGACAAACAGGTGATTGGTTTGTGCAGTCCCCATAGCAACAAAGTCACATGACCCTCACCCTATTCAGGTTTGGGACAATTTCTCAAGTGCATGCTTGTAAGTGAGTCTTCTGCAGTTTTGTAGCATGTTTTTTTTTTTTTGTCATGGGATGACAATAGAGAGCAAAGTGAAAGAAGACAGCATTTCAAATGAAGCACTCTTTTCTAAAAGAGAATAATTAAATAATTTTTTAAAAATCTTGTACGAATTATGACTCAGAAAAAATAAAAACTTAAGAGGAATACAAAAAACGCCCACACATTTTAGGATTATCTATGGAAAAATACTGTTAACATTAGTAAAAAGAAATAAATTATTGGTATAACATTGTTAAATGGACATGTATTCAGAATTAATATTAAACATTCTGTTCACTAGTTGTGTCCAGTCTGTAGAAAAATATAAAATAGCAGGTAGATGCAATGTAAAGTAATCACATATGGATGGGAAACAGCATCCAGACAGCTTTCACAATCACCATGATATGTTCCCATACTTTTTTGTTATGAGGAACCAAAAAAATACAAGGCACCGTTGTTACTAGAGCTGGACAATAATTTAACAATAATCTATATAGCAATAGAAAGTGTTTCAATAATGATGGTATGGCTCTTAAACACATTTCCAATATTTTTTTTTAATTTACATTAATATTATGACAATTCAATTAAGTTTGTTTGATGGTAAGGTCATGCTTCTTGGTAATCAATTTCAATAAAAGGTGAACACTGATGTTTTTAAAATCATTTTCATATCTAACACATTAAATGGTTTTCTAGAAGTATTTATGGATGGGGTTGGCTATTGACCTGGAAAAGAATTAGACGGCATTTTCACGAAACACTGATAAAATAGAAGATGTTAGTAGACTAACTTCAATTAGTGCAATGACATTATGTTGTGAAAGACAAAACTTCAACATAAGAAAGTAACTTCTTTTTGAAGTGTTTTTGGAGGCAATTAATTAGGTGTATTTTAAAGTGGACAATCTGTCCACCTGTGTTTGCAACATTCACCATTATCGTACTTTCAAGACTTAGATAGCAGACACACAAGCATGTATGTTTTTTTTTTTTTTTTTATTAAACCATTAACACGTCCACTGTTCATGTCTGATCCGTGACACATGTGACTGAGAAGCTGATGTCCATTACATGCAACGGATCACTTGCATCACACGCATCCCATTTATTTGCTACAGAAAGTGAGGAGGCGTGTTCATATCCTATGCAAGGGATCCTAAAAAGGCAGGGTGTCTGGGCAGTGTTTTAAAAAAGTTGAGCTTTGTTCAAGTTTATGCAAAAGAAGTAGTCCAGCACAAGGGTGTTATTCAGTCAAAGCAGATTGTTTCATTCCATGGAAAGTTACTCCTTATGCCTGTTGCAAAAGTTAGTAGTATCAGAACAGAGTACATGAGAACTTTCTGTCCTTTTTGTGTCTAGTCTGTGTCCATTAAAAACCAGTAGAGAAGCTGATGCAGTTTTCCTAATTATTTACAATCCCTCACTGCCTGCCAGTTGGGACAGTGGGTGGAGGAAATAGGCTTGTAAGAAGAACGAGGAGGCTGAGAGCAGAGTTACTTTCATCTGCTGAGCTTGTCTGATGAAAGTTGTTTATATTTATGATTTACAACAAAATAGCAAGATTTAAACCAACTTAATGTACACACCTTCACCCAAGAAATAGGGGAGTGATATGACTGCACCTGAAATCACTCATGTATAGTGGATATGTGCTTTTAGTCAAGTAAGTGATGTGAGCTACATTAAGCAAAGAAAAGCTTATCATGTGTTCTGTTTCATACCCTGTTTGTTTTAAAGACGTAGTACAGGACAAAAAGAGGCACAACTCCAAACATTGCACCCAGCAGAGATGTCTTGTTGGTGGGTCTGAAGTGTGGGTAGGGGTTGGTTCGTGCATACACCCATCGTGTCAGGGCAGGGTCTTCCTATAGAGACAGGTGTGCAAAGACAGTTCAGTAATCACTGAGTGAACAATTTTTTATTATTATTCTATTTATGTACAGGCTCATTATCCCATTTTGTAAGAACAGGTTAACACAGAACCTCCCTCCTGAAAGGCCCAGTCTAAACTCTGTCTTTGAGTGCTCTAAAGACGAAGGCCAAACAAAATGTCAGTGTAGATAAACCCAAGTTCATTCAACACATGAACACTAAAAAAATGCACCATAAAATGACGACAGGTAACATATTTTGGTCGTCAGTCAAAAGTGTACGTATCTGGTTAAAAGATTAAATGACTAAACAGGCGGCAGTTACTTTTCCTATGAATTGCAAGGTGGTAAAATATTTTAATGGACAGACTGTCCATAGAAGTACTGCAATAACATTTGACTTCGACATAAAAACTGGCAAACTATACAATGCAGTACATGATGCGTTGTAGAAGTTGACAAGAATTATGTATAGTGAAATAAATGCACCCATGGGTGCGAATTAAACATCGTATGGTGCAGTTAAATGTACGTGTTCGTACTTGAACAAAGAAACATTTCAGAGCAGGATCCCAACATACTACCGTTAGCACACCAGTAAATAGACCGAGCCCTTTTCAAGGGTGACATTCCCAGCTAACCGGGAACCACTTACAATGAGCTCGTTTCTATGCGGATTGTTCAGTTGCGTCTGATACTGCCTCTTCAGATTTGCCCGTAGCGCAGCCCTAGCCTTCTTCTGCGCGCCTCTGGTCCGGCGAAAGGTTGAAATATTCATTTGGGTCCAATGTTTTAGGCCGAGTGGCCAAGGGCGCCTCTCTGTAATCCGCCATGATTGCTGACGATGGACGTATGGGGAGGTGGGCGGATGAGAACGAAGACTCGCGAAATATCGCGTTGACTAGATGAGCTGCCTCGTTACCACGGCAACGTCAAACTTTAGCTGCGAGACTTCAGATAAAACAATGAATACTACAAATAAAGATGGAGAAAATGGAGAAGACGATGCTCTGACTGATGGTGACGACCACTTTAAAAGTGAGCAATTTTTTCTTGATGATGATAAGTGGAGTTTAACAGAAGAGGAAGAAGACGTATGGGCGACGGTGAACGCCATCAGAGACCGGGCCAAGCAGCACAGCTCTCGAGCTTTTGAAAAGCCCAGCATAACAAACCAACAACCGTCCGTGGTCGACTTCTTAAAGAACTTTCTCTCCCAAGCGGGAATGACAGAAACGCTTGACTGTTTTGAAACAGAGTGGAATGAGATGGTGCATAAAGGGCTGATGGATGAAGAGCAGGTCGACGCGGTACCGGTTCTGTACACTGAGAACCAGAGCTTGGAACGGGAACTTAAAAACGCCCGGAGGCAGAGAGCGGAGCTGACGCAGACCGCCGCTGTCGCCGCTGAGACACTGGCGAAGGTCCAGAGGGCAAGGACGTCCACCGGCTGCAGCATAAGCGACTCGTTCAGGAGAAAAACCGACTCATAGAGGAGATTAAAAAAATGAAACTAAAATGTGAGAGCTACGAACCAGAAGTAAAGCGGATGAATGAAAAGTACCAGGCGGCTCTGAGGCAAGTCACGCTGGTGCAGGACGGCCTGCTCTGTGGAGGTGACGAGGAAGACACGACCAGAGACCCGAGAGACAGACAATCTGATGACAGTTCCACCAGCAGGAAAAACTAAAGTCTGTGAACACCAGCATTGCTTGAAATAAATAAATATTAGATCTCAATCAATGTACAGTACCACTTTGTCCCACTACAGGTGCACTTTATTGACTCTTACACCAGGGGCTGACGCATGAACTTTCTTGTGATATGCTGCCCTCATGTGGTCAGAGGTTGTATTGCTATATAATCAGGCTTTAAAGGCAGTGAGAGATGTCAAGCCAGAGTTAAAGGTGTTCTAATAAAATCTAGTGGTCAAAAGCGTCAAAGGCAGTGCTTACATCTAAATGTAATGGCCACCATTATAGGTCACATTATAATTTAAAATTAGTGTGACCTCTGTTATTTGAGAATCACTCAGGCAAGGTCAAGTGACGTTTTTTTTCTTCAGTTTAATTAAATTCAAATTTATATATATATATTTTTAGCATCTGTTACAAAACAAATGCTCTTTTGGTGCTTTTAAGAGAAACAATGGCAAGTAAAACTCCCCTACTGGAAGAAAACCGGGAGAAAAAAGTAAATGCTATATTATTCATGTTATTGAAATGACGACACTCAATTTGTGGCAAAATAAAATCCTTTTCCCTATTATTTTATTTTTGTGATTGCTGGGAGCTAAACTTGATTAATTCAATTAATTGCACAACCATATTTCTTTGTAAATATGCTGCTCTGCAGAACATTTATAACTTGAAGCCAGGGACGGATTGGGACTAAAAAACGGCCCTGGACTTTCCTCCCTATGTAGGCCCACCAATAACTGGGGAGGGGGGTGCTATACTACCAATATATTGTCATAACAACACCCACACATACAAACTATTTATGATTGTTTATTCAAGAACACTAACATTAAAGAACAACTAAACATCACTTGCATCTACAAAACAAAAATGAACATAAACATTTTCTTTTTTTACTGCTATTTTACAGATATTTACACACGTGGACAAAATTGTTGGTACCCCTCAGTTAAAGAAGGAAAAACCCACAATTCTCACTGAAATCACTTGAAACTTACAAAAGTAACATAAAAAAATAAAAATTATTGAAAATCAAATAATCAAAATCAGCCATCACTTTTGAATTGTTGATTAACATAATTATTAAAAAAAAAAAAAAAAAAAAACTAATGAAATAGGGCTGGACAAAAATGATGGTACCCATAACTTAATATTTTGTTGCACAACCTTTTGAGGCAATCACTGCAATTAAACGATTTCTGTATTTGTCAATGAGCGTTCTGCAGCTGTCAACAGGTATTTTGGCCCACTCCTCATGAGCAAACTGCTCCAGTTGTCTCAGGTTTGATGGGTGTCTTCTCCAAATGGCATGTTTCAGCTCCTTCCACAGATGTTCAATGGGATTCAGATCTGGGCTCATGGAAGGCCACTTTAGAATAGTCCAACGCTTTTCTCTCAGCCATTTTGGGTGTTTCTGGCTGTGTGTTTTGGATCATTGTCCTGTTGGAAGACCCATGACCTGCGACTGAGACCAAGCTTTCTGACACTAGGCAGCACATTTCTCTCCAGAATGCCTTGATAGTCTTCAGATTTCATTTTACCTTGCACACATTCAAGACACCCTGTGCCAGATGGAGCAAAGCAGCCCCAAAACATTACTGAGCCTCCTCCATGTTTCACCGTAGGGACAGTGTTCTTTTCTTCGTATGCTTGGTTTTTGAGTCTATGAACATAGAGTTGATGTGCCTTACCAAAAAACTCCAGTTTGGTCTCATCTATCCAAAGGACATTCTCCCAGAAGCTTTGTGGCTTGTCAACATGCATTTTTGCAAATTCCAGTCTTGCTTTTTTATGATTTTTTTCAGCAGTGGTGTCGTCTCCCACGAAGTCCACTTTGGCTCAAACAATGACGAATGGTGCGATCTGACACTGATGTACCTTGGCCTTGGAGTTCACCTTTAATTTCTTTGGAGGTTGTTCTGGGCTCTTTGGATACAATTCGAACGATCCGTCTCTTCAATTTGTCATCAATTGTCCTCTTGCGGCCACGTCCAGGGAGGTTGGCTACTGTCCCGTGGGTCTTGAACTTCTGAATAATATGAGCCACTGTTGTCACAGGAACTTCAAGCTGTTTAGAGATGGTCTTATAGCCTTTACCTTTAAGATGTTTGTCTATAATTTTTTTTCGGATGTCCTGGGACAATTCTCTCCTTCGCTTTCTGTTGTCCATGTTCAGTGTGGTACACACCTTTTCACCAAACAGCAAAGTGACTACTTGTCTGCCTTTAAATAGGCTGACTGACTGATTATGAGTTTTGGAAACACCTGTGATGTCAATTAAAGGACACACCTGAGTTAATCATGTCACTCTGGTCAAATGTTTTCAATCTTTTATAGAGGTACCATCATTTTTGTCCAGCCCTATTTCATTAGTTAGTTTTTTTAAATAATTATGTTAATCAACAATTCAAAAGTGATGGCTGATTTTGATTATTTGATTTTCAATACATTTTTATTTATTGTTACTTTTGTAAGTTTCAAGTGATTTCAGTGAGAATTGTGGGTTTTTCCTTCTTTAACTGAGGGGTACCAACAATTTTGTCCACGTGTGTATATGCTTGCATTTTAAACAGAAAAAAAAATCTATATCACATATGCTTGATAAACATTTGTTTATGAGCATTACTTGGAGTGACAGCCATTAAAGCTGTACTTATACCTCTAAAATTCTAACACTTTGGATAAACATTATTTGATACCTAAAGACAAAAAGAATAAAACCGATTTGGTTTTCCTAAATCCCATTACATTTTTAGCCTTTTAGGTCTATTCTGTGTAAGAATTAGCCTGCTTGACACATTTTATAGTTTTAATATTATGCTAGGGTGACCCAAAAACCCCAAAAGAGGACACCCTACCGGCCTCTTGTTGATACTGCAAAAATACTCAAAGATAGTCAAAGATGAAAAAGTAGCTTTATAAACCATACATTTATTTAAAATATTCCTTTTCTGTTTGAAATGAAAAATGTCTGATATGTGAACCTAAATAATGCCTCACAACCTGTGACATCTCGTGCGGTGAGATTCATGGCTGGTGAGACACTGACGCCATCAGAATCAGATTTACACATTTAGGAACTCAACAGAGTAGATTATTCACCATTTGGTAAGCAGTACCTGTTTTATTGGATAGAGGGAAAGCAATGGCTAAAAAGGGACACAACAACTAGTGATGGGTTGATGATGCGCCATGGAACGTTTCAACACAATCCAAACTGTGTTGATACTGTGTCACTGAATACTGACACCTGCTGGACCTTAAAAATCCCTACAGGCAACCAAGTTGCTACACTCAACTGACACCAATTTGATGACCTAGTATGCAATACTGTAATAAAATGTAAGTCATTGTACTACTGTATATGGCATCATTGCATATCTTCATTTGAATTTAAAATATCTTTGATATCTTCAGATACAGTCAATAAATAACGAGAACATGTATCATAACTTTAAAATCTAAGTGACCGTGTTGTGAATGAAGATGCTTGTGGACTGTGATTTTTTTTTTTCCCCACACATTTTTATTCAAAAAAAAAGTTTTTCCAATGTATTGAACTTCAGTCTACAGTGATCCCCCTCACTTCGTGGTTAATGGGGGCTGTGACCCCCCTGCGATAGGTGAAAACCGCGATGTGGATGCACATGTACATGTATATGTACATAGCAGCGTTGTCTGTACTGTGGTTGGCTTTAAAACCAGACTGCATGGTATCACAGAATCTGTTTTGTTTCAAAATAGATAAACCTGTATAAATAAATGTATAAAATTTTAGTCAAATTTCAGTATTGTTAACACTGAATTACATGAGGAATATGGGATTTCTCCTCAGTATGTCCAGGAGTGAATCTTTGTAAATGTCTTGATATTCTTGCTCAGTTTGATTGTAGACTGCAGCTCTAATTCACAGCATATGTAATCTAAAGGAACCTCACAAAGAAAGTAAACAGGCTAATTGCAGTCCAATTAAATACTGTCTAATTCATTCTCTTTCTAATTCAATTATATTCCAATGAAATCCCATTCCTTGAAATTCATATACTCTCCAATCCAGTCCAATTCCAATTCAATTATCCCCCAAAAAAGACATAAATCATAGAAGACAGCCTCTTTTAGTTTTGTTATTGTGCCTCCTTGAACATTGTTGCGCCTCTTTCTTTGTTTTTTTCTGACGTAGGTCTTCAGATCTCAGTCAATTGTGCTCACTTGTACATATCAATTTATTATTTGTTGTTAGTTCAGGCATGTTGCATCATATAACCACAGGAGGGCAATCTGTAGCAAGCTGTGGATATTTTTCGATCAGTAACTGTGATATAATATATAGTAACTGCAGTCAGAAATTTGTAACAGCAGAAAAACAGGAATCTGCCATTGAGCTTTCAGTGATAAAGCATAACTGCTGTTCCTGTTTCTTCTGACAATCACTACAGTGGTACCAGAGATATTAAACAGCTATTTATCATGAACTGCAGGAAGGGCTTCATTCTTTTATATTGTGTGTATGTTGTTCATGGGTATCATATTCTCCTCTAAAATCTCAGAAAAAAAGTTCTGGTGTTACATTGCAGTGATGCTTTGCTACAGTCTGGCAGAAATATTTTAGCTCAAATGAGACATAAAACAAATTTAAAGTATTTCTTTCTGCCTGTTGTAAACCTTTTATGTGATATAGATGTTCTCTAAATGGCGCATGGCTGGTCAATATCAGTGAACCACAACTGTATACTGTATATGCTCTCACTCACTTCTGTCTTTCATTCAGACATCATACTTGAATTGTAGAGTGGTGCAGAGATGCTGACAGAGCTCTTTGATCCGGAGAAGCTCGCCCATGGCTACAGGATGTATGAGCAAATGATTTATTGTCCTCTCAGCACCTCTAAAGTGCCACCTGTGCTGCAGTTTTGAAACATGTATTTATGACTGAGAAATTAAGTTGTGAATGAGACCACTCTGGTTCAGAGACAGATTTGGCCTCAAATTAAATGTAAATAGGTTTGCAACTTGGCTGGCAGCCTTCACCTTCAAACCCCCAGCTTCCACATATCATCTGGTCCATAGATCCCAGGAGTTTTATTCTTACCTTGTGGCTGATCATTAATTAGCAAAGATGCTTGAACCCTATTGTTTTTGTTTGTTTGTTAAGTTTGTTACTGTCATTACTGTCTTTTTTTCCCCTTAAAAGTGTCTCAGTAGTATACCACAAAAGTGTTGGGATACAGATTCAGAAGCTCTATATAGCTTTGACAAGTGTAATTACCTTATGCAAGCCTCTAGGCGGGGCGATAAATATATAACTGACATTTTAACTCATCTGGAGAACCATCAGAGGAGAAAAAAAACCCAATTTTCTTGAATTCCTTTGAATCTCCCGAATCCAACCAACCCATCCTTGTTCATAAACATCATTAAAATTTCCAATTTGCAAGATTTTGGAGTGAAAGCAAGACAAATTAATGGATGGGTGGATTGATAATCTTGACGGCATTGATGGAAAAATTAACCAAACAGTTGTGATGCGTCAAACTGTTTCAAAGTTATCAGCTAATTACAATTAAAAGGTCTGGCCCTTAAAGTTCAAAATGGTCAATAGTTTCTGAAGTGCACTTCAAATCTTCAAGAAAATCAACTCAGTTTGATCATTCTGACATTCTGTCAATGTCTGACACACATGGGGGTCATTGTTGAAACCATTAAACCATTAGTTGATGAACTAAATTCATTGTTGTAGAATCCCTCCATCTCCAACTGTCTGCTTAGATGTTTGACTGAAGTTGACAATGTTTCAATTCAATACAAAAATTTAAATTTTATTGATATAGTTTTCACTCTACGAAAATGTACAGTATTGTATAATCTGGACATCTGAAACTGAAAGCTCAGCCCACATGATTGAAAAAAGTGATTGAGCTGGGAACTTTGGGTTTCACCTGCAGGTATTATTGTCACTCAGTGTGGTGAAAGTACTCACAGAAATATTAAACAGGGCTTCTTTTTTTTTTTTTTTTTTACATACCATAATTCAACAATGCAACTTTTAAGCAAATTTATAAGTCGAACAATGTAATTCTTTTTATGAAAAACCTTTTTCTGTTTTCTTTTTCCCCAAATATTCTATGACACTAGTTGTGATTAATAAGTATCTGACTGTGACATGTAGAGTAACATTCAGTCTCTGCAATACTCCAATACAACAGGAACAGAATTCTTTTCAGAGAAAGAGCTGAACACGAAGTACATAGATTTTAAATGTATTTTCTTTAAATATTTTTTGTCTTCATGTAGGAAAATAAAAGAAATATAATAGAAACGACCACAAAGTTTATACATTGACTTGCAGTTAATTAAAATTTATTTAACAGTCTTCCAAATAAGTGTCCAAACATTTACATACCAAACTGTTAAAATACATACATTGTAGTTATTTTTTGTTTATGTAGAAAACCCAAACAAACAGACAAAGAACATACAACAGTAAAGTTATTTTGGGTCACTCATACTAGTTTTTTGTTTGATGTTTGTGTTTGCGCAGATGCGCTAGAGTGATGCATTTTTGAAATCGCCTCCATACTGAAGGTTTCTCTGGACAGTTCTGCTCTGGTCCCGAGACCACTGCTTGCTCTGAGACATCTGCAGGAATCTCAGGCTTTTGGTTGAGAGTTTCTGTGGCAGACGTTATCTGCGCTGTCAGTTCTGCCACTTTCCACTCCAGTTTCTTCTCTGCCTCTTCCTGGTCCCTCAGTTTGGTGGTGAGTTCAGCATTAGAGCTGGTTTTCTCCTGCAGCTGCTTTTTTAGGCGTTCCAGCTCTTTGAGAGCCTCTGCAGATTTTGACTGGGCCTCTTTGACTGCTTCAGATGCTTTAGAGGACAGATCGTCAACAGTGCGTTTGCACCATTTGAGCTCCTTTCCAGTGGTTATTCTACCATGATATTCTTTCTTCAAGAGATTTTCAACCTCTTGAAGCTGTTCCACTTTAAGGTTATACTCACGCTCTGATTCAGTCCTCTTCTCTTTTTCCAGAGTGAGAAGGTTATCTTTTTCCTGGAGCTGGATTTTCAAATCTTGCACTTGAAGCATCAGGTTGTTCATCTGTTCGTGTTTAGACTCTGGCTGTTCAATTGAATCAGGTTCAGAGTCTTTGAAGTTCTCCGTTACCTTGTCTTGTTTTCTCGGTTTGGAGACCACTTCAAGACTCAAGCAGTCTTCTTCTTGCAGCTGCTGTCTCAGGTTTTCTAGATCCTTGAGGACCAACATGTGTTCCTCTGGAAATCTAGAGTTACCTTCTCTGTCTGCTTCAGGCGCTCTGTTGGACTCACGCATATTCTTAATTATGCGGATGAGCTCCTTTGTGCAGACTTGTCCAAGGTGGTGTTCATCCTCCAAACTCTTTTCTACATCTTTGAGTTTTTCTTCTTGCAAGTGACAGTCATTTTCCGCTGCAATTCTCTTCTCTTTATCTTGAGTGAGAAAGTTATTCTTTTGCTGCCCGGTTTTTCAAGTCGTTCACTTGATGGTTCAAGTAGTTGACCTGCTTGGGATAAAACTCTGATGGATGTCTTGGACCATTTCCAAAGTCCTGGAAATGTCCCTGGACGTACTCTGGTCTGTAGGTTTTAGGCATCTGGTGATATCCTGAATAGTTGTTGCCAGTGGCAGCAGTAGCTTGGAAGTGGTTTCTCTGCTTCTGAGCGTAGACCTTTGTCTGCTCCTTCTTTGCATACCATGAACGAGGATTTTGCTCAGTTTTGCTCATTCTGCTTGTTTGTTTGTTTGTTTTTTTTTGGCAGATGATACTCGCCAAAGTCACTTTTCAAACACGATTTGAAAATACTTTGAGGTGAGAAGACATTCAAACCAATAATGTGTGTCACAAGAACTCAAAAAGACTTCTGGAGGAAATTGGCTCTTTGGGCTTTATTATACAAAGGAACCTTATATATTGGGTATATTATACCTTATATATAACCTTATATATATATGGCTGTAGCGATACACTAATCTTGTGCTACGATACGATACACGATACTCGGCTCACGATAAGATATGTATCGATATTCGTCTTAAGATACATTTACATCATTTTCTGAAAGATTTTAATGGGACAAAGTGATTTTGGTGACATCTTGTGAGTGTTTCAATTACTTTGTTTGAATTAATTGAACTGAAAGGTAGGTGACTGCAGACAGTGTTGCAGAGAGGAGAGAAAGGAGGCCTCTGACTGGTCAATTCTACATCCGCGTAGAAAAGAGCCCGTCATCAAAGAAATAAGGAAGTACCCACATCTGTACGATTCTTGTTCTCCGCACTACAAAGACAGCACATATTCTAGTAATTCATGGAGGGAGATAGCGATGAATGTGGGTCTAGATACAACCGAGACGATGAGGAAGTGGAAAAACGCAAGAGATACGTTTAGTAAGTTTAGCTAGTTCGTGATTGTCCCTCTTGCATTGTAACTGCGGCATACTGGCGACAAGACAACAGCGACACATTGCCGCAAGAGTAAACACAGCCCTTAAAGTCGGCGTTTTCTCACAACTGAATACGGTCTCAAATCCTGACAAATACAGTTGGCAATGGTAGATGGAAACTTGTGGCAACAATGTTATTTTGTAAATAATTCTGCATGATCGGCTGGGGACGCTAATATGTGGGACAACACCCAACACATGCATGCCTATGGCAAAGTGCTCTATGCTCACTCAGTCCCCAGCCGATCATGCAGAATTATTTACAAAATAACATAAGTCTTTTAATTAAAGATCATCCCATGTTCTACGTTGGCTGGAAATCTGTGGAACGATAATCCTGATCCCTTTCCTCTGTAGTTTGTGCAGCCAACAGCTAGACAGTTCAAAACCATGTTTTCGAACTGTTTGCTATCCACTTGAACACGACAGATTACACATGCGACAGGTAAACTGCTTAGCTGAAGGACTTTGTTTTCACTCCAACATGGCGGCGAGTTGTTGCGAATGCAGTGTGTGACGTCACATGCAAAGGTCTATAGGTAGTGGATGGATGGATACATGAATGTTCCCACAATCATACCCTAACTAACGTGGGGGTTAATGTCCTACCCAAGGACACTTTGACATACTTTGGGGATGAAGATTTGAGCCGTTGTCCAACTAGTTGAAGAGCAACCACCCAGTATTAAAAAAGTGTTGATGGAAGAGAAAATACCAAATTATTGAGGAAGTAACCAAACAAAGGTAAATCTAAGTGTTGTGAAAGTGATGTAAACTCTTCTGCCTATAGAGGGACCCAAAGTGCTAAAAATAGTAAGTTTCTCTGTGCCAACGAAGTTTGGCTAATTTCATCTACTCACCATTCTGATGTTAAGTTGCTGAAATAATTTTGATTTTACAACCTGTTTCAAAGTTATGTGCCAATCAAAGGTGTTTGGCCTGTATCTTGTGATGAAATGACCCAAAGCTAATGAAACTTATTCACAAATGGCACAACAGTTTTTCTAAGTGCAGTACATATGGGCAGTACTACAACTTGCACATGACCATATGTCATGAACCATTTGATAAAAAAAAAAAAAAAAAAAAAGATATTAAAAAATGTATCATACAAGGCTTCAGTTGTTGTCAGTACATAAAATGTCAACTAGCTGACTTTTTAAAATATCAAAACCTATATTAATTTCCAGTGTCCAGTGTTTGTAAATGTGAATCACCAACATTCATGCTGTTCTTGAATCTTTATAGGGTCCCTCATTATTCATGTGGAATGAAAGAAAAAAAAAAGGCCAATAGGGAGTGCTATCATTTGCAAACTTAACTCATTGTTCTTACCTTGGAGTTAAAGATCATCCAAAAAAAAATCTTCTTACTGTCTCTAAATTTTATATATTGAAAATTTTTATAAATATATATTTGCTATAGCTCATGACCTATGGTCATGAGCTTTGGGTAGTGACCGAAAGAACAAGATCGCGGATACAAGCGGCTGAAATGAGCTTCCTTCGCAGGGTGGCCGGGCTCTCCCTTAGAGATAGGGTGAGAAGCTCGGTCATCCGGGAGGGGCTCAGAGTAGAACCGCTGCTCCTCCGCATCGAGAGGAGCCAGATGAGGTGGCTCGGGCATCTGGTTAGGATGCCTCCTGGACGCCTCCCTGGTGAGGTGTTCCGGGCACGGCCCACTGGGAGGAGACCCCGGGGAAGACCCAGGACACGCTGGAGGGACTATGTCTCTCGGCTGGCCTGGGAACCCCTCGGGATCCCCCCAGAGGAGCTGGAGGAAGTGGCCGGGGAGAGGGGGGTCTGGGCCTCCTTACTCCGGCTGATGCCCCCGCGACCCGACCTCGGATAAGCGGAAGAAGACGGTACGGTACGGTACGGTATATTTGCTATTATCATTATATTATTATGTTTGCTTCTTCGAGTTCTCTCAAAGCTTCTAGTGAATCATCTACAGACCACAATGATGAAATATTACCAAACATTTAAAAGTTATGTGTGGTCATTGACCCGTGAATGTTTAAAAGTTATAGGCTGGTGACAGTTAAAGCCTAGTCCTTAAAAGCTTTGTCACTGACATTATGTCCAAGTTTCAGTTTGAAGAGTTTCATTGTTTGTGGGCATTGTTGATACCATTCAGCCTAGGGTTGCTGTTGCAGTGAATCACCTTGGATCCCCCTATTATCACTTATCTTTTATTTTTTATGCACTGATTGTGCAAACTTTCAGATAACAGACATTAATATGTAAAACCTAGTTACAGACATGTTTACAGACTGAGTGATAAAATCAGGTTATTTCTGTCTCTTGTCTGAGTTGGTTTTTCCTGTAATCTGAAATCATTTTGTGTTACGCTGGTCTTTAAAGAAACCTCTGCACATGGGACTGACTTAAAAAGATGATGCAGGTTTCTCTTCCAACCACAAGTTACAATATCTTTCTCATTTCAACTTCCAAAAGTGGTTCCTTACTTTAAAAAAATGACCTAATGTATTACATTGTACTGGGTTTTGGTATATATTAATAATGTTTCCTGGCAAAGAAATTCAACTTCTGCTGCCCTTGAGGAATATAACTGAACCATTTAAAAAAAAAAAACTCTGCTCTTGTTTTCATCCACAGAACATAATTGTTCCATATTATTTTTTAAAATTCTTACAAAAAAAAAAAAAAAACATTTTTTTTTATAGTTAATGACATAATAGCTGGGAAAAAAAAGATATCTTTTCTGTCCCCATATATTCTGGCCCATATTATGAATCTCTTCTCTTTATCCCTCCTCATTGTTGCTTCACATATGTGAGAACATGATTATCCCTTATATAACATATATATATACATATAACATCTTTGAAAATCTATAGATTTTCAAAGATGTTTTTGACTTTGTGGCTCCATCTTCAGTGGCTCAGACTGATTGTAATTCCTCCACTGCTTTTCTCAACTCCCTGTGCTGTCGTCCCTGCTTCTCTTTCCACTGACAGCCCTGTCCACTTCAAAGCCTGCAGAGAGCTCCGTGTCAACCAAAGAGATTGGAGAATGAGAAAACATTAATTTTCATCTCCTCTAGTTCAGGCTGAGCCCAGCCTGCCACACACCCTTATCCTGGTGCCTGTTTCTGCTTTTTAATCCAGGCCCTGTTTGCGAAGTTGGATTATTCCGGCCTGTAAATAGTTATTGATTCAGCAAGATTGATTTAGAGTAGTTATTGGCCATCTTAAAAAATACTCGCTGCCTTCCTCTCCAAAAGACGAAAAGATGTGTTTCTCATTTATCACCTGTCTCTACCATCCCTTCATACTTTAAATTGGTTAATGTTGCTTGTATTCCCTTCTTAACAAATCCGTTTTTCACGGGTCTGTGTTGTGGGCCAATCTCAACAGTATTTTCTCCTTTAATATGCTATGAAAGGCAGGTATTGCTCATGGTTGCTACTCAGACATACATTAACTTCAAGGAGATCTACACAGAAAGAGGCAGAGCTGATATTTTCATTTTGCTCTCAGGGTTGTTTATCACAGCACACAGATTTGACGTCAATTGTCAGACTCTGTGAAAATGTTCATTCCATGCCAAGATGCTCTTTGCCTGCAAATTGCTAATGGTGAACGATGTGCCAAGAAGAAAGCACGTGTCATGCCGCCACAGAAATATAGTTACTAAAGTGACATTTAAGAATGCAGTGATTTTCTTATCATCAGCCAACCAATGCAGCAATGTGCAGATCTGCAGTAAAGATTCACTATTTGTAGGGCTGAAGTTTTTAAAAGAAAATATTTTTATCATCAGATTTCAGTAGCTTGAGTGTTAGAGACATCCGTTGTCTTATTTTTCAGTTCATAATATGCAAAATACTTTCCATCAGTAACAGGACTAGACTGCCGGAGGCACAGTTTCGCTGTGGAGTCATGTTGCAGTAAAACATTGGCATTCTCTTGCTGAAATATGCAAATTCTTCCCTGAAAGCTGACATAATCTCAGTGGCACAATATTTTTCCCCAAAACCTGCAAAAAACAGTCATGCAATGTACCCATGCCACACTGGGGAACTTTTGGAGGGAAATTAGTTGATCTTAATTCTATATCTAAATCAATAAAATTTAACTAAGAAGAGTTAAAGTATGTAATAAAGGTTGAACAGTAAGTCTGAAAAGAACTGCCATTATTTTTATCATAACATCTGCAGCACATGCACACATGCCCCCCCCCCCCCCACACACACACACACAGTATAAAATAACAACAATATTAAATAAAAGATTTGTGTATAATGAACACAATGGGTCCAGTCTGACCCATAAATAACCCACCTGTTGCTCATCTGTGACACCGTATCTTATATGTATGTCATTTCCCTCTCTCCTGGTGTTTCCTCCATCAGGATCAGAGGGATGTTGGCAGTTAGGCCACTATGACAGAAGATAGAGGATGTTTTGACAGAAAGACTTGAGGAGGCTGTTTGGGGGAGGTGATGTCAGGCCAGAGAGGAGAGACACCACATGAGGGGGAGAGAGGCAGCACCTTCTATCTGATCTGATGAGGGGTGGCAGGAGATGACGGGAAGGAGTCAAGTTCAGTCTGAAAGGAGGTCACAGTCTGGGGTCAGCTTGAACAGAGAATAGATGAGAGCCATTCCAGGAATACCAAGTAGGGTTAACCTCATCTTATCTGTCATTCACAGGGATATTTCACACTTAACAGTCTGTCTTTATATGGCACGATTAAATTAAATTAAGTTAAGGTGAAATTTGTGTTTATTACAGCTAAGATTCATGGTTATTACTTTTAGTTAAGCTACCTTTGGACAAACAAGTTTGTATTGTTCAGATGTTGGAATACAGCTATTATATTAGCGAAGCTGAATCGCTTTATTTCAGGATGAAAGCTACTTTAAATGTGCCCAGTAATTATGGAGAGTTAGGGCTGAACTGTGAGAACATTTTTTAACTGACAGATTTGTACAGTGGTCCTGCCACTTACTGCTTGTCAGTCACTTTAAATTCTAAAAATCTGTCTTTTTGCAATTATTTCTGTATTTCATATGCAGCGTGAGTCATGGTATTCTCATACCACATTATTTTTTACCTTATTAGCTACAAACAGCTGAAAAATTAAGCCAATCATAGTGGGAATTGTTGACTTTAACAATATTTGAACAAGCAAATGGTTAATGAACTCTGAAACTGTGCCTACAGTTAAGGGTGGTAGACCTCAACAAGATGACTTAAATTGCTGCGGTAAACATGTTTCAAAAACCCCCAAATTTAACTGGGACTGTCGACCCACCACGTCGCCCCTCTTTTGTATCCATACATGTAAGAACACCTTTAATCATCCTGCAGCTGAAGGGATTTTGCATGAGAAAGTGATCATTAATTACGTAAGTGGTATCTAGTTATGTGAAACACTGAATTAGGCGTACTCACGGAAACATTTCTTTCATCCATAGATAATTGTTAGGAATGTATCATCTCACTAGACGCAACATGAGAAACATCTGAATCACTGCTGCTTTGTCTTGCCCCATCATGAGGGGACAAAATCAAAATTTTCCACACTGGGAGGCTCTGTAAGAGCTCAGTATAGGCTCAAGATTCTTTTAAGAAAAACTTGTCCCCACTGCTTACACAGTCCTCGTTTGTGATGTTTTCCAACACTGGATTGTTTTTTGGGATGAGATGCTTCCATTTCACAACAAAGTAGTAGTTATTCAATGGTTTCCAGAGCTCGGGGGCGTTAACTGTTCGCCTAACTATATGTGATACTGACTGGGCTTTTTTGGGAAAGTCTGAGATTTCATCCTGTTTGAGTCATTTCCAACCACAGACCTATAGATTGAAGGCTTCCAGATTACTTAGTCGTGATTACTGTCAGCTTTGTTCTCATGGGGATGACTTAAGCCAAAGGAAAGTAGAAACACAAACCACACACCATTACACCACTGCAGTGACTGAATCACAGCTGCGAGCTTCCCCTTTGTGCTGGAAACACTTGGTGGCACATCTCCAGATTGAAGGCTCTCACTTGAGATGAAGATGCACATGAATGTGTGTGTGTTCGGCTGTGTCTGTATCATTGCTCTGACATAAGAATAATGTGTTTGACTGTATTTGTATCAGGGCTTCAGAGAAATCAAAATCCCATCCCATGACAGACTGTTACCACGACAACAACGAGACCGCTCCGAGTCCCCTCATTCAGGCTATCTGGTGACTGAGTTTCAACGTCAGGACCTCACACTATTTCCTCCCAGAGCGAGCTGCTGAAGCATGTTTAGCGCCAATTATGTACTTCGGGAAAATGGCATGTTTATAAATAGCATTTTGTTACGTGTCTCTCTGTTTGTGTCTATAAAACCATAAAAGCGGGACCACGAGCGCTGCACGCATACGTCATGAGCTTTGATCAGTAAACCAGGAGAGGATGAGTCACTCTGTTCACTTAGATTACCCTTTTTCTCTGGCTCACTTTCCTCATCAGATCACCTCCAAAGTGGGATTTTCATCTGTTTTCACTGAAACCCCTTGTTAGGCCTCACTTTTATAACATTGATTTTTGACCAAACACGCGTTCAGTATAGTATATTCACTGTTTCCCCCAGAGTAGTGATGCAGGTGCTTGTTTAATTTGGCATGTTAGACCAAGTTTCAGAGCAGAGGTGTTTACGTCAGCAGTCAGAAATACGCTGGGTTGGAACGCACTTTGTTTCCACTCTTAGCTTAATGAAAGAAAAAAAAAATTTAAAAGGAACAAAGTTAAAGTTGTGTAACAGATGGATCTGACTTCCTCAGAATCACGCATGCAGGTTATTTGCCCTTGGTTGCAGTATTATGAAGGGATTAGTGAGTCTCTTGTGAGCCCCTGCTGGGTTTACCCCGCTGCCGTCGGTGCCAGCCTCACATAAAACCTGTTACATCTGTAACACGACCCTGGAAATGGGGCTATTTAAACCTGACTGAGACTTGATTTTAGGAATCCATCAAAGTTAAACTGAAATTACAACCTATGATGAGGAAAAGGAGGAAAGATTTTAAGATTTTTCTTAAAATCTTCATCAAAAGTGCTTCATCATCAAGGATTTTTACACCATGTGTCTCCACCAAACCTTTATTGAAACTCGATACAACAGCACAAGAAATAGTTCTACATAAATATAATCTTCAGAGGGAATCTGTGATTAAATAGGTTACAAAAAATGTCAAAGTACAATATTGATATAGGATCTCTTGTAATGTTATAACATGCAAAGATATATTAGAAATTAAAACAGTTTATTCCATAGAAATGATCTGTAAGTGCAGACTGGCTGATTAATCAAAGCTAGCTTACAGGGAAGATAATCATGGCAGACACACACCAGGACTTAATAAAAATGCTAAATAAACACAATGAAGTTTCATTTGCAAATTGTTAATTTTTTTTTAGGCCAGTCTTTTGTTGCTGTACTTTACTCTTTATTTGTACTGTGTGCAGCCATTCTTTGGGTTTTCCAAAAAAGATGGAACATTTGCAGCGCTGGTCTTCTAAATGCTCCTTTTGGGTCTGTCGGTCTGTCCGTCGATCTGAGGATCTCCCTGCAGAGAAAAGTGACACATCATTTTAAAAATGCATTTAATATCATTCTTCATTGTCAATAAACATCGTGCTATGACTCACCAAGACAGAGAATGCTCCAGAACGACCTGACTTCCCCTTCTTGGATGGATCAAACTTCAGCTGTCTCCTCGCTCTGATCACCTGAAAGCATGTTCCCACACATGCTACTGTTAATACTTTTAAATTGTGACATTTTTCTTGACGATATGCACTTTTTAACTCCTTGGTGAAAGAGATTGCCATGAACTTTTTTCACTTGCAGAGCTCATAGGGTCTCATCTGAACGATTCCCTGGTCTCACAAAAACACTTTAGCAAACAGGTCATACAGGTGGGTGCACTAAACTGATCCAATAAAACACTAAGATGGCCGTATAACTGATAGCACAGAGCTGGGCCTCCTCGGCCCAGCTGTTCCTCTGCTGCCTTCAGGTTGTCATGGAAACTCACCTGTAGGGGGTTGGACGTCTTGTCGTTGCTAAGGAGGGAGTAGGTGCCGGGGCGGGGTCTATGCTTGGTCTTTTTTTTATTCGCAGCTTGAGCCAAGTGTCTCCTGGACCTGTCAGCCTGAGGAAAACATAGGAACAAGGACGGTGACACACACACATGCATCTGTGCTCTCTTTCAATCAACTGAATAAATTTGAATTAAAAAATTACAGAGGCTTTTTGCCACCATTGAATAATTATCTCCCCTTCATTATTGTACATTTATTCATTTAATTAGAAAATAATGCGGTTCCTATGGTGCATTTTTTTTCTCTGTCAGCACATGCAGATGAGAAATGATGACTAAAGCTTCCCTTGACCTTTGGCATCAGCTGACCCGCTGTGAGCCAGTCCACCCCTCCCCCACGTTTGGCTTTTGCTGACTCCTGTCTGACTAAGAAGAGTGGTTTACCTGGATGAGTGTTTTAGGGAAGCCTTTGACAGAGACACTTCCAGGCAGGTTGGAGTGACTCAGGTGGGTGGGACCCGTCCGCTCCAGCTGCCTCTTACGTCTGAACAAAACCTACAAGGATAAGACACTCTCAACCACAACCGCAATGAGAAACAACACTGGTATGTTTCTCTGGGTAATAAAGTGCATCAGATCCTGTGTGTAGTTGGAACTGAGTGAGGTTCAGTCTGTTTCTGTTCTGTTTTTTCTCATCCCATCTATTTTCACTTTCTGTCTCCTTCCCATAACTGGAGGTTCAGATCAAACACGGAGGGGAAGAAACTGAAAAATTAATATAATTTGTGACCCAAACATTTCCTACATTGATTTGCTCAGCATGAATCACTGCCATTGATTCACCCATTTTCCTAATAAATGGGCTGTCACTTTGAGAAATGACAGATTTTACTTTGCCAATTAGGACGTTGGACTCGTAACAGTATACCTAAGGGGTTTGACTTCATCAATGCTTTCCTTCCTTATTTACTAAGGAAATTGATCTTATATCACATAAGTGAGAGCGGTACAAATCACTAAACCTCTAGGATTAGAAGTTTAACTGATGGTGACATTACAGTCTGGTGTTTTTTTAGTCAATGCTATAATGTTCAGGTTTCGAGTGGGTGCCTTGCTTTGTTGAAACATCTGTCAAAGTCTGATCTTTGTGCAATGTTTGTGCAGAATGAACACACTTTTGTAGACCTCAGAAAAAAAACCTTTTTTATGCAAAACTTTTGTTTCCCTACCCATGAGAGTTAGTCTGACAAATGCTCCTTGAGTGAGGTGTGTAATAGTCAGAGAGGTTCCAAAGTAACCTACTGTAACTTCTGATAAACGTTGGTTAGTGTAAATGTGTCCACTATGGAAAGAGGACTGAACAATAATGCTGCGCATGGAGAGTCACTGCTGTCCTAAAAGAATATTCTTGTCTGTTAGACCTCGCAGTTTGACAAACATCATGCCAGGACGAGCCAGGAGACTGGAAAACCAAAATACCAAAACAGAGGTTTTTGGTTTAAATGGGGAGTAATGTGTTTGGAGAAAAATACTGCAGTCCAGCAAAGAAACCTCATCGGTGAAACATGATGGTCGTAGTATCACAGGCAAATAAATCATAGACAGAAAAATAGGTTGGGGGATTTTGAAATATCCCCCTTTGGTTCCTCAGTGGTTTAGTTCACGCTGCCCAGTGTTCTCTACCATTGTTACCCGTCTCCCCACGCTACATCGTAGCTCAGGGAACATTCTGTTGTCCAGTGTTTGCAACAGACAGTGAACTGCTGGGATATACCACGTTTAGAAAGCATTGACTGGAACTGAGACTTGAACTGGGTCAGATTAACTTCTTATCCTAGTATCTTGCTCTGATAGTGATATGGAAAAAGATTTCCTCAGTAAATAAGAAAGGAAAGAATTGATGAAGGCTGACACTATAATGAGAGATGAGAGGCATCCACTTGCCTCTTTTTTTTTCTGCATGGGGGCTATTGCCCCCGCTCTATTTTTGAATAATAGTTTCAAACTATCTCTTATCCCAGAAGCCATACATTTTTTAAAAAATGTGGACAGAAAATAAGATGCCAGTATTGTATCGCACAGTATCGTATTTCATCACAGCACATTGTATCATGTCGTATCCATTAACAGACTCGATGTAGCTACTTTGTAAAGCTATTTTATTTTTCCGAAAGTCTTCTAGGTTTCTGGTTCAGTTCATAGTGGCCCAGACTTTTACATGTTAATGTCCATTACAGATTAGCTTTCTTTAGCTATAATGTGTGTGTTTATGTGTGATTGCCCATTTCTTAAGCAGCCGTGTCAGTTGAAGTAGTCTGAGGGCAGCAAAAAACACTAACTAAAAGTAAGTAGACTGTCCCCATAATGTTTAAAAGCAGTTTGATGAAATGTCTTAATAAGAAAGGAGCGAAGTTTTTATGAAAGTGCTTCATAATAGTGACATGGGGATAAAGCAACAGTGAGAACAGAGCTGGGCTCAGAGAGACAGGAACAGTCCGACACAGAGTCTCAGATGTTTGTTGAGCTTTAAACAGTAATGTGAAATGTGGGCCTTTCCATATTTAAAGTTGTAAAATTATAAAGTTGTCTTGCTGTTGTGCTGAATAGTGTGTTGAATCCATTTAGGACAGAAGCATACTAAAGGATGATAACCGTACTCCCAGCAACATTTCAACATTTGCTCTTGAAATTTTCTCTCTGTTTATTGTCTCCACCCTTACATTGAAATGAATTTTCCACCCTTGGGTGGTATCATGTTTGGGGTTATTTTGCTGCGGCTTGCTGTCAGTGATGGAACAATGTGTTCTGAATTACACCAATGAACTCTAGAGCACATCTGTCGGTGAACTGTTTGTCTGAAAATCGTGGGTCATGGCTATGAACACATCTCCAGACCTAGCATCTCTGTGTTAGTCTCTACAGAGAAATTCTAGCAACTAATTTAGCTAAATGTAAGACTTATGTGAAAATCTGGTGAAAATTAATTTGATTTCATTTAATTTGAAATACAGGGAATTCTAAAGGGCTCTTAAACTATTGAGCACCCATTCATCTCTTTTCTCTCTGTCTAGGACTGCTTCCTCTTCCTACTCCCACTAAGCACGACTCTTTGCGTTGCATGTGCTTTGAGCTGTGTTCCCTGAGGGTAAATGCAGAATTCATACCATTTAAAACAGACATGTAAGCGGTGGTACATACCAGGCCTTCAGTTGAGCCTAGTGCTCTCTGCTGTCTTTGATCATCATCCTGTAAAGAAGAAAATACAGTCAAAACTTATGCTTAATTTATTCTTTTTCAGCACAAAACTGGTTTCGCATTAACGAAGATGAAAGAATATATGTGCCACAGCAAAGTACACATCAGTCAGTCTTCGGTGGAAAATGTTCTGTGAGTATTTTAGAGTTTTTATTTCATTTCAGTGAAAAGTCCCCTGACTCAGACAATCCTGTTCACCTCGTCTTCTTCAACAGTATGTTGTAATGTACGCTATGTTTTTGCTTCAAAAATTAACCTCAAACTCCTGTTTCCCAAATTGGTGGCATCTTTTGGGGCGCTGAAAAACTCATAAATCATGATATGCTTTTTAAAAGAAATTCATATGTTCAAGGTGTTTCCCAAACTCCTCCACAATCCTTGTGGCTTTATCCTACTTCAAAGAATGTGCAGTGACGAGTTTGGTAAATTCCTCAGCTGATGTATTCCACTCCACTAAAAGCAGAGACTTTGTCAGAAACAGGAAAAAACAAGTCAACTCAACCAAATGGAGCAAATATAGCTTATGAGAAGATGCTACTGCTGGTATTAGTTAGCTGCCACCACAACTGAAGCATATAATTGTGCATGCTGTAATTACATCACGGATAACTGCAGCAGGAAAGCTCATATGTGGCTCAAACTCCATCAGATGGAACGGCATTCCCAACTCCTTCCTGCTGCTGTCGAATCCGTTGTCCAGATGAGAGTGATTACTTTGGACAGAACATAAGGACTGTCCGCAGAAAAATGCCAACCACAAGTTTAAAGTATAACAGCTGGTGGCCACATGAAAAGCCAAAGGGGGGAAACTGAAGGATTTTGTTCCACTGAGGGGTATATTTTTGGTGTGTTGGCACTATGTCTGTAAAAACCATTACAATGAGACTTTGTTTCTGTTAGAGGGGAAAAAAAAAAAATTATACGTCTCCACAGGTCAGGGTTAGACGGTACACGTCTCCTTCCAACCTGAACCAGACTTGGCTGCTATGATGGTCACAACAGCCTTTTTCCTCAGAGTCAGAGTCAGCTAACTTACATTCCAGCAGAGTTACTGGTTTCCTCTGGCCAAGCTACCGTATAAACACTGACCACGCAATGTCTAAGAAAAAAAAAAAAAAAAAAAACAACCAAACTCGTCTGTTTCTGGTTGTTCATACCTAAGAAAGTGCAAACTTTGAAAGATGAGTTTTTCCCCTCGTGAGAAGATACACTAAATAATTCTCACTTCCATCCATCATCTATACCTGCTCAGTCCTGTTTAGGGTTGCAGGGTTCTGCTGGAGCCCGTCCCAACTGTCTCGGAGTGAAGGGCAAATTTCTCTCGAAGTGACAGGACACTGGTCCATCACAGAGAATCCTCCCAATCACTTGTAAAATTGTTGCATAGTATAACTGACAGTTAAAAATAAGATTCAAACACCTATTTTTTAAAAAAAAAATACAATTATTTGTAACAATTTTAATTTTCTGCTCAAATTCAAACTGTTCTACTTTCAAATAAAAATAATCAGGGGTGTATCATCTCTTTTGGCTATCAGATTGTTTTACATGCACTTTATAATGCCATTTAACGTGATTTCTTTTTCAATTTCATGCGGGATAAGGTTGGTTATTATGCCGTTAGCTGTGAGCAAATAATATTTGTAAAGACTTAAACACCTTGCACTTACCTTAGTAGAATCTCAGTAGCTTATCTTCACAGATGATGACTGACACTTAATGAACACCCTTGTCCTTCCCTAACTATCACATCCATTAGAAGTGCGTCACTTACCTGTCTGTCTGCGGTCTGTCCGCTGACACACAGCGCTCCCTGACTCGCTCCCGAGCAGTCAAAGGCTTGCGACAGCAGGCTCGCCTGCAGGCACAGCACACACAGCCAAACACCAAACCCCATGATCCAGGCAGCAACGAGACTGTTCTCAGCCTCTGTCAGCTCCCTGCTTTATACGCTCGGCTCTGCTAATGGGGAACAGATGCAGGAGGAACGGGAGGCCATACCAACTTCACGCAGACAAACAGCCCACCACAAGCATGTGCTTTGCACCAGCCAGTGGCCTGTGGTCCTGCAGAAACATGTCAGACATCTTGCAAGGCCTCCTTTTGAAAAACTGCCCCCTCTACCCCAACCCAAAGAGAGGAATGAAAGCCCTTTTCCACTTAGGTCTGCATAACAGCTGCTGCCAGAATGTGTGTGTGTTTCCTTGTGTGTTTGAAGACGAGAATAAAGGGAGAAGTAACTTGTTTTGTCAAAGCGCTCTGCATAACTGATGAAAATTGGTGGTTTGATTTTTGTTATGTCTTGAAGAAAGGAAGGATTATAGAGTAAATTTGTCTCCTGCCACAGTGCAGATCAATCTGTTTCCCCGTATTTTCAAGACTTATAACTTCACTTTCTGTTTATACCGTCCTTCAGTGATCCAAACACTTCAGTGAACCTTTTAGAAATAACAGTAATTACTCCTCAGAAGACTTCTCTATGATATATACAGCAGCTATCAACACTGTCAATTAATCTTTCAGCTTGCAGACTGCTGTTGACTGAACACTGGCAATACACTGGGAATAAATTATAACTGGTGTGGATACGAATGGAGTCTCATGTGGTTTTTTGAGTCTTTTCATGATTATTTGGAAATAATGAGAAAAAAAACTCAGCATATTTTAAATCCATGTCATGTTTAAACTGATCTGTGTGTTTTTCATTATCTGGCAAGTACACATTGACAGGGTTAGAGTGCCTCTGTCATAATTTATGTAGCATTTAAAAAGTACAACATGTTGAGGAATTATCTCTGGATTGGTAAACTGTACATGAATAAGGACCTTGTTTCAAGGTGTATTACAGGACGGAAGAATGAGTGGGAGTGATGAAGAAAATGAATTACATTTAATGTCTTCAAGCCTCAAGCTCTTGGTCACAGAGGACCTGTGAAAATTATGTAAATCAAATAAGTTTAATTTCAGCTCAGGTAAATCCCACATACTGCTTTCCCAAACAAATGGAAAGAAGACTGTAAAAGCAGTGAATTAAAGCTATATGGAAAGAAGTTAACATGGCCATTTATCTTGATCCTCATCCTTGAACCCCCACATTTTCCTATTTTCTATGATTCTCTGTCCAAGACGTGTTGTTGCAAACATTTCCAGACCACCGGCTGAACAGTTGATGTTGTGAGCTGATGGAGGGGATGTTTGTTTCGAAAAAACAGGAGAAGGCACGAGTGAAAAATGGCCCCAACACGGCAAATGTTGCTTTATTTGGCAGACGAGCAGTGTGATTCCTTGCTGAAATCACAGGTTGCGCTAAGCTTTAAAACATCCTGGAAAATATGTCAAACTCTTGTTTCCATGGTTACGAGTGTACATTAAGCTCACACAAACCAGAATGTGGCCACGTAAAAAGACAGTAATCACAGTGAGGGAGAGTTCGTAATCCCTGTCATCCACTCAATACTTTCAAGTTGAAAGTAACTTTTTTTGAAGCATCTCTGGGTGTTAACCATATGAAATTCCTCTGCAGAACCACTTTTCACATTCGCCCTCCCCTGCCCCCCTATGAGAAGTGTTGTTAAGCAGCGACTCTGCTCTGAGCCCCTGTCAGTGCATCTGAAGGTGATGTTCTATGGCTAACAGCCCATGACTTTGTGAGAAAACACATATTTTACATTCAGTCCGTGTGTGTATTTCTGTGTCTGATACAAGGTGTGAAGACTGGGAAATTTTGATACACAAATACGGTTGGAAATGTGTTCCTGTGAGAGAGCAGATAAGCAACGCCTCTTTCTAGCAACCGGAAGATAGAGGTGGGAAAAACAAGAGCCATGACTTGTAAAGTAATGGATGTTTTTGATTATGGAACTGTTCACAGACCATGTTAGAATAGACCAAAGGAGGTATGTCAAAAGGCTTGCCTGCTTGGATGGGTTGTTAAAATTTGCTCATGACATCAAAGACTCCA
Source organism: Hirundichthys speculiger (assembly GCA_018398805.1). Taxonomy (NCBI): domain Eukaryota; kingdom Metazoa; phylum Chordata; class Actinopteri; order Beloniformes; family Exocoetidae; genus Hirundichthys; species Hirundichthys speculiger. The sequence continues at coordinate 1,020,848 of JAGFBZ010000165.1, forward strand.
CAAATCTGAGATGATTCTAGAAGGTTGGGGCTAAAACAGCAAAGACAGGATTAGCTTTGGATTGGCTGAGCGCAGGAATACGGCTATGCCTTGCCCCCAGTAATTGACAGTGGGTTGCACTTTGGAGCCAATGGAGGGATGTCAGAGCAAAGCATGCCAAGAGATGGCTCTAGGTAACCTCCTAGCTGGTGCATTCAAACAAATTTAGATTAGCTTGACTTTGAAAGTGGTTTATGGTGCTGCTTTGTGCCTCCCAGACATGCAGCATTTGTCTCACCAGTGATCATGCAAATGTTCATCACATTGTTACATATGTCACCATGTCGACATTTGATCCACATAAGGGGTTCATTCAACACTGACAATTTGACCACAATTACTGACCACTTTATCATTGAGATCATGGCGTAAAGACATACTGCAGATCCCGTCTTCATTCCGCCTCTGCTCTTCAGCTGGACATCCACAGTGATCCCACGAAGGCACAATATTCCTTTGCCAGTGTTTGCCTTTACAAACCACTAAATCAATATGACATGCCGCAGTCTTCAGTTTATAGTTCTCTTCTTTGCAGTTGGTCAGGAACAACTTCCTGATTCCTGACTGCTTTATTGAGTTGCTGCTGAATTTCATTTAAAAACTAAATGTTTTAAAAGGGACTAAAGTTTATACCTGGTAGTTCCTGAGGGACGTATACAGCAGTGCTGGCCTGAGATTCCCATCACTGCTGGCATTTGGTGTATCACTGCAGCTACAGGAGGGAGACACCTGCCCGGTTTCAGTGTGAGGGAGAGGATGGCCTGGCTGTCGCTGGTGGATGCTCTCCATGTTGCTTAGCTGGGCAAAAGGGTTTGCTGATTTGCTGGTGCCCCGAGCTGACTGATAACATTTGTATTAAGCCCGTCCAACCAGTCTCTGCCTCTCTGACTGCTGAGATTGAAAACATGATGGTATTATTATTATTGTTGTCTTTTATGGTACATCTTTAGTTTTCTTGTCACCTTTAGTTTGCTTTAGCTTTAGCTGGCTTGTCACAGGTGTACTGACAGCAAACCTGACTGTGTCTTTCCATCCTCATGACGAATTAGTGGTTGGAGGTATGAGATAGCTGACTATCATGCTGAAGAGCTGAATTTGAAACTCTTTCATTTTTCTACCTGCAATTCCTTAATTCTCACTTTACTGAGACTGAGACCCCAAATCCCAGACGAGTTGAAGAGGAGATGCCACGGATGCAGAGCAAGAGCAAAGTGGAGAGAAAGACAGAGGACGTTTAAACCAGCACTTCCCTCCTTCACAATGGGGAACATGAGATCTCTCGCTAATAAGATGGACGAACTTGAAACGCTGATGAGGACAAATCTGAAGTTTCGACAATGCAGTTTAATGTGTTTCACAGAGATGTGGCTGCAGGAGCATATTCAAGATTTCAGACAATAAGGGCAGACACTGCAAGGCGGTGGAATTGCAGTGCTTGTCAACAACAGATGTTGTAATCCAGGACGTGCTGCTGTGAAATATTGTTTCTGCAGCCCAGATACTAAACTGTTAGCTGTGAGTTTCCGACCATATTATTTACCAAGAGATTTCACTTGTGTTATTATAGTGGAAGTTTACATCCTGCCATCAACTGGTGCCGAGGTGAAGCAAAGCAGCGTGAAGCAGCTATCTATGCTGCTGTTTGAAGGTGGTTCTTCACTCTGTACCGCCGGTCAACACCAGGACTCTCAACAAGCTGACACAGCGGTCATTTCTGATGTCACCACCGTAGAGACATTTGAAACTGGAGATCTCACTATGGATGTCTGTCAGCTCCTCCATGCCTCCACAGTGGTTCGGATGAAGAAACTAGGAGCCAGCTGTGACAAAGCCCCAGGATCTGCTGTTATTTAGTGTTGTTTTTTTATGGGTCCTCCTCGATCCGACTTGCAGCCGTCTTCATTTAAACTCCTACATTATTTTTCAAATGTTGTTGTAACAAACCCCTGCGAGTTAGGGTCCCTCTCCCGCAGGACTACACACATAGAGCAAGATTTGTTTATTTCTGTTTTTGGAGGAATGCTAGAATTTCAGCTCCATTTTTCCCATCTGCATTACATCACATTTAAAAGCCTATCACACATTCAGCCATGCTCACTGGGCATGCATTCACAACTAAAAACAGATTAAAAACTCAACTGGAAAATGCCTTTGTTTCATATTGCTCCTATTATATCGTTCCTTCTATGCAAGTCGGTGATTTAATTTATTAAATACAGAATTTGGCTGCATCACAACTGATTCTAAGAACATCAAAATCAGCTTTCCTCTGTTTTCGCATTGTTGTTGACACTGTCGTTAAGGCGGGTCTCCTTGTTCAGTGTTCTACTACCTCATTCTCCCTGCTAGAGGTCATAGATGGCACAAATTTTCTCTGCTTTACACTGAACTGATGTCTAGTCCCTCTCTACTGTGTCCACTTGATTGAACCAACCTCACCCATGGCTGTTTGATAGCCTGTGTTAGACGTATACCATTCTCAGAACTGCTGAGAGAAAATGACACAAATTTGACAACCTAGCTCATGTCATAGGCTACCATCAGAGTTCACCCAGTGATAACCACTCTTCCTCAATGAAAGGTCTGTCTCTTGCACAAGATGAGTCTGTCTGAGAGAGAGCCATTGAGTAGACAAGCATGTAGCAGCCCTACTACATGCCCCTAGTTTTCCCTTGTCAACAGTATGTCATTTCCTACTACATGTTGGCTGGATTCGACTTCCACCATCCTCCTTCAGGACATTTCTTCTAGCAACCATTGTGTGATATATGTACTATTGGCATTGGGCACATTTCCAGCTGCATTCAAAAAGGCTTGGGTAGCACAACCTACTCTGAACACTGGTCAAGCTGAAAACTTTTGACCAGTTTCACTACTGGTTTGGTTTTGGACAAAATTACAAACAGATTCAAACAGACCTTTTCACAACAGAATTCACATTTAAAGGAAAATTTAAAGGAAATATTTGGTTTGATACCAGATTTGGTTTGTCAAGTTACCAGGTTGAACCACGACTTTCAGACACTGTACATGCAATTATTCACACAACCAGAAGAGGTTGCCTATGTAACTAGCTGTCTTAAGCTTTATTGTTTTTTTTGTTTTTGTTTTTTTCCAATTGCTGTGCATGTTTTTCTTGGTGAACTTGGTGTAGTTTGAAATAAAATTGGTAGCTCTTCTTTGAAGTTGTATGTGTGTACATGTGACCAGCTAATATAAGTGGATTTTCTTCACTTTAATTTATCAGTGAAGAATTAATTAAAAGAAATTGTACCTTTCATACAGCCATCTTGCTTCATCTTAGACACAGAGTAAATCATGCTCCCCAAACATGTCTGTGCATGTGTATTACAGTTGAACAGAACTCATGGGTATTGCATGAATTGCTCCTTTATTCTTAGTGTGGAGTCATGTCAACTCATGCTTTGTGGAGAAAATCAGAATTCATTTTCCTCTTCCATGTGTCTGTGCAACTATAGGTCTGAATCAATACTTCTCTCCAGCAGACTGTCCTCTCTTCCTCTGTGTGGCTGCTTTGGTAACAGCTATTTGAGAGGTGTGAGGGAGAGAAAAGCAGCAAGACTCTCAGTGCTGTCATGTGGAAACAGCAGAGGAAGCCAAGGACGAAGCTGAGGAAAAACAACGCAGCTCTGATGCAATTTGTGTGTCTGTCATTGAGCAAAGACAGAATACATGCTGACATCTTACATTTTGCTTTTCATTTTCCTGTATCATGTTCATGATTGATTCACACTTAATCCTCAATATATCACCAGTAGTAACCACCATTCATTTATCTATAATCTGAATATCTTCTCATCATTGTTTTTGTTTTACTTAAAAAAGCATCAGTTCTCACAGTTCTCCTTTTCCCACAGTTGAAAAAACAGCTTTATTCCAAATGTAGTCCTTTTGATCCAAATTATCATAACTTATAAATGTAGACATCAAAGAGGGGAGAGCATTCAGTCCATAGATAATCAATTAAATGATAAATCATAGTGGCTGGGAGCCTTGGCGACATGGCATTCGAAAGTGAATCAACACACACATATGAATATGGCTTCTTCTGTTTTTTGCCCTCATAAGCCAAAAAATTCTTCTGTTTATATTACGACCTAAAAATGGATATTTAAGGCAAAGTTTCCAAAATGTTTCGGCTCTATGTATAGGTTTGTGAGGGCCGTTTCACTTTTGATTTGACAAGGGTCTTTTCCTCAACTCCTCTTGAGGTTACTATCTGATGTCATTTCTTGTGACATGTGACAACAATTCCTCAGAGATAAAGCAAGCACCCGTTTCAATCATCTTATGTAATACATCTTGAGCTGGGTTATTGTTTCTGTTTTGTTTTAATTTTCTAGCATATTTTTTAACAGTCAGGAAATTTGGAGTATAAGAGAGGTCATGAAGCTAATGCACTGCTTTTACAATGAACAGTATTTAAACAGAGCGTTAAGCAATGTTGCATTATATTTCTACTGAGTCAGTAATATAGTTAAGAAAAGGCTAATTAAATCAATCATTGCTAATTCAGCCAGAACACTGTGCACGACATCATGAGACAGACAGAGGGAGAGTCAGACGTGGTGCAGGTCATGCCCCCTCACTATCTCTCATTTATATCCCATCGCCTCTTTTCATGGGTTACCATGACAGCAAGTTGTTGGAGTCAAACAATGAGACTGAGGTTTGAAGCATCTGGCGAGTGGAGAGAGCTGTTCACATATGCGTCTGGCTGCAGGGAGGCGTGGACGAGCTTAGTCTCACATCTACTGTCGTCCACAGCTACAGACACAAATGTCTCATTAGGTGCAGTATATAATCAACATACAGCAAGTAAATAATGCATCCATAAAACACATTACAGAACAGAAGTGAGAGGAAAACTAACATTCTATTTAAATATTTGCAAAAATATGTTATGAATTCAATGTGAAATCATCTTGTTGCGCAACCTCGTAACTCTTTATTCTTTATCTTGTACCACTTATCAGATGTCTGACATGTGTTATTGAAGAAAAAAAAAAAGCTCCTTTGTCTGTGTACTAACAGGTCTGAAATCTTCCTGTCCTTGATTTCAGCAACAAACCAACTGGCTTGATCCAGAGGGGGAGAGGAATGATAAAACTATTAAAAATGTT